>SNQJ01S0005388.1:24569-40477 GCA_010110895.2 Picea sitchensis | reverse complement strand
TGAGCAGTTTTTCCACTTTTAACCACAATATACAAACTTCAACTTTATCAACAATATATCATCAAATTATCATGAGCATATAAACATAAGAAACATCACATCAAATACATAGTACACTAAAATTTACGTGGAAACCCAAATGGGAGAAAACCAAAGAATGTTTTCTTATATATCAAAGAATACATTCATTGGAAGCACCAAATTTCCAATTCTCCGGCACCAACTAGAAGGAGGCAATAACCCCCTATTTACAGGCTCCAACCTGAAGGAAGCTACAACTCCCTGAATTCTCTGGCTCCAACCAGAAGGAGGCTACCACCCATTGATTCTTAGGCTCCAACTTGAAGGAAGCTCCAACGTCCTCTATTTTCCAGCACCAACCAGAAGGAGGCTACATCCCCCTTTCCTTGCCTCGTTCTGCCACCATGAAATATAAGTGTAGACTAACTATCACTACCACAATCACTGCCACTGTCACTGCCACTATCACAACCACTGCCACTGTCACATTAACCTATGATATGTCAACCTGTCACTGTATACAACCTGTCCAACCTGTCATTGTCACTGATACTCAACCATATCCTCTCACATGGATCATATACCAAGGACACCTCTCAACTAGATGTCCAACATCACCAACACATGCTTCTATCAAGCATGTAATAAGATCACCAACATACCATCACAAGATATGTGTCTCAACCATGTACCTAAGAATGTACTAAACCATCAACTTGTACCATACCAAACATCAACCGTGTACCACAATTTGTACCAAAACATGTACCAAATAATGCATCAATCATGTACCAAAACCTGTACCATACCATGTACCAAACCTGTACCAAATCATGCATCAACCAAAACCAGTGCCATACCATGTGCCAACACCATATCATGCATCAACTATGTATCTCACCATGCATAAATGTCACCAAGGAATGCCTCATACATAAACCAAGAATGTATATCAAACAATGTGTCCAATATCCAAGATGCTCCTCAAACCATGTGCCTCAACCACATACCATATCACTCATGATATGTCTCAATTATGCCATACACCATGTACCATAAGACATCATCGATGAAGTGCCTCAACAAAGTACCAAACAACCAAGATCATATACCAAGTATATGGCACAACCATGCACCTAATATGTGCCTCAAGCACATTGTGCCAATGCCTCAACAATATACCAAAGACTTGCCTCAAGCATGCACCATAACATCATCAACATGTAACCCTCAAAACATGCATATAAACATACCTGTAACTCTGCAATAGACCCGTGTATGTGATCACAAACCTGTAGACCTTCCTCAACTTCAACAACAAGAGAATAACATCTTCATCAAACTTTACCTTAGTCTCACAGGACTAGTTTTTGGATTAGTCACAAACCATAACTTTCAACAAGCATAATTCCATACCTGTAATGAATAAAGGTCTGAAACTTGTACCCAATTATTCAATATCTTCTCTGCAATTTCTCCAAGTTTCAATGCTTGGAACATCCCAGAAAAGGAGTTATAGCAAAAATGGCAGACCTTGCTGAATTCTGGTTTATTCTAGAGAGCGAAATTGTAGAGCATTCCACGCATAGAATATTTGATATCTAGCTTTGAAAACCATACAAAACATACTACGGGCTGTACTATATCCAATTCATTTGGTCTCATTGAATTTGGATCCTCTATGAAGAAGTTATGATTGTTTTACCCTGAGCACCTGTTTGAGACTAGTTCCAGGACTAGCCCAAAACCCTATTTTCCACAGTGTATCTCAAAAAATACAACGACCTAGAAGTTGAATTTTTACCACAGATACCTTGACATTTCTTCTCAACCTCCTTCAATTTTCGCTATCTGAATCAATCTAGAAAAAACGTTATAGCGAAAACGGTAAGATGACCTTTAAATAACATACCTTAGAACACATCATCACAAGACTTCATCCTCCTTTGAAATTTCACCATTCTTTACTTCATCCTCTGTTTGAAATTCACCTCAGATCTCCTTGGTTACCTCAGATAAGAATCACTTACTCACATAGAAGATATTCAATATAATGTGTGTGAATGTACTTATGAGTGACTTCTTGAGGTGTATATATACTTTTTCTAAGTAACCTCTTTCATTAACTTTAGGGCTTCTTGAACTTTCTTGTTACAACCATTTTACCCTTTCATTAATGATTTGCAACCAATTAGGGGCTTCTTAACCCATATTGTAACCAACTAGGGGCTTCTTAACCCATCTTTGGGGCTTCCAACTTCATGACCTCATAACTCTTCAACCGTGAGGAACCACGTGGCGTACCACCTATCACCGAAAACCACATGACGAGGACTATCCATCCATGAGTGATTTACCTGCATTTACACCATCTTTCATGACCCTTTTCCTTTATCAAATTCGGGTTCCATAACCACACCTCCAAAGCTTCATGTAGACTACATCAAATGCACCCATCAAATCTGTTGACATCAACCACTCATCACTGACAACTAACTCACCATCAATCTCAACCAGATCTCTAGGGCTTCCAGACTTCTCCAAGGGTTGACATCAATCTCCAAGGGTTGATATGAATGACAACCAACTGTCCAACAATTTCCCCCTTTGGAATTGATGGCAACACTAATGGAATGTATTGATGACAACACTCATGCTCATATGCATACTCATGCTCAAGCTCCCCTTGTGACCATCGCTCCCCCTGCATCCATGACATTTCTATTATCTCTCCCCCTTTGACATCAATGGCAAAGGGTGTCTCTCCTTGGGGATGCTTCCCCTGTCTTCATTGTTATCGGACAAATCGGTCCGTGTGGACACAGACTGATCTCCTTAGACTCATAAACCAAGACTAGAACATACCAGATAGAACATGGAAATTTCTCTAGGTTGATATAATCAAATTACCAATTAGCTAAGCATTCATACCTTGTAACCGACAATTGTCTTTGCTAGTTATATTTTCCAGTTGCTTTGTCGTGAGACTTATGTATGATAACTTGCAAGAGACACAAGCCAACAAAGGTGAAAGCAACATATATAATTTGATGCAACCTATGCAATTGATCAAGGAGAGATGCAACAAAGATAATCAAATAAAGACAACCTTTGTGGGAAATAAACTATATTACTATATTAATGAAAATAAAAATAGATTACAACCAAAGCTTCCTTGATGTTGTGAATCTCCTTCCAACAAACTCACTGCTCCAATACCCAAAATGCATCCGTGAAATCTATCACCATCAACTGACTCTTTTAGCTAAGATTGAATTCCTCAAAGCCAAAGAATTACTAACAATCCTCCAATAACAAACCAGAAGAAAAACCATCAATCATTATTCTCAATCCATTATTCACTATTTTCTATTAGCCTTTCCTTATGAGGGAAGCCTCATTTTATAGATTGAAGAGGACAAGGGTGAGGAGGTTAGGATGAGAGGTTATGATCCCCCAAGATTATGAGTACAGGTGAGATCCAAACCGATCGGAGAACACCTCATCTCGAAGCTTATCTTCTAGAATCTTCTCGAATTTCATCGTTTCTCCCCCTTTAAGCAGTGTCGCACCCTGCAGTGGAACAACCTGAGACACTGTCGCACCTTGCAGTGGTACAACATGCGACACTTGAGGGTGTCACACCCTACAATGATGGAAGATGGGACACTCTCTTAAATTAAGGATTGAAAGGCCATAACAACATGTGTAACCCTTTTTGCATTCTTTCCTTCTCTCAAAGTAAGGTTCTTCTTCAACAATCATAGCTTGTATGCTTTGGATGATAGAGGATAAGTGAAATTTTTTAGCTGTGACAAAATATTGTGTAACATAATGCTCCCCAAAGTATGAAGCTAGAAGGGGTGATAGCTGAAATACTTTGTTGTGTGGGTATTGAAGCAAAGAACTCATCAGTTGGAGACCTTTCAACACCAAACAAGGAATTACAATATCATCTCTGAGGTATGCATTCCCATACTCATAATTTAAATGAATCCAAGTATTACATACAAATATCCCTGTATGATATGTCATGGCCACCAAATTACATTGTGGATCAATGCCAAAATGTTTCAAATCTAAACATAGCCACTGAAAACACACTGTGGATCTATGTTATTGAGAAACAAATTTTGAACATAGCCACGAGACATACACTGTGGATCTATGTTATTGAGACTCAAATTTTGAACATAGCCACGAGACATACACTATGGATCTATGTTATTGAGACTCAAATTTTGAACATAGCCACGAGACATACACTGTGGATCTATGCAACAATACATGCTCAAAATACTCCATCACAACCTAGATTTGTTTGACAAGACCCAAGGTCTTCATTTCCATTGTCCCATAGTATGAATCTAACCACATGAATAAAGATGTTGAAGTCGAACATGGTAGAAACCATCTGATTACCGGTCAATGATGATTATCGTTAACAGATGTGAAATAAAACACCAATGATGACAATGGCCCTTAAGGTAGACAAGTACATTCTACCGAGTGCGAATAAATGAGCTGAATTCAAACACTCATAGAATCATTTGATCGAAGGTGATTGATGAAAACCTATCGTTGAAGGCGAGGAAACTTTCCATTGAGGCATGCAAGTTCCAAGGTACTATAGAGTTTCTAAACCATCTTCCTAGATAATGTGTTGAAGTTGTTAGGAAGTGGTCCATCACAGGAGGGCCTTGATGTATCCTTCATCAAGGACACAAAACAAGTGCAAATATTTGAAGTAGATAGAGCACATATTGTTGTATGACTAACTCAGGGATGACCGACACTGTAAAAGGTTTCTTTTCAACTGAACTTCTCTTGAACATATGGATGAAACGACAACTATATTGGAAGCATTGATTCAAAAGGGGATCACAAACCAAAGTGTAGACTCATGGAGGAACATGACCAATAAGAAACAAATGGATTCCCAACCTTGGCACAAGGAGTGAAAGGGTGTCACGTTCAAGAGTGACTAGCTTCCATAGATTAATACAAATTTCATATAAGTTGCCTTTCCCAATCCCCCCCCACCATGTTTGATGAGTATTTTTTTATTTTTGCACAAGCTTGAGGAGGATAACATATACTTGTACTATAAGCTCATCCTTCGGATGAGTCCTTCAAAGTATTTTTAATGAACCCTAGGAAAGAGTGGTTCGGTCCCATATGGGTCTTTCAATGTAAATTTTATGAGTCCAGAGAAAGTAAACTCGATGGTTTTTTATATTTAGAGAATTTGAAAATCACTTAATGAAAACTCCAGGGTTAACGTTTTAGTCTCCAAAGTCCCCAAAAAGTATAAAATAATACCTAGGAGAACTCTTCTAGTCAATATTTGACTAGAGTATTCCTTTTTTGCAATTAATTGTACTCAGGCCGAAAAAGTGGTAAACTAAAACTAAATAGATGCTCTTTCAAATTATTTAATGAGTGTGAAAGAAAGCAAGTTCGCTTAGTGATCTTTTCGTATTTATAAGGTTTCGAAAAGAGCTTAAAGAAAATCCCTATAGTGTTTTTGGTATTTTTTAAAGTTTTTCTTTTTCCTAGGAAAAAACAATAAAAAATGTGTTAGACTATAACTGTATGTTTCCAATATGACACGTCACCTGCACATTCTAGAACAAACCATCAATCATGTTTTATAATTAAAGCAACCAATTAAGGACCATATGAAAGTGGGTAAAAATGAAAAAGAATATTCTTCACTAGGTTAAAATAGACAAATGTAATTTGTTTTTCACCATTGTGTTTTTACCTCTTCCATAGTAAAAAAACCTTCTTTTGGTTGAAACTTCAAGCAAGGATTGCGAGCAGATCGATGGACGATTCAGAATCCTGTTTTCTCCAGGTAATAGTTCTTCTCTCCCTCTTTTATTTTATAGTCATTTCCTGTCATTTCAATCCATTTTTGGGTGATTTTGAGATTGTGGGCAAGCCCTAAAATGTGCCTCTTGGGTGTCACAGGCTACCCATATCGGGAACTGCAACACTCTAGAGTGTCACTGTCTTTCCTAATTAGGAACTGTGACACTATCGCTCTGTGCATAATACACAGAGTGCGACACCTGGAAACCCAAATTTCTCTTGGAGTTTGAGAAGTGATGCTTGCAAATTTCGGTTCTTGGTTGACAAATAAATTCTTCCTTGGTTGTTTGCAGACTTTTGACCGGTTAAAATGTTGGAATGGAGGGAAAGAGAGAACAAATTAGAAGATCAAATTTCCACTAATGACCTAAATACTATGTTGTCTCTCCAGAGGTGTGGATTGGAGAAAATTTTCAAGATCCATGGCATGAGGGCCCATGTTAAGTTTTAGAGTTCTTGGTGAAGATGTGGGAACTCGACAAACAAGTGTTCAAGGTCAGTGTCCATGATTTGGCTTTGGAAACCGAAGACATCTACTTTTTAACCGCACTCTCAAGGCGTGGAGAGCGAATATCATTATCTATTTTCAGGGGAGGCGACGACAAGACCGAAAATTATATTGCACAACATTGCATTGTCGGGACCAGGAAAAATAGTGGTAAGATTCCCATTAAAAATATGAGGGACCTCTCCTTAAGAACCATTTTATTCACCATTACTCGAGTTGTTGAAAGTCCAGCTCCTCATTTGGCCACCAACTCTTAGATACAATATGTAGTAGATTGTATGGCCCCTGTTGGAACACACACAATTTTGAACTTTTGAGTTTTGTAGTTTTCGCCTTCTTAGGAATACAATTCTACACAAAGTGGCCTTTTAATTTTAAATCAAATTCATTGGTTGTCATTTAATAATAAAGCACGTACATTATCCGCCGTTGATGAGTTCCCTTAATTTGATCAAGCAATCCTAATAACCTCTGTAGTTCTGGAGCCACCCAAGTTTTAAAGAATAAGTCCCTAACGGTCGCTTCGGAGCCCCGTGCTTCGGTTATTCCCATAAGTCTAAACGAAAAAAATCCCGAAGCCCTAAAACCCGAAAATAACAGTCCGCGATAAACCCTAAAGAACTCATGAACACGAGTCATAGGACAAGTGCCTTTTATATCTTTTATAAGCTGACACGTGGCACTTTTTTTTTGAAGTTTCCATTGGATGAGTTACACGCTCTCGGGTGACACATGGCACCTATCTCTTCTTGACACGTCATCTAGAATGACGTCATTTTTGCCACGTCACTCTGGGAGATGACCCTTCGGGAGTTTGACAAAGAGTGAGTTCACAAATCACCAAAGTTTCAAATGCCGAAGCATTGGACATTGCAAAGAGTAAAAATTAATTAATGAAACATCTAATAATGAAAGTTAAACCCCATTAATTAAGACTTAAGGAAGCTTTCTCGTAATTATTTACTTCACAGTTTCAGATTTCGGGGAACCTCTCTTGTCCTATTTTCAAAACCCCCGAAGTTCGAACTTCCGAAACACTCGAAGTTAATTCAACGTTTTAAAACACAGTTAATTAAGTTGTAAAAGCAATTATTCAAAGATTAACTACTCCACGGATTCATGATTCGAGAGATTTCCACCCTATCACATCCAAAGCTCCCGAACACGAACCGTCGAAGTATCAATGGAATTTATTGATCGATTAAAGGTAATGATTTCGAACGGATGTTGCGGATTTCCAGGTAGTCAATTCCATTGAGGGTAATAAATTCCTCATCATTAAGTCTATACGAAAATCAATAAACTCTTGTTTGAATACAAACACTTCAATTTCAAAATCATTTTCACCTTTCGCAATTGACAGTTTTATCTATTGGAAAACTCATGGACTTTCCCTGTAACATGTAACCTCACTCTATTTCCTTAGGGATTATGGCACTGCGGAAAATGGTAAAAAATCTTGATGCAGTAGGCGAAGATTCGAACCCGAATGTAGACATTCTGACGGACACTACTCTATGAGCCACAAACACTGTTAAAACTTGGACACAAGTTTATGAGATCCTGGAACGTGAAATCATCAACTGTCTAGAAGACTCCGCCGAAGAAGAAGATGACTCTTATGCAACTAAGCTCAGACACATAGCACAGTCAGAGCTGCACAAGATAGCCGCATGATTGAGAATCATGCCTTACAATGATATGATAAGCTGGGCCTTAGAACATGTTGACGTCCAGACCGGGAGCATTATCAACCACCAACATGTTTCCATCGGCTCTTTCCAACTGGAACATCTGCAAGTAATGTATAAAATCTTTCCTACTCCTAAATATACTTACAATGCCGCATTCATTCTAGAATTCGAGAGAAAAGAATGCATCCAATACACCAGGAACGATCATGATATAATCAGGACCCGGTGGGGACATCCAGAGAAATTCAGAACCGACGCTCATGGTACGTATGCCACAAAATCTTTAGATGCTCATATGGTGTATGTAGCCATGATGCTCTATCATCTGTTCGGGAAGAAGAGCCCTACACATTTCTCGATGGAATGGGTATCCATCATGAATGAGGTAGCCGAGGGTTACACTTTCAATTGGGCCAAAATGCTGTCAGATAATTTGGCCAAGGAAATCGATGATTATAAAATAGAGAAATCAAAAGGGAAGCCTGCCCATTTTTACATGTCTGCATATGTTATGGATGCCATCTCCTTCATGACCCCTTTTCCATTGATTAACCGGAGTTGGATCCCGACCAGTTCTGAGCCTATTCATTTCTATCACTCCAAGTTATGGGAGGACAAATCTAAGGATTTCTTCTATGAAATCTGCCACAATGTCGTAGTACCTATTCACATAGCCATTTATGGTCACCCACCTCCCTGTATTTCAGAAAGGATTATGGGAAACTAGGGCAGTTCGCAGATTGGTTCATTGAGGAGAATTTCTCCTACATCATATTTTTTGGTTTCTCGGTTCCCCCACATGCTCTCCCACAATTTTTACCCGACATGCTGGTGTGCAGAGAAGTGGCATACCAGACAGTGGTGGGAGGTATCAACAAGGAGCTGAATGCAACTCAGAGAAAGGTATGTTTGACTTTCCCCATTCAAGTTGGCATGTTTACATTATTGGATTTTGGCCACTCTAAATTTGAGGCCGCAGCTCCGGAGGATGTTAAATTGGTTGACATCGAGTTCAAGAAACATGATCCACATAAGATAGTGGAAAATCATATGGCTCATTTCAACATGAAGTGGTGCATGCATGAGAATTCCACATATGATGAAATATTCAGGGGAGTTAGGTCTTATGAGTAAGTCCAAAAAAATTTCCTAACCCTACCCCAAGACCAACAAGCTGGTTTCCTCAGCTTTCAGAAACACTGACGGAATAGTCTACCAAAGATACTGCAGGGAGATTCAATAGCCACGCCTCCACAAGAAGCTAAGTCTACATGATTTGATCCAGGATCCTCCACTAAACCTAAAGCCGAAAAGGTCCCCAAAAGCCCAGAGGTATTATTTCAGAAGATAAGAACGTCACTATTGGGACTAAATGATCCACATGCGATGGCACGGTTTGAGGCCTTCATGAATCCGGGACAAATTGTCTCTCATTCAACACAAGCAACCCCTGCTGGCACCCCCAATACAACAGGACAACAAAATTCCACCGAAATTGCCTCTCCCATCACATCATTAACCCCTCTACAGACCACCTTCGGAAATCCTAATTCCAAAATCACTTTTGTGGGTGATCTTACTCCCATATTGCCCGAAGAGATGCCTCCTTCCAATTTTTTTTTTTAGTAAGAAACAAAAAGCCATCGTGAAAAGAGAATCTCATCAAAAGGATGGAGTGATAACTAAAAGGCAAAGACTGGTTATGATGGGAATGACCAGGACAGTCCAACATTTGCAAAGGAATTTGCAGGTTCGTTAGGTGCTTTTGCCACTGCCAATGAATGGTCCATGGAAAATTTGACCGAACAACTACGACAAAAGTGCCCATTGGTAGAGCACTTGCAAAATCAGATATATGCCACAGAGCAGACTATCAGAAACATAATGAACCAGGATTTTGAGCGAATCAGGGCTAGTGATTGACAAAAAATTAATCAGCTTCAAGATAACCTCGATCTTCTCCACTAGAGTTCACAGACTAATCAAGGTCTGGTCACTCAACGTGACGAGTTGATAGAACAAATACAAGCCAGATTGGCCCTAATTGAGGGTACCACGATAGACATCTCGGCTTCAAAACTCAAGCATTGGAAATCAACGACAAGCTGGAAGCTGCCCAACAAGAACTTTATCTGAAAGTAGATGCCATCCATAAATGTTATCAGGAAATAGAACTTTCCCTAAAGGATATCTATGTCAAGGAAAAAGAGGCTCGCTCAGCCCGGTCTAAATTTCAAGAAGTCCTCATATTGATGCATAAAGCTAATGTCCCTAATTTTCCTCTTCTCTCTTATTTTGAACAATTAAGAGGTGATATGGCCCTAAAGGTCTGGGAAACAAATCTAGAAGAAGGCAAGAAATTTTCCAGAGAGGTTAAAGAAGCTTGTCTAGAAGCATTGTCATCATTAAACAAAAAACTGATTGAGTTTGAGGAGAGTAATATCTCAGAGGCCCTAGGGAAAATTGAGATAGAAATGAACCATCAGAATTATAGAAAGAACAAAGAAGAAACTCTGGCAGCCATTCAAGAAATGAGCTAGATTGATCTTCCTAAAATCAATAAATGGTAGTTAATACAAGTTCACAGTTTCAGGCCACAGTCCAAGAAGTGAACAAGATCCAAGAAAAGCTGCCCCAAACACAAAAGAAATTATTTGCCTTCGAAGAAAATGAAAGGATTGAGCCCTCAAGGTTCATGGTGGCATTGCTGGATAGATGCACCCAATGCATTGAACATGGAAAGCAAACACAACTGGGAGAAAGTGAGAAAACACGCACAATGTCCATTTCTTCCACCCTCTCTACCTCTCACCTTCCAACAATCACTTACCTTGTCCACCCGCATTCTAACCTCCACTCATCCCACCTCATTATCAGACACTTTTTCTCTCGTCATTCTTTCCATAGACAGTTACTCTCCCTATGACCGTTATCCGTCCCTTGACGAGCCAATGCTGTGCTATTCGTCTGATTTTCCTCCCCCCTCACGACCTTGACTATGATTCATTACCCTGTTGAACATATTCGAAGAGAAAGATGGCAACGAAATTAACGACCACGAAAGTATGCCAAATGATTAGGGTGGCCTTAATGACATGTGTACCCAGCCCAAAGGATTAAGGAAAAGGAGCGCTTCTACCAGTAGACGAAGAGACAGAGGAGAGCACCAATGAAACTCATCAAAATTTACACGATGTTGTTTTATTCAGATGTATGCTATTTTTAGTTAAATATTGTAAGAAGTCCAACGATTTTTAGTTGTGACCGATTTTGTATAAATACATAGATTTAAGATTTATTCAACGATGGTTCTTTCCGAATGTAATAGAGAAACTCTCTTTTAGAGTATTAATACAACTGGAGACAAAGATTCTAATTTTCGTTCAAATTTTCGTTATGTGTTTCCTCTGCGTTTCCATTTCCCCAAATTTATTTATGTAATTCCTTGAAGAGCGATTGGTTACAATTTAGTATTACAACTACTGTGATAATATTATACTAGCAATTCATTTAGTAAACAATTTTTCCTCTCTTGTTACTGCGAGTAAAACAAGATCTGCGATTTGTGTGAATTACTGCATTCTATATCCTGTTCAAAGGTACACTCTTTACCTTTCTTCTACCGCAAACAAGGGGAGACTCATCTGTAATTGATGCCTAACTTTATTTAACAGTTTTGTAACTCTTCTATACACCATTTGATATTATAATTGCGACTCAGATAATGAAATACAACCTCTGTATTGTCCTATTATTAATTTCATTTAAATATCATTTCTGATAAAACCGAAGGTAGGAAAAACACTCATTAAAACATTTTCTTTAAACACTACTGATGCCTGACATTATTCTTTGAGCCTTAGGATTAATCTCAGGAACATCTTTTTGGCACCGTTGCCAGGGATGAAGAAACAAAATCATTTTTCATGGGAGAACGACAAGGTTAATTTTGGTCTTTTATGGTGAACAAAGATTGAATACGTAAGTAAGGATTATTTTATTTTTCACTTGGCGACTCCACCGTAGACAAAACTGGCATTCGGTCGAAGGAATACCAGGAAAAACCCATACGAAAAGCACACTACACCAGTGTCAGATCCCGAAAAATTGTTGAAACCAAAGGGATATCTCAGACAAACTGCTGCATCAGCAGGTAAGGTCTATCAACCTAGAGTTACACAAGCTAATGTTAAGGTTCCCATTGAAGAAATAACCCCTAAAGAAAGTTTTAAACAAATTCATTCTGCAGAGGCATCAACTAGTAAACCTGAGGTTAAACTCGAAACCCTAGAGGTAATTATTCCCGAGATAAAAGTTGAGATTGAATTGACAAATAATTTTACCAATGATAACAAATGATCCTTTTCGATCCCCTCTGTCATTGACACTCTGCTGGTTCTCTCCTTTCCTGAAGTAAAGGTTTCCATTTCCCGAAACCCTGAAGAGTATTTCCTCTACCCAGATTCACCCCCTATCGCCTCTCCTATATATACATCTAGTAAACCCAAGGAAACCAACTCAAGTTTCCCTTTTCCTCCTCATCTAGATATTCCATCTCCTCTTGATATTTTTACCGAAATTCATTCGCCACACCCCGAATTGGTCGAAAGGTCAACAGTTCAGTGTTTCGAAGTTTTTGAAAATCTCCTTTTTTTATCCCTTGAAGCCTGTCTCCTAGAATTTCAATGGCTGGTGCTGGAGGTGTTGGTGCTGGTGGTGCCAGAGGTGCAGGAGCGGGTGGACAAGTTCAACCCCCTAGAATATTTGCCAAGGTAGCCACTAGATATTCTACTTTGGTCCTTCCTGTTGTCCTGCATGATTTTCCCGAAAATTACATGAAGAACCTCCCCAAATTCATGGGAGAAGGAGATCTAACCGCAAAAGAAAATATAGCCTTTTTCGATCAGTTTGCTGATATCCTATGCATCGAGCACGAAGACGTTTAATCAAGACTATTAGTGCAAACCTTTGAAGGACAAGTGAGGACTTGGTTTAGAGGACTCCTAGTAGGTTCCATACGATCATATGACGACCTAAAAAATGCCTTCCTAAGACAGTGGGGTGAGAAAAAGGATCATCTTTATTATTTAACCGAATTCGGGGCTTTGAGAAAGAAGACTTCTGAATCAATCCTTGAATTTATCCAGAGGTTAAATAAGCTGTATCAAAAAATCCCAACCGAAGTCAAACCTTCTCAACCAGATGCAAAAGTAACTTTTGTAGGGGCTTTTGATTTTGAATTTGCTGTACTTTTAAGGGAAAGGATATCTACCACTTTATCAATAATGCAAGATGATTCTATAGAAATTGAATCCATTATGATGGAATCTAGGAAATTAAAAACTAAGGTTGATATGGGAACCAGAGAACCTAGGCGTTTCAAAGATCATGCAGGACCCTTTGGATCTAGGAAGTCCGCAGAGGAAAAAATGGATGAAATGGCCAAGATTATTAAAGATTTATCAAACAAAATTTCCAGGATGGAATTAGATCAAGCTAAACCTGATCCATACATTAAGAATCAGTTCAGGAGAAACCCTAACCCTCAGATACAACAAAGACAAGTAAAAAATGAAGATCAAATGATCCAAGTTCCATTTAAAACTGAAAATTTCATGCAGAGGGATGAAATGCAAGATTATGAGGAGTTAGAAGAAGATCTAAACAACCTTAGCTATGATGATATTGAGCCACACTTAACCATGGAGGATTATGAGAAATATTTGGACCTAGAATCCTTTTTTAATAATGAGGAAAACATCAACAATTTGGGGGACTCTACGTATCAAGGTCTCGCCGACTCAATATTGGCCGAACTCCAACATAAGTATGATTTGAGGCCCAGAGAGAAAAGTTATACACATGTTCCACCAAAAAATATTTTATCACGAAGTAAAGCGAATGAGGAAGCAGTTTCCAAACCATCAATTGAAACACAAGCTATTCGAACAAAGCAAGATGAAACAAAACAATGCAAACTAAGAAGTCGGAAAATACAGAAGCAGAAGTTCAAACCAGGGAAACTGAGAAAACAACTGGGGGTTTCAATTTAGAAGATGAACTTAATAATATAAAAATCCCAATGTCTCTGGTTGAACTTGCAAAAAAACCAATTTATAAAAATCAAATCGCTAAAGCGATAAATTTTTCTGATGCTGAATGTCAAGCTGACATTATTAATTTGCAAGATGAAAAACCTACGATCATGTTCGGTCCACACATTGAAAACAATAAGGATTCTGTTGCTCCATTCTATATTACACTAACTGTGCTTGACCATTTACTCCACAATTGCATGTTAGACTTAGGGGCCTCTCATAATTTAACGCTTAAGATTATCATGGAAAAATTAGGCCTCGAAATTACCAGACCTTATCAATACTTGTATTCGTTTGATTCTAGAAAGGTCAAGTGTCTAGGTATGATTAAAGATTTGGTAGTAAATCTTGCTCAAATCCTTGTGAAAAGTATCCTTATGTATGTGGTTGATGCTGACGTTCCTGCCAAGTATGACATGCTTCTATCCAGGTCTTGGGGCACCAAGTTAGGAGGATCGATTTAGCTAGACACGACTTATGCTACAATAACAATTTTTGGTGGGCAATTCACACGACTTTATAGAGAAACTAGACTGGTGTATACTGTAAGTGACCCTCAAAACCCAAATAATTACCTAGTCTATGTTGTTGATCATGACTTAAAAAATTGTTTATTATCCATAGATGACGATTTTGAGAAATGTACAGAAGAAGAAAATAAAAAAAATAGAAATGACAAAGAAAAATGTAAATGTTAGAGAAGGAATGTGGAAAATGTTCTTCGATGGTGCCTCATCCTGCGAAGGAGAAAGAGTTGGGGTGATGATGAGTATGTTATTCTTGTCTCTTATAGATCACAATGGGAGGTCGATTATACGAATACTGTCTGCGAATATGAAGCTCTGATTTTAGGATTAGAAGCTGGAAGGAAGTTAAAAATCGAACATATGATAGTTTATGGTGATGTAGAGCTTATTGTAAAGCAGGTAAAACAACAGTATCAAGATAAGCATCCAAGATTAAGATCATATAGGAATTTTTCCTGGGATATTATAGAGAATTTCTTCTCGTCCTTTAATATTCACTCTATTCCCAGGATGGAGAATCAACACGCTGATTCCTTGGCCAAATTTGCTGCGACCATCATACCGCCTATTGTCTTGAAACTGAAATATCACATCAAGATGAGACATAGACCTTCGATCCCGAACAATGTTCAACATTGGAAAGTGTTTGAAGACGACGAAAAAATCAAATAGTTCCTGTAAATGATTGACGAGTTTTCTGAAACTCACATAGATCAGGAAAACCATAATGATCCTTCTTGGATTATGCAGGAAGGGGAAAACCTAGAGAAATTCCAAGATAAGATTGCAAATCTCCGCATGCTCTTGCTTAAGAATAATTAGATTCCCAGAGGCCTGATCCCCTTAGAAAGGTTATTTGACCAGTATGTTATACATTTAAAGTCTACCTTACGACCTCAACCCGAAGAAGTTGAAGACTGTAATGTAGGAACTAATGAAGATCCCAAAATGGTCAAAATATCAAAATACCTTTCCCAAATGAAGAGTAAGTACGTTGAGTTTATTAGGCAGTATAAAGATGTTTTTGCATGGTCTAATGATGATATAAAAACTTACAATACCTCTGTTATTGAACATAGGATTCCTTTAAAACATGGTATTAAACCTTTCAGGAAGAATCTCAGACAAATAAACCCCATTCTCTTGCCAGTAATAGAAAGGGAATTTAAGAAACTCCTTGATG
>SNQJ01S0005388.1:13646-24559 GCA_010110895.2 Picea sitchensis | reverse complement strand
TGAGCCTATTCATTTCTATCACTGCAAGTTATGGGAGGAGAAAGCTAAGGATTTCTTCTATGAAATATGCCACAATGTTGTAGTACCTATTCACATAGCCATTTATGGACACCTACCTCCCCATATTTCAGAAAGGATTCTGGGAAACATAGGCAAGCTTGCAGATTGGTTCATTGAGAAGAATTTACCCTACATCAGATTTTTCGGTTGCTCGGTTCCCCCACATGCCCTCCCATAATTTTTACCCGACAGGATGGTGTGCAGAGAAGTGGCATACTAGACAATGGTGGGAGGTATATGCAAGGAGCTGAAGGCAACTCAGAAAATTGACTTTCCCTATTCAATTCAACATGTTTACATTATTGGATTTTGGCCACTCTAAATTTGAGGCCGCGGCTCTGGAGGATGTTAAATTGATTGACATAGAGTTCAAGAAACACGATCCACATAATATAGTGGAAAACCATATGGCTCAGTTCAACATGAAGTAGTACATGCATGAAAATTCCCCGTATGATGAAATATTCAGGGGAGTTAGGTCTTATGAGGATGTCCAAAACAGATTCCTAACCCTACCCCCAGACCAACAAGCTGGTTTCTTCAACTTTCAGAAACACCGTCGGAATAGTCTTCCAAAGATACTGCAGGGAGAGTCAATAGCCACGCCTCCTTCACAAGAATCTAAGTCTACAGGATCTAAGCCGGGCTCCTCCACTAAACCAAAAGCTAAAAAGGTCCCCAAAAGCCTAGAGGTATTATTTCAGGAGATAAGAATGTCACTATCGGGACTAATTGATCCAAAAGCGATGGCACGGTTCGAGGTCACATATTAATCAAGGTCTGGTCACTCAACGTGACAAGTTGATAGAACAACTACAAGCCATATTGGCTCTAACTGAGGGTACCACGATAGACATCTCGGCCTTCAAAACTCAAGCGTTGGAAATCAATGACAAACTAGAAGCTGCCCAACAAGAACTTTATCTGGAAGTAGATTCCATCCATAAATGATATTAGGAAGTAGAAATTTCCCTAAAGGATATCTATGTCAAGGAAAAAGAGGCCCGCTCATCCCGGTCTAAATTTCAAAAAGTATTCATATTGATGTAGAAAGCTAATTACCTTGATTTTCCTCTTCTCTCTTATTCTGAACAATTAAGAGGTGAGATGGACCTAAAGGTTTGGGAAACAAATCTGGAAGAAGGAAATAAATTTTCCAGAGATGTGAAAGAAGCTTGTCTAGAAGCATTGCCATCATTAAACAAAAAGTTGATTGAGTTTGAGGAGATAGAAATTGAGATAGAAATTGAGATAGAAATGAACCAGTAAAATTCCAGAAAGAACAAAGAAGAAAATATGGCAGCCATTCAAGAAATGGGCCAGATTGATCCTCTTAAAATCAATAAATGGCTAGTTAATCCAAGTTCACAGTTTCATGCCACAGTCCAAGAAGTGAACAAGATCCAAGAAAAGTTGCCCCACACAGAAAATAAATTATTTGCCTTCGAAGTAAATGAAAGGATTGAGCCCTCAAGGTTCATGGTGGAATTGATGGATAGATGCACCCAATGCATTGAACATGGAAAAGCAAATGCAACAGGGAGAAAGTGAGAAAACGTGCACAATTTCCATTTCTTCCACCCTCTCTACCTCTCACCTTCCAACAATCACTTACCTTGTCCACCCGCATTCTAACCTCCACTCATCCCACCTCATCATCAAACACTTGTTCTCTCATCATTATTTCCATAGATAGTTACTATCCCTATGACCGTTATACATCCCTTGAAGAGCCAATGCTGTGCTATTCGTCTGATTTTCCTCCACCCCCCCGACCTCAACTATGATTCGTTACCCTGCTGAACATATCCTAAGAGACAGATGTAAACAAAATTAAACGACCAAGAAAGTATGCCAAATGATTAGGGTGGCCTTAATGACATGTGTACCCACCCAAAGGATTAAGTAAAAGGAGCGCTTCTACTAGCATACGAAGAGACAGAGGAGAGCGCCAACAAAACTCATCAAAATTTACACGCTGTTGTTTTATTCAGATGTATGCTATTTTTAGTTAAATATTGTAAGAAGTCCAATAGTTTTCATTTGTGACTGATTTTGTATAAATACATAGATTTAAGATCTATTCAATGTTGCTTCTTGCCGAATGTAATATAGAAACTCTCTTTATGAGTATTAATACAACTGCAGACAAAGATTCTAATTTTCGTTCAAATTTTAGTTATGTGTTTCCTCTGTGTTTCCATTTCCCCAAATTTCTTTATGTAATTCCTTGAAGAGAGATTGGTTACAATTTAGTATTACAACTAATGTGATCATATTATACCAACAATTCATTCAGTAAACATTTTTTCCTCTGTTATTACTGTGAGTAAAAAAAGACTTGCGATCTGCGTGAATTACTGCATTCTATATCCTGTTCAAGGGTACGTTCTTTACCTTTCTTCTACTGTAAACAAGGTGAGACTCATCTGTAATTGATGCCTAACTTTTTTTAACAGTTTAATAACTCTTCTCTACACCATTTGATATTATAATTGTGACTCAGATAAGGAGATACAACCTYTGTACTRTCCTATTATTAATTTCATTTAAATATCATTTCTCATAAAACTGAAGGTAGGAAAAGCACTCATTAAAACATTTTCTTTAAACATTAYTGATGCTTGGAATTATTMTTTGAGCCTTAGGATTAATCTCAGGAACAACAATAACAATAATGTTCAATTGGTGCGAGGGACTACTTGAAAGCATGAAGGTTTAATTGACAAAGTGAAAGACTAGTCCATTGAAGCAGTTTGTTTACGGGTCAATTTTAGTCTCTTTCTTCCTTGAAAGAGTTCCACTTTTGCACTTATATTGTATGGTGTTAGACGAAGACCCTGACCCATAAGAGCCTTGAATGAAGAGGTGGGTGGACCCGATGATGCGCCATAGTGGTAGTCCCATAGTCTCCTACAATGATAATTTCTTCAAATGGATGAAGAAACAACTCATCATGGTAGAGGACTACACCTATGAAGGAATGGGTTTCCAAGGAGATCCAGATCTAATCCTTCCAACAGGGTATCAATGGACTAATGCAGGTAAAAAATAAACCATTTTTAAAATTTTGATTTGTTTTATTTTTTGGATGTATTGAGACTAATTTGGATTTCAAAATGCATATATTGGATCGTCCAGACCACATGGGGCCTTACCAATCCAGAGGAGGGATGAGATAGGTTCTATGGTGTCTAAGAACCGTAAGACAATAGAGTAACTCGAGTGAATGACTACGGGCATTCCAGACGTTCAGATTGATGATCTACCACGCCAATACCAGTGGAACGCGACAGGGGTTTCTGGATGTATAGCTCGTCTGCTCCGGAGGGTAGCTCAGACAGTAGTGTGCTATCATGAGCACCATGTTTAGGATTTATTTTAGTCTTTTTGACCATCATCATGTATTAATATGAAAGGCTTAGGCTTGGTGTTGTCTCAACACATTTTGTAAACTTTTTAGAACCTTAATGCAAAACGATTTCTACTTTTGTCTTATTCAGTGCAAAGTGTGTATGTGATCTTTACAGATGTTGCAAATGTCTATCTAACATATGATTAGCTAAAATGTCTGTCAATGTATTTAGAATTGTTGGAATATGTTGAAATTCTAAATAATCAAATTCTCTTTCCAAGAGGCGAACCCTTAAATATACCCATAAAAGAGTAGGACTTCAGATAAAATAAATGTTACCTAACTATAGTACCATGAGTTTAGAGTCAAGTCGCACAACTAAGCGATGAATACCAAGTGAAATGGATTTGGTTAATAGTTCAATGACTGCACTATATTCCACAATATTATTAGTTGCACGTCCAAGGCATATATTGTGTAGACTTATCAACTCGTTAGTGGGTGTGTAGATTTCCCATGCAACAGATGCAAGGTTCTGGGTACTACGGCTAAAACCATCAACAAAGCCAACGTAAGGTAAAGGTGACACCGACATCTACAAATCAAACACCATGCAAGATAAGTAGTAGGCAAAAATCGAAGAAAAAGGCAACAAAAGCGCACTAAAGTATGTTACAATATTTACAAAGAAAATATGTAGAATAACTCTAAGCATAGTACCTTTTAAGGTAAATCCCATTTTTGGGTTCACCCAAAGAAAATCCATCGTAATCTACCAGCTCATAAGCCCCTTTTTCTAACACACGTTTAACAATGTAAGGGCCATGCCACATGGGCTTAGATTTTCTAGCTCATAAGTTTTCACGATCCTGGTCATATAGTAGGACCAAGTCACCTTAAGAAAACACACGAGGTCTAAGGGTTTTATCATATTGAGATTTGACACATTTTTTATGAGTTTTGTTAGCCAAGGTGGCTTCACAACGAGTTTCATCTAGTTGCGTCAAATGTAAAAGACGTTCTTCCTCGAATGAGGTATTAGGAAGCAATTCGACGACTAGTTTCAAAGATGGTATTTCACATTCAATCGACAACATGAATTCTAAACCATACACCAGTTGAAATGGTGTAAAACCCGTAGCTGTTTTAACAAAAGTTTGATATTCCCATAATGCCAAAAAAAATATCGTTTTGCAATTCGATTTGAGAATGAAATCATTAAATAACGATGGAAAAAAATATCCCGCCCATAGAATATTTTGGGCTGTGGCATACCCAGACATATGACCACCACATAGGGATGATTTTAGGGGCTAAATTTCGCTCATGGGATAATTTTCCATGTTTTTCCCCAAAAACGATTCTCCATTCTAAAAATGATTCGCCCAAATTCTAAAGGATAAAATTACTTTGCCTTAAAAATCGCCAAAATTTTATACAAACTATATAGACTCCTTAGAAATTTGAATATTTTTACAAAAATATCGCCAAACATTTTATAGTTGGCATATGAAGGATTAGTAAGATTCACTAAGGTTTCTACATTTTAAAATGAATTTCCATCCTTAAATTCATCCCTCAATGATGGTGGCACCACATGCTCCGACATGGTAGTCATTAAGGGCTCTCTCAACTTCCTCATGTGTTAAACACCGTCGAAAAATAAAATCGACACCACGAGAATAAAGTGTATCGCCAACAATGATGTATTGGTGAGCTTGGCATCAAATATGACGATGTTCAATACTAGAGAGATCAGGTCGAAAGTTCTGAGTTTGGAGATAGATGATGATATCTCCATACCACGGATCAAAAGAGTTGATCAGAAAAAGGGATTCATCGGGAATCAATTCTTCTGTCAAACTCTCAGATTCAGATGAGGGAAGGTCACAAATCATCTCAACAAATACAAAATATTTCTTAGATTTGGATTTCTCAAATTCCAAATCAAACTCTTGTAGGATGACAATCCATTTTGAGTATTTTCCCCCCATCACTTCGTGAGTCAAGATATGTTGCATGGGGTTACAATAAAAAATAATGGTGGTTTTTCGCAACAAGATGTAGTGACGAAAACATTGGACAACTTGAACAACAACCAATGCCAATTTCTCCACATGTGAATATTTGATTTCAGTATGAGACATACTCTTACTCAAATAGTAGACCACATGTTCATCGTTCGAATCATCCTCTTGTACCAACACCATAGCAACAATACTGTTAGAAGCAACAAGGTATACAAAATAATCGCGACTATAGTCTCGGGGGTGTAACAATGGCGTATGAGTCAATGCGTGATTTAGAGCATCAAATTTGGTTTGAGCAGTGTCATCCCCAAAAAAGGGAACCCCTTTCTTAAGAAGTCAGATAAAACCCTTGGTTAGTTCTGCATATTTAGGAACAAATCGACGTAAAATTTTTTGCCTTCCCTTGCAAACTTTGGGGTTGGTGCAAATTCGAAGGAGGAGGTAAATTCAAGATGGCCTCGATCTTCAAGGGATCAACACAGATCCCTTTCTTAGACATGATAAAACCAAGGAGACATCTAGATTCCACAAAAAATACACATTTATGTGGATTTAAGCAAATATTGTAAAAATGATATCTAAGAAAAATAGCTCGAAGATGTACATGATGATCATGACACTGCATGGAATGTGCAGATAAGTCATCAAGATAGGGCTGTACAATACAATTAATATCATGAAAAGCGTAAGACATAGCCCACTGAAAATTTGCGCCGACGTTTTTGAGTCCAAAAGGGAGTTTTTTTATAGGAAAAGTTATCCCAAGGACAAATGAAAGAGGTTTTGTGTTGATCTGATGGTAGTATATTAATTTGATTATATCCAGAGAAACCATCCATAAAAGAGAATATTTCACTGCCAACACAATTATCAACGATCTGGTCGACGAAAGGGGTTGGGTATTTACTTTAGTACAAGTACTATTGATATCCCTATAATCAATACATACACAGATCACACCTCATTTCTTAGCGACATGAAAAATATTTGAAACCCAATCAGTAAGAGGTATAAGATAAATAAAACCGGATTTAAGAAGTTTTTCAACTTCCATTTTAATAGCAACAACTTTTCGTGAATGAACGGGGCAAAGATTTTACCGAGCATGCTTGGATTCAGGATAAGTCTTAATTTCATGAATAATGATATTCAGGTCAATCCCATGCATTAAGAACAAGCAAAGATATTGCAAAATTCTTTGAATAGGGCCGTGTAAATTTGTATTTCATCAACATAACAAGAGGCACCTATATGAATGTTTTCCATGATACCAGGTTTGACTGAGATATCTATTGGTATAGTAGAGGATATGTTTCCCAAATTCCCTTCAGATAAAACATCATGATGAGAATTTGTAAATATCTCACGTAAGACAAGAGTGTCAGGATGAGTCTCAATAGTCTCGGGCTCAAGGAAGAAAGAGGAATGATGATGACTATTATCCCAAGGAGTTTCTTCCAAATACATGACTTCTAAGATACTCTCACCAGTGGGGAAAGTATTGTCAAAAGGATCAATATATTCCATATAAATAAGCCAAGAAGAGTGAGTACTCATCTAAGACGTGACTCATAGGGTCACTAGTTTCAGAAGCAACCACATATGTCGACTGGTTTTCTTCATAAGAAATTTCAATCGAACTAAGTGGAATTCTATCACCGTAATTGTCATATTCAAATGGACTGGGTACTACCCAAGGATCATATGAGTCAAAGGATTTACTAGTATCAGTCAAAATCATGTTGACCTAGACGACAATTGGAGGAATGTTAGGTGGTGGGAGAGGAAAATTTCCCATCATAGATGAATATTTCAAAAGACCCACTCCAACATCCTCATAGGAGGATGGGATTTTCTCAATAAAAGGAACACTACCAATGCGTGAATCAGAATTAAAGTAGGCAAGTTGGTCTACTGTGACTATTTTTTCTTGATGGGGGAAACTTAGTACACGAAACAAAGTAGAAAATACTATAGACATAGTGTAAATCCAACTACGACCTAGTGGGATATTATAATCAAGCGGTGCATCGACAACTTCTACTTCAACAATGACTATCTTACCTTCTAATTCAACTGGTAATGCAGTAAGTACTCAAAATGGTTTAAATCCTATACCATCAAATGCCTTTAAGGTATTAGGTGATTGTTTAATCGATGAAGAACCAATAGCTTTCCAACAGTTAAGAGACATCACATAGGTCGAGGCTCCTTCGTCTATAATAGTATGAAAAATAGTCTTTTGGCGTACAATAACTTGAATTTGGAATGCAAGTTGGTGAGGGAGCCTTGGAAGATGAGTTTCCAAGTCAAAGGCTATCATATTCGCATCACTAGGTTCAGTTGCACCAATGGATGACAACAATGCTTGTCATTGTGCAGGCCAAGTTTGGATTACTTTGAGGGCCGACATCACAGAGGGAGCTTGAGATAAATATTCTAGAATACTGTAGTTCTGAGCAGCTCACACATGCGGATTAAAAGATGACCTACGAATAACACCTTTTGGAGGTGGTCTAATCATTGTGTCTGAACTTGGTCGATCAATCTGTAGTGGAATAGTAGGTGGTGGGGTAGACGTAGAAGGCTTCTCAACAACACTTCCATTTGAGGAAGGATAGTATTTGGCTTGTGTTGTGAGTGAAACCTATTTATCTTTATATGTTGTAAACATAAGTACATAAGAGCTTCCTGACGTAGAGGGTTGTTCTGAAGTAACCATTTGAGTCTGATGAGATGGAAAAGGATTGGTCAATACAATGGGTGCAGTTGAAGTTCCTTTAAGGAAAGGATTAACATCGACACGACACAAACAATCTTTAGTGTATTGATCGTCATCGCAAATGAGACAAGGATATTTAGGTTTACATTTTTCCTTATCTTCAATAAATGGAGTTTTTGATTTTTCTTGTGGTTGGGTAGTTTGTTTTCCTTTTCCTTTTCCTTTTTTCTTATTTCCAATTTTAGCGGTTGGTTTAGATTGAACCGCGTTCACCTCAGAAGAATCACTAGAAGGAGTAACATGAGGTGTAGTATTTGGATTAGTCGTAGTGGTGGGAGTTGGATTGGGGTTGGGGGTTGTGGTAGAAGTCTTACTTTTAGTCTCTTGATTAGTAGAACCAATCACATCATCAACAACGTGAGATTTAACAAGAGGTGTTGAGGTTGGATTTGTCAATGGGTGAGGAGCATGAGGAATCATGTTGTATAATGCGTTAGTATGAGAATATACCAAATCAAGAAACTGGGCGTGATTAATGGCTCGTTCCTCAGTAAGTAATCCTCCCTTAGAAACATCTCGAGCGATGGGTCATAGAAGATATTTAGTGAACCATACAACTAACAATTGATAAGGAATGTGAGCTTTGATTAATCGTCTTCTCCTTCTCCACTCATGAATATGATCGGAAATATGGGTAGAGGTGGTTTGTCGAAATGAAGTTAAAATCTCAGTACCTATTTCATATCAAATAGGTAGTTTAAAATATGTGAGGAAGGCCATGGATAATGAATTAAATTCACAGAAGAATCCTCCAGGTAACTAAATGTACCACTTAGCTGTGGTCCCCGTAAGATTTCTTTGAAAAAAATGTAAGCATATAGAGTCATTCATCAATGAGTTTGATGAACACGAAAGATGGAAAGTCATAACATGATTATTAGGACCATCTCCCGGTTTACCATTGAACTTTGGAATATCTGAGGGTAATTTGGCAGGAATAACTGACCAAAATTGAGAGTGTGAAATTGGATCATTCATTAATCGAGACAAGTCTGGTAAATCCAAAGTGGCTAAAAATGGCAATTTCTGGTTAACTTCAGGATACCGATAACTTTGAGGAGGAAGTACTGTTGAAATACCAGTAGGACCATAAGAAGCTTGTAAAGGTGCATTATATATCGATCCTATCACATGTTGTTGTTGGGGGTTTTGGGACATATAAGAAGGTTTAACCTGTGGATTAGGCATCCATCCTTGAGGTTGAATACACATTTGAATAGGTTGAATCCATGTAGGGTTCACGGTTCCTGAAAAAGGTTTCCCAGGATTAAGACCCGGGAAAACAAGGTTAGAGGGTCCAGCTTGGGTAGTTGTGGGAAATTTTTTCCCAGGATTGAGACCTTAGAAAACATGATTAGAGGGAACTGTGTGATGGGTTCCTCCACCTGAAGGGCCTACCAAGGTAGCTTTTATTATAGGATAAATCCGTAGGTGCGGACACTAACCGATCTCCCTAGATCCACCTGGATCTAGAACAAAACATGACAGAATATACCGCTTTCCCTAGATCTAACTATTGAATTAAATTGGAAGTGAGAAGAGGATATGTACCTTGTAATCGCTTCCTTGGTCTCTATTGTTCCTTGCTTCGCTCCAGTGCTCTTGTGCGGTCAAGATCAAAACAACACAAACCAACCAAAGTGAAAGCACGTAATATGTCCAATAGCTAAACTATACATATGATCAAGGAATTATGTAATAAAGTAGATCTCACTTTATGGGAAAGAAATATATCATTGTATCATATTAATTGAAAGAGAAACTTACAACCTGAGCCGTGATGTCATAGGTCTCCTTTTGATGGATTTTAGCTCTGACACACACAATTGCTCATGCATGAAGAAAATCAACTACATGTGATGGCCTTGCTGCTGTAGCATCAGTCCTCCATACCGTCTTGCACTAATTCTCTAATCAATCTCTTGCTAACTTGCCGTTTGCTTAACTTCACTTAAATTTTTCTATAAGCAATCTCCTCAATATATAGGAGAAGATAGATTAGTTACTTGGATAGGGAATGATCCCAATATATCTGGAATTCCAGTAATTGAATAACCACTCAAAATCCAACTCACCCTTCTAGAAGATTCCCTTCTAGAAGGTTCAAGATCTTTATCTTTTTCCCCTTTAAGAGCATGTTCGCACCCTAATAATGAGTACAGTGCGAGAAGTTCTCACTCCAGATTAAGGTAGACTGCGGGAATCAAGAATTCTCGCAGGAGAATATATAAGTAGCCTGCGAACATGTTTCAAAATGTGAGTTCTGGAATAAGACAACTGTAACTTTTCTTAGGAAAGTATTCTTGGTAAAGAGATTGATTTTCCATCATCATGATATCATCATGACATCATCACTATGACCAAATTTGTGGATAAAAGAATGCCCCCCAAAGTCTGAGAGCGGAACCAGTGACAGTCGATAGACTTTGTAAGCTGCATGTGTGTGTCAAGAACCAAAAGCACATCTAATCAGAGACCTGCAAACATCCAAGCATCAACAAAATATCATGTATATCAATTCCGAGGTAGGCATTCCCATACTTAGATCATAGACTGATGACATCATAAACCAAGGTCATGGCCACCAATCATACACTGTGGATCCACGCCGTCACTATATAGCACAACCACCTGAATACACTGTGGATCTGTGCGACAAATTTTCAGTCAAAACGACATAGCCACG
>SNQJ01S0005387.1:126938-145666 GCA_010110895.2 Picea sitchensis | reverse complement strand
TAAGTCTGCTGACGTCACATGTGTTAAATAACTGCCACGTGTCACCCTGATTCGTGACTTACATGTGCTTGGCATGTTGAATCAGTCTGACACTTGTCATTACCTGGTTGTGCCACGTGTTCCTAGCTGACGTGGTTTGTTGATGTGAGTCGGATCGACGGTCCAGATGTGATCTTGATTTGACGGCTCAGATTACGTCACGATTTTGCATATCGCGAAATCGAGATTTCTGTGGATGATATTACTTGTCATCTCCAACTCTCGATCCCTGAAACTCCGACATGGAGTTGGATCAACGGTCCACATAACCCCTTGAGATGGACGGTCCTCCTGCTTTCGAGATTTGTGAGCCCTCTACTCCTTGCACTTTTAAAGATCGTGCAGGTTTTCCTCGATCCAATGGTGGTCGGACCCTGCGCTCAGATCTGACGCCTGAGATCTATTCTCCTCTTCAGCGCCCTCTTCTTGTCTTTATTAAGATCTGACGGCCCTCATGCTGTCGGGAATTTTGGATGGGATCCAACGATCAGAAATGCTTCTCGGGCCTTCGATCATTTTGTTAATGTTGCGTTGCCTTCAATCATTCGATCTTCCTGGACTTATCTTCTCTTTGCCTGTTGATCATCGCTGCTGTACTCAAGCCATCATCACTGTTGTACTTGCCAGCGTTGCCTTCGATCATTCGATCTTCCTGGACTTATCTTCTATTTTCCTGTTGATCATCGGTTCTGTACTCAAGCCATCATTACTGCTGTACTTGCCATCAATGACAAGCTTACGCTGCCTGTAAAACACACCAAACATCCTCTGCACTATCTCTTCTGATCTTATCGAGGTTGCTCTGCAGCTTCTTCCCAAAATACTTCTGGTGCCCGTCTGTTACATTCTTCCTGTATTCATGCCATCTTCATTGCTGTACTTGCCATCAATGACAACCTGTTAAACATTTCCAACACTGATAACTTCCTTAACAAATTCCAAAAAATATTCTTTATTAAATGCTCCTCCTTACTTCGAATTAGCCATTTATAAGTCTGAAGTGGAACTTAGGAACTTTTAATTAACTTTAACCTTAAAAATAACACTTTTTAATCAAACCATAACCTTTTTTTAATATATATTTTTAATTCAAAAGTAGAAATTGTAAACTATTTCTCTATATTTTGGAGAATAATTTTTATAATTTGACAAAGCAATCACTATCACTTTAAATACCCTAATAGCGTAGATCGAACCCGGATTGATTTACTTTGTACTATATTTCCTTGCATGATAATAACTTAATTAAAAGTTCCTTTTTCTTGTCTTTTTGTCAATATCTCTCCAACCAAAAACTTTAATAAAAAAGTGTTGCATGGCAGCAAAGTCCCTGCCGGGTTGAATTGGGGATAAATGCATATGGATGCGGAAAAAGTAGCGGGGGCAGATAGAAATTGCAGTGCAGATGTGGAAATCAGCATGAAGGACAGGTGGTAAGCATGCAAGAAATGACATACTCTGTATATGTGTGAGTAGAAAAAAACTGTTAAACACAATTTTATGACATTTATATCAAAAAATAAAAAGTGTGTTACATATTCCTGGAAATTTAAATGCGTTTGTCATATATATATATATATATATGGTATCTCAAATTTAAATGAGTGATAAAGTAAAATAAACAAAATGTCTTGACATTCAACATAGTTGAAGATAAAAATCTAGGAGCACATAAATATAAAATGAGACAAAAAATTAGTTTTATTTCGAATATATAAAAAAATAATAGTTTGTCCCATATTCCTGGAAATTTAAATGCGTTTGTCATATATACTGGGATTGGGGCTCCCGCAGACCATAAGAGAAACATGTACAAGAAATAGGACCGTGGAAAGAAGAAGTGGGAGACAGTAGAGTGTAATACCTGAAATGAAGAAATGGGAAGATATCAGTCTTTGGCTAGAGATTTCTATTCAAAAAAGGTGGAATAACTGGATTGATAAACAAAGGAGGATGTCATCAGTATAGACTTACAACGATGGTACATATAAGTATTTTTTCTATTTTCTTGTTGATGCATTTTCCTGTTAGTTTTTGTCGGCAACCTGCTTCAAGTTTGTTTCGACGAATTCTTCAATGTAGCTTCTCAAGGGGGCGACGTTGATATCATTCTGGATTTTTATGCTGAAAAGTTCCTTTTCTAATTCGCTTAGATCAATAGAAAGATTACACAGAGCCTGATCAATGTCTTGATTCTGTACCGAATAGTGGACTAGCCAATTGTCCAACGTGATCTTCACCATATTCAAGAATCCTGTAAAATTTTTCTAAAGACAACACCTTAAAATTATCCACTTGTTTATCGAAAGCTTGCTTGGTTAACCCCAATGAGTTGACGATTAAGCTGGGGTCCTGGAACTCATTGGTCCTTCCAGTTAAGTCTATTTTGGTGAGCTTTGTGAATAATGTTTCTTTCTTTGATATTGCTTGCTCACATGATTGGATGATGAGATACAAGTTCTTCACCTTCTCTTTCCAGCATGCTTCTAATTGAGTGATCCGACTTTTGGAGGGGATATCATGTTGTCTCCTTGTCGTGTCTGCCATGTTGTTGACATGAAAGGAAAAATGGATGACCGTGTCCAAATAGAAAGTTTCTTCACTTTTTAAATCCGTCTGTAGAAGTTCGAACAAGTTATGTGCCTTCCTTCCCAGGGAATCCATAATTTGTGATGTTTCCCAGGCCTCAGTAATCAATTCCATTCTTTTCTTGATATTTTTCTCCACATATCCTCTACACGATGCGAGGAAGCTAGTGGATGCTTTTAGCTTTGCTGTAGGGCTGCAGGGAGTCACAAGCATGGCTATTGCCAAAGGACTGGCAAGCAATGGCATATGAATCAAAGATTCCTCTAATTCCTTGATTCGGTCCTTTAGTCTGGCATTCTCGGCCTCAATGACTCCAATGGAATCATGAAGAGCATCTCTGGTTTCTATGTGAAGTCCAAAGATTTGGGATGACTGCATATTGGCAAGGTCAACTTCTGAACAATATTTTCTTTTCTTATTTTTTACATCTCTCTTTTCAATAATTAATTTTTTAGATTCGCTTTCAAAAACAACATTCTGAAATACGAAGGATTAATCTTCATCAAAATTTTCGGTATCAACTATGTCCATTGGGTAGCTATGGTGAATCACGTCTCCTGGCTGATCAAGGTTGCAGAATATGCTATCCATATCAGTGTCAAGTTCCATGTTCTCACTCTCAATTTCAAGCTCCTCCGCCTCCCCTACAATTCTTTTTCCCTTCTTCTGCATGAGAATCTTGTGAGAACTATCAATTTTAGGATGAACCTCATCCATTTGAATGACTTTGGGTTGCTTTGTTACTGTGGCAGGCCGTTGGAGTGATGATTTGTTACTATGGAGGTTCTGGTCCTCATGCTTGAAGATGTTCACTGTATCTCTACAGAACTGTTGTCGAGATGGTGCCATTAGTTTATGAAAACATTTGTTTTCTCCAGACGCTTATTGAAATGAAAAAATGGAGGGGATAATATAACCCCCCAGAAATGTTGGTTCAATGTGTGAGAATGGAAAATCTCCTCGAGCTCTTCACTCATTAATGATAATCTCTATGCGTGTTGTATGGTGAATTTTTAGAAGTAAAGATTAATTATTACATACTTAGAAGTGAGAAGGTGGTGGTTACGAAGAAGAATATTTAAGTATTGGAGGTTTCGTGAACGAACCAAGATGACGACGTGAGAATGCCATTCCATGGTATTTAAAATTAACACTCGGAAGGGATAACAAAACCATCCGCAAATATCGGTTTAATGCGCATTAATGGAAGATCTTCTCGATCCTTTCGCCGATCAATGACAATTTACACGGTTCCTGCATGATGAGTTGTTAGCATTAAATATTACTAATTACATATTTAGAAACAAGACACACACAAGTATATATATATATATATATATATATATATATATAAACATTTTTTTTATTATAGACAGGTGCGAAGGTGACAGAGATGGGGAAGAGCGAGAAAGGAAGGAATGGCCAAGTCTGAAAAGAGGTCAGACGGGATTCAAAATAGGTTTAAAGGAGATAATGAGGACATGTGAGTGTCCAACGGTGAAATTGCATGAGTCATAATTTTTGACTACAAAACGCGAAAAACGGAAGAGGGCATGATGGTGCAGTTCAGCGGATGATTTGTATATTTGTGGAATTGCGGGAAAATGGCTAAGTATGGAATAGGGAAATGTCGGTCGGGCTCGTTTTCAGAATTAGGGTTTGAATATTTCGTGAACAGGCCAACCCGAGGTCCCGCGAATGACATTCCATGGTGTTTGAAATCAACACTCGAAAATGCTAATATAACCTTTCAAAAATCTTGGTTTAATGCATATTAATGCGAGATCTTCGCAAATCTTGGTTTCTTTATGAAGGGCATGACCTAATGACTTAATTTAGTTTTTTTATTATAAATAAAGCTCTTTTATTATAAATAACTACAAATAAGGAATGGCTAGATATGAAAAGCGGTCGCACAGTTTTCAAAATACAGGGAATTCTCAGTAGAGATGAGGGCGAACGGTCGTGTCCTACAAATAACACCCAGAGTTTTACGATATACAAATTGATAGGAGGACTTGCGAGCTAGCTGAGATTTTATAGAGAATGTACACTTTTTGGATTGCGGGTTCTCGGGTTGGCGGGCTTAAAATTGGGCCTCTATTGCTCTGTGCCTTACAAATAGCACCCAGAATTCCGCGCTATATAAATTGAGAAGCGGACTTGCAGGCTCAACATTTCATTTCTATTGTTCTATGTCCTCCAAACAACACTCGGAGTTCTGCGATATACAAATTGATAGACAGACTCTAGGGCTGGCGGGCCCAGGATTGCGATTGTTTACAGATGGTGATCCCTATCAACTATCTGACATTATCTTAAAACATTATTTTCAATACTATATTATTAATATTAAATATTGATATTGTACAATTTAATTAGACAAAAAAAGTTTGTACAATATGAAACGGGAAGCGGTCGGTTGGGCTGGTGATATAAAAGTAAGTGAAATCTGAAGACGTGAATCCGCTAACGTCCTCACTTAGAAATTTTTTGGAAAATGAGCAATACATACTATATATGTACCTTTATAAAGTATGGACATGAGATTTTATAGAGCATGTATGGATCTCGCATTCCATACTTGGCCACTTTTTGGATCGTGGGTTCTCGGGTTGGCGGGCTAAAAAATAGACCTCTATTGCTCTGTATCCTACAAATAGCACCTAGAGTTACGCGATATAAAAATTGACAGGCGTACTTGCAGCTTGGATGAGATTTATAGAGCATGTACAGTTTTTGGATTGCAGGTTCTCAGGCTGGCGGGCTAAAAAACGGGCCTCTATTGTTCCGTGCATTACAAATAGCACCCATAATTCCACAATATACAAATTGACAAGCGGACTTGCGGGCTGGCTGGCTCAACATTTCACTTCTATTGTTCTGTGTCCTCCAAACAACACTCAGAGTTCCGCGATATACAAATTGACAGACGGACTCCAGGGCTGACGGGCTCAAGATTGCAATTGTTTGCGGATGGTGATCCCTATCAACTATCTAACATTATCTAAAAACATTATTTTCAATACTAAATTATTAATATTAAGTATTGATATTGTACAATTTAATTAGACAAAAAGTTTATTATATTATTGGTGGCAAGACAATGACATTCTTAAACAAAACTAATTGAAAAAATTTAAATATTCCATAATATCTACCATGGATTTTACAATATGTAAACACAACATTAAAAAAATAAAAATATTAACCTATTATTTTAAATAAATAGTTCTCTTCTAACAAAGTGAAGAAATAGATAAAATGGGGCTCTAATGCTCCATGGCCTACAAATAGCACCAAGAATTTCGCGATATACAAATTGACAAGAGGACTTGCGTGCTGGCTGGCTCAACATTGCACCTCTAAAAACATTATTTTCAAATACTAAATTATTAATATTAAATATTGATATTGTACAATTTAATTACATAAAATGATCAATAGAGCATGTACGGATATCGCATTCCATACTTGGCCACTTTATGGGTCGTGGGTTCTCGAGATGGCGGGCTAAAAAATAGGCCTCTATTGTTTCGTGTCCTACAAATAGCACCCAGAGTTCTGTGATATACAAATTGACAGACATACTTGCGGGTTGGCTGAGATTTTATAGAGCATGTACACTTTTTGGATCGCGGGTTCTCAGGATGGCGGGCTAAAAAATGGGCCTCTATTGTTTCATGCCTTACAAATAACACCCAAAATTCTGTGATATACAAATTGACAAGAGGACTTGCGGGCTGGTTGGATCAACATTGTACTTCTATTGAGTTCCGTGATGTACAAATTGACATACGGACTCCAGGGATGGCGGGCTCCAAGAAACGAGCAATACATACTAAATATGCACTTTTATAAAGTATGGACATGACATTTTATAGAGCATGTACATATCCCTTATTCCATACTTAGCCACTTTTTTTCATCCCGGACTTGCGAGCTGACGGGCTCAAAATTGGCTAAGGAAATGAAAGTGCTCGGTCGGACTCGTGATGTATACTGCGCACACAGGGCACGAGAGTTCGATGGCATGTAGGCAGGAACCGATAGCCATAAAATTCGTGAACTATGAGCATAGACATGGGACTAAATATAGAATTAGAAATGGATAATAGAGGGGAAGAAAAAAGAAGGGAGAACGACTAAGTATAGAACAAGAAAAAGAAAGGGAGGTAAGAACCAACATGAAAGCAAACTGTTACGTAGGAATACATGAAAACAAAATATGGAGTACAAATTTATTTATTTCAAGATAGCAACACAGGAAATATAATTAACATGAAGACAGGTCAATGTACAGGAAGATATGGAGTGTCCAATGAGGGAAAAAAAAAAAAAAAACAGAGCTGCAAACCAATTCAACAAATATAAATAGAGTAAACGAAAAACTATTGGATATGGAAAATGGGTAGAAAAAAACACCTTTGCATGGATTCATCTACATTCTTGGTTAGGAGTTCTTTGCGGTGTCTAGTTTTCTTGTTTGTTTCTATGAACAAAAGCACAAAACAAAACATACATGAACATAGGATGACATGTAAAAAAAATGCAAGTACTATGTGCATACACTAAATAAAATAGAATAAGAGGAATAGAGTAACAGATAGTTTTAGAAGAATGTACCCTTTTTTTTAAAAGTTCATTCAAGTTTCTCTGTGTGTGTGTGTGTATCTCTCTCTCTCTCTCTCTCTCTCTCTATATATATATATATTGCAAAAAACAACTTATGACCCAAAGCAATTATAAACCAGGGAAAACTAAGAAGTTGGATATCTCGATTTTCTGCAACAAGATAAACAAATATGGTTTGAAGCATACAAATATGATTATGCAATATGCATGGTGTATATTTTATAATTGATGTGCAACACCAACTATGTGGTGACCAGACTAGTATGTGTACAAACCAGGGAAAACTAAATATGTACCTTTATTATGGACATGAGATTTTATAGAGCATGTACGGATATCGCATTCCATACTTGGACACTTTGTGGATCGCGGATTCTCAAGATGGAGGGATAAAAAATAGGCCTTTATTGTTCTGTGTCCTACAAATATCACCCCAAGTTCCGTGATATACAAATTGACAGATGGACTTGCGGGTTGGATGAGATTTTATAAAGCATCTACACTTTTTGGATCACGGGTTCTCGGGCTGGAGGGCTCAAAAACATGCCTTTATTGTTCCGTGCCTTACAAATAGAACCCATAATTCCACGATATAAAAATTGACAAGAGGACTTGTGGGCTATGACGTAGCACCCCTACCTCAGCAGGTTCTGCACGACCTCCTGGTCTAAGGATCATTCTTAATCTCCCCCTTGAGTCTGATTGACTCTTTGATTCCCTGCAGGAATCCTCAACACACAAATGTCTATCCACAGGTCCTTGTTAGGAGTTACGCCTGTGCAAACAAGTAATAAGTGCCAACTCACATCCACGTGACCAACTGAAGTGACCACACACTCCACCAAAAAGGTATATCAGGTCCTTTGATTCCTCCCTTGACTTTCTTGACGTGGTCCTCGACTGCGACCTGGGGCCAAATCTTTCAGAAATTCAGAATTTCGTGTATCGACGATTTGTAATGCAACAACACCTTTCACCGATAGCCGAAATCACGATGATTCCTCATCATGATCGACGATTTTGAGCTTCCCGTGATCTGATGGTCCTGATTCTATCAGGACTTCGCGAATTGAGAGTTTGCAACTCTCGTCTCCGAGTCACAATGTCCTCCACGCCGCGACTTCCGAAATGGTGAATTCAAGCATGCGATCAATGACCCTCGTTGATCTGGATCCAACGACCACTATCCCTCCTGAGCTTACTCAACCTTAATCTCTCCGCTGGCCTGCAAGATCCAACGATCCATGGAACTTCGACGATTCTCCCTCTGAGAATTTCAACCGTCCATTTAGATTTCTCAAAGACTTCTAGCCAAATAGCTTGGTGTCTTTTCCTTTCTGAATTTGGCTTCTACAAAGGTGGCTTCACTCCTTGTCTAGTCTTCGAACTCCTTCCAAATATCTATCCTTCCTTATCTTTTTTCTGCTACAAACTCAAGGATTTCTAAAGGATTCTTGCATGCACTCCTTGCGGCATTCACAATAACCTCTGGTTATTCACCACCTCCAACTCTGTGCACTTCCCTGCAACAACAGTTCTTTGACCTTTCTCCTTGGTTGGTAAAGTCTAAGACTTCCATCAGCCCGCACACACTTTGCATGGCTCGATGATATACTTGCACTTTTGGTGGTATGAGAACAACTGTATCCCTCCTGATCTTTTCCAAGATAAAACTCAGAACTTCGTCAACGCACTCTTGCAGACTCTCACTACACTCCTTGCAGGAATTCTCAGGAAGAGAAACAATTGAAACTCATATTCCTCTTACTCATAGACTTCATACATTCAACATGAAATCACAAGCATACACACACATAACATTGAAACAATTGCATAACAGAGAACATAAGAAAACTGTAAACATACCATTCAATAGATGCAAACAACATTCATGACACACCATGAAATGGAATCAAAGCATTCTTATATTAATTCTGGTGCTCCTGTACATGGGTTCAATAGCAACAAATATCTTCTTATACAAATTCTACAATCTCTGTTCTCCTATTCTCTTGCTCTTTTAATCTACAACTTACAAATTACTATGAGAATAATTTTTTTTTTCTATACAATACATACGAGGGTGTCTTTTTTACAGGTTTTCCCTCCTGAGCTCTAAGCTATATAATCGAGAATTAAAAGATACATACTTTACATTCATTATAATTAAATGCTTCCATAACCAACAGATGAGAGCAACACTCAAGATCTATTTACAATATACAAAACATAAATGCAAATAGATCCTTTCAGATATTTCATTAATGCTTTATCCTTTGAAATTCAAAATGTTCTCAAAATGCACGCTAGTGCAATTCTAGTTGTCCTTCACCTTTGCGCTTGCTTTGTTGGCTCACTTACGATGCTCTTGCATCGTACTCCCTTAGCTGAAAAATTCATGGACTCCTATACATGAGCTCTTGCACTGTCTGTCCATGTCTTTGGATATCTTCTTCACCTTCCCAACTGGCATCCTCAATCGGGTGTCCCTTCCACTTTATCAAATACTCAAAATATTCTTTTCTTCAGGTCTTCTTCCCAACTCTCTGGTCAATTATTTTTTCCATTCGCTGTTTTTCAGCTACAGGTAATTGTTTAACCCATTGAATTTCCTTTTGATCCTCCAACCCCTCTGTTCCATCGGCTCTGTAAGGATACAAATCTACTATGTTGAATATGGGTGATATCCCTACCCCATCTAGCAATTCTATTTCATAAGCATTGTCCTGAAATTTTATCAGAATCTTACAAGGCCCTATCTTTTTCATCTTCAGCTTATTGTATGTTCCCCTTGGGAACCTTTCTTTTTTGAGATGTGCCAGAACCAAATCACCTACTTCAAATTGAAGTTCTTTCCTGTGTTGATCTACTCTGCGCTTGTATTCCTGGTTGGAATTATTTAGCCGCTTCTTAATATTATCGTGAATCTCTTGCATCTCTACTACAAAATCCTCTGCTCTAGCACTTCTAAATTCGCTCTGCCCTAAGTCTCTCAATTCATATACTCCCCTCGGCTACATTCCATACGTTATTTGGAATGGAATCTGTCCTGTACTTCTGTTAGGTGAATCATTATATGCAAATTCCGCTTGTGGAAGAATCTGATCCCACTGATTGTGTTGTTCAACTACTAAACTCCTCAATAAATCTCCTAGACTTCAGTTCACTACCTTGTTCTGTCCATCCGTCTGAGGGTGATATGCTGAGCTAAAAGGAAATTCTGTCCCCAGCTTCTTCCATAGTGTCCTCCATAAATGACCAACAAATTTGGTATCCCTGTCCGAAACAATACTCATGGGTAAGCTGTGAAGTCTAACAACTTCTTTGAAAAACATGTTTGCAATGTGAGTTACATCACTGGTTTTCTGACATGGAATGAAATGTTCCATCTTATAGAACCTATCGACTACCACAAATATGGAATCATAACCCCTCCATGTCCTCGACAGTCCTAACACAAAATTCATGATTACCGCATCCCATGGCCTCTCTGGTACTGGCAATGGTTGATACAATCCTGTATTCTATCTTTTCCCTTTCGCATGTTGCCAAATTCTACATTTTTTCACAAATTTCTTGACATATGTCCTCATCCCTAGCCAATAATATAAGCTGTTCAGTTGCACAAATGTTTTTTCATGGCCGAAATGTTCAGCCAATCCCTCACTATGTTTTTCCTTCAGAAGATTCTCTCTCAATGAATCCTTCGGAATATACAACTGATTTCCCTTGAATAACAGTCCATCCTGAATCAAATACTCGATCCACTGGCTTCTATCTCTGAGAACTGGATTCTCACATGCTTCATAAGCATCTTTAAAATCTGGATCATATCTGTACATGTCCTTAATGCTATCAAAACCTAAGGTCTTCACACAAAACTTCTGCAGAATCAAACATTTCCTGCTCAATGCATCAACAACCTTGTTAGCAGTTCCATAAATGTGCTTTATAAAAAAAATAAAATTCTGCATATATTCAACCCATTTCGCATGTTTTTGGTTTAGCTTCTCCTATCGAGTTATGAATTATAAAGCATGGTTGTCACTATACAAGACAAACTCTTTCGAAATCAAGTAGTGCCTCCATTTCTTTAATGCCTGTATGATTGCATAAAATTCTTTATCATACGTGGAATATTTCACTTTGGCATCATTCAACTTCTCATTGAAGTATGCAATCGGTCTATTGTCTTGACTCAAGAATGCTCCAATCACAAATCCACTTGCATCACATCTGACTTGAAATGTCTTACTGAAATCTGATAGAACCAAAACTGGTTGTCCAGTTATTTTCTCCTTCAACAACTCAAAAATTCTCTCTGCTTCCTCTATCCAATGAAAATATTTATGTCTTTTCTTGACTGTGTCCATCATTGGTGCAGAAATTTCACTAAAATTTCTGATGAATTTCCTGTAAAAACTAGCCAATCCATGGAAGATTCTGACTTCAAAGATGTTCTTTAGTGACGACCAATCCCTGATTTCTTTTACCTTCTCAGGATCCATCTTTAACTCATTCAAAGAGATTACAAACCTCAAATAAATGAGTGCTTTCTTCATGAAAGATGACTTCTTCAAATTTATTAGCAAGTTCACTTGCTGCAACCTCCTCATCACTAGATTTAGGTGTCTCAAGTGTTCCCCCTCAGTCTTACTGAAAATCAATATATCATCAAGATATATGATTACAAACTTTCCTATGAAATCCTTCAAGACTCCGTTCATCAATATCATAAAAGTACTGGGTGCATTCGTCAAGCCAAAGGACATCACAAGCCATTCATACAACCCTTCATTCGTTTTGAATGCTGTCTTCCATTCATCACCTTCTCTCATTCGAATCTGATGATATCCGCTTTTCAAATCAATTTTTGAAAAAAAAATTGCTCCACTTAAGAAATCCATCAAGTCATCCATCCTCGGTAAAGGAAATCTATACCTGATGGTGATTTTATTTATAGCCCTTGAGTCGGTACACATTCTCCATCCACCATCCTTTTTTGGACTTAGCACTATTGGAACAACGCATGGACTCAAGCTTTCTCTAACCAATCCTTTGTCCATCAAATCCTGGACTTGCTTCTTGAACTCCTCATTCTCCCGCGACATCAATCTTTATGCTGCTTTGTTTGGTAAACTTGCTCCAGGTATAAGGTCAATGTGATGGCTTATACTCCTGATGGGTGGCAACGAACGAGGTAAATTGTTCACCACAATATCAGTGAAATTCTCTAGCAGTTCTTGAATTTCCTTTGGTAGATCGTCTATCGAAGTACTTTTCAAAATGACTCTGGGTTTTCTCACTACAACAAACTGCATGTCTTCTTCTTTCTTGACTTCATCAAGAAGTTCCTTCCCACTCATGAGAAGAATAGTATTGCTTGTTTTTGCTTTCACCTTTTTATCTTCAATTGGCAGCAACATATGCATCCTACAATTCTTCTCTAAGGTGTATGTGTTCCTTCTCCCATCATGAACAAAATTTATGTCATATTCCCATGGTCTCCCCAACAAAATATCACAAACATCCATGGGAATAAAATCACATAAGATTTCATCTCTGTATCCCCCTATCTTAAATTCAACTAAACATTGTTTAGTGATAGTTACCTGATGTCCTTTTTGCAACCACGAGACTTTGTATGGGCTCGGATGTGCAACTATCTCCAATTCCAACTTCTCCACCATTTCTGTGGATACTAGATTGTTTGTACTTCCACTGTCCACTATTACCTTGCATACCCTATCCTTGGTCTTGAAAGTAGTTCTAAACAAACTGTTTCTTTGGACTGGATTCTCCGCCTCTTTCTCTGGCTTTAAGAGAATTTTCCTCATCATTAAGGATCTTCCACCTTCTACATCTTCCGCCTCAACATTTCACCTTTGCGCTTCTTAAATGCGAGCTTTGCCTCCTCCATCTCTTTTTCTGCCAGAACATTCATAAGACTTATGTCCTATCTTTCCACAGACAAAACACTTTATCTCACCACCTCTTCCTCTTCCTCTTCCTCTTCCTCTGGCTTGAGGAAAAGTGTTTCCATCGGCATATTGTCTTCCCTGTGAAATTCCTCCTCTCTTAGGGTGAGTATGATATTAATTCTCTTCATTCTTGGGCTTCTGCACTCTGTCTTGGGCAACTGCTTTGCCTCTGCTCTAACTTCTACCTCTACCCCTTTGACCTTGCTTTCGGGTCAATTTTTCTTCAGCCTTCAGAGCAATATGATAAGCATATTCTACATTCCTGATTGTCACCATGCTCATTTCATCTTGAATTTCATATCTCAAGCCATTAATGTATTTGGAGACTTTTTCATCATCACTCTCGTGATGAATCACTCTAATATTGAGTCAGTAAAATTCCTCAGTGTATTCTTTCACTGTCATCCCCTTCTGTCTCAAATTCTACATTCTTCAAAACAGATTAATTTGGTAGTCTTTGGGTATAAAATTGGATTTCATCTTTGTGACCATCCTATCCCAACTTTTAATTCTTTGCTTGCCTTTGCAATGCCTTTCAGCCTGTAGTTCATCCCACTAGAGTGTTGCATGTCCTTTAAGTCTAGTGACGACATGTTTGACTTTCTTATCTTCCTCAGAATCCTCATAGTCGAAGTATTTGTCCAGAGCTCTAAACTAATCTAGCAGCTCCTCAATGTCTAAGTTTCCTTCATACATCAGAATTTCCATCTTTTCTCTGGCACCTATTCTTGCAACAACTCTAAATAGACGTTCTTCTACAACATCTTTGACTGCAACTTCTTCTCTAGCTCTGGCCTCATTTTCACTTTTGTCTTCACTGTCATCTCCAGTATCCATAGCTTGTCTCTGTTTCGTATCCATGGCATCTAACCGAGCATGGAGTTCTCTTGTTTCCATTTCCACAGCTGGATCGGGCATTGGTCTATCTTGACGTCTTTTGGGTGACATTGTTCAAATCTGTTCCACGCAAAATTTGAATCACAACTTGCCTTCTGTCCTATCCTGCTTATAGAAAAGTGTTATTTTAAGCTCTGATACCACCTGATGCAACACCCCTACCTCAACAGGTTCTGCATGACCTCTCGGTCTAAGGATCATTCTTAATCTCCCCCTTGAGTCTGAATGACTCTTTGATTCCCCGCAGGAATCCTCAACACACAAATGTCTATCCACAAGTCCCTCATAGGAGTTACGCGAATGCGAACAAGAACTAAGCACCAAATCACATCCACATGACCAACTGACGTGACCAGAAACTCCACCAAAAAGGTATATCAGGTCCTTTGATTCCTCGACTTTCTTGATTTGGCCCTCGACTGCGACCTGGGGCCAAATCTTTCAGAAATTTGGAATTTTGTGTACCGACAATTTGTAATGCAACAACACCTTTCACCAATAGCCAAAATCACGACGATTCCTTGTCACAATCGATGACTCTAATCTTCCCATGATCTGACGGTCCTGATTCTATCGGGACTTCGCGAATCGAGAGTTCACAACTCTAGAATTCGAGTCACAATGTCCTCCACGCCGCGACTTCTGAAATGGCGAATTCGAGCACGCGATCAGCGACCCTCATTGATCCAGATCTAACGGCCACTATCCCTCCTGAGATTACGAGTGTTGAAGGACACTCAACCTTAATCTCCCTATTGGTTTGTAAAATCCAACGACCCACGTAATTTCGACGATTCTCCCTCTGAGAATTTCAACTGTCCGTTCAGACTTCTCAAAGACTTCTAGCCAAATAACTTGGCGTCTTTTCCTTTCTGAATTTGGCTTCTGTGAGGTGGCTCCAGTCCTCATCTCACCTTTGAACTCCTTCCAAATATCTATCCTTCCTAAGATTTGTTCTGTTACAAACTCAAGGATTTCTAAAGGATTCTTGCACGCACTCCTTGGTGCATTCACAATAACCTCTAGTTATTCACCACCTCCAACTCTGTGCACTTCCCTGCAACAACAATTGTTTGACCTTCCTCCTTGTTTGGTAAATTCTAGGACTTCTGCCAGCCTGCACACACTTTGTACGACTCAGTGTTATACCTGCACTTCTGCTGGTATGAGAACAATGGTATCCCTCCTGAGATTTTCTGAGATAAAACTCAAAACTTCATCAACACACTCTTGAGGACTCTCACTGCACTCCTTGCAGGTATTCTTAGGAAGAGAAACAATTGAAACTCATATTACTCTTACTCATAGACTTCATACATTCAACATGAAGTCACGAGCATACACACAGATAGCATTGAAAAAATTGCATAACAGAGGACATAAGAAAACTGTAAACATACCATTCAATAGATGCGAACAACATTCATGACACACCATGAAATGGAATAAAATAATTCTTATATTAATTCCGGTGCTCCTGTACATGGTTTCAATAGAAATAACTATCTTCTTATACAAATCCTACAATCTCTGTTCTCCTATTCTCTCACTCTTTTACTCTACAACTTACAAATTACTATGAGAATATATATATATATTTTTCTATACAATACATACGAGGGTGTATTTTTTATGGGTTTTCCCTCCTGAGCTCTAAGCTATCTAATCAAGAATTAAAATCTACCTACTTTACATTCATTACAATTAAATGCTTCCATAACCGAAAAATGAGAGCAACGCTCAAGATCTGTTTACAATCTCCAAAACATAAATGCAAATACATCCTTTCAGATATTTCATTAATGCTTTATCCTTTGAAATTCAAAATGTTTTCAAAACGTGTGTTGGTGCAATTCCAGCTGTCCTTCACCTTTGCGCTTTCTTTGTTGGCTCACTTACGATGCTCTTACATCAGGATGGCTAGCTCAACATTGTACTTGTATTGAGTTCCGCGATATACAAATTGACAGATAGACTCCAGCGCTGGCGGGCTCCGAGAAACGAACAATACATACTAAATATGTACTTTTATAAAGTATGGACATGACATTTTATAGAACATGTACAGATCCCTTATTCCATACTTAGCCACTTTTTTTGATCACGGACTTATGGGTTGGCGAGCTCAAAATTGGGCCTCTATTGTTCTGTGTCCTGCAAATAGCACCCGGAGTTGCACGATATACAAATTGACAAGCGGACTTGCGGCCTGGCTAGCTCAACATTGCACTTCTATTGTTCCATGTCCTCTAAACAACATTCATAATTCCGTGATATACAAATTGACAGACGGACTCCAGGACTGGCAGACTCAAAATTGAATATGTATTACACATTACATGTAATATGTATCGCGAGTTATCGGGCTAGCGGGCTCAAAATATCCACTTTTTGGATCACGAGTTCTCGGGATGGCGGGCTCAAAATTGGGCCTCTGTTGTTCCGTGTCCTGCAAACAACACCCAGAGTTGCGTGATATACAAATTGACAAGTGGAATTGCGGGTTGGCTGGCTCAACATTGCACTTCCATTGTTCCGTTTCCTCCAAACAAAACTTAGATTTCCATGATATACAAATTGACAGATGAAATCTAGGACTGGCGGGCTCAAGATTGAATATGTATTACACATTACATGTAATATGTACAATATGAAATGAGCAAGCGGTCGGTTAGGCTGGCGATATAAAAGTAAGTGTAAATCTGAACACGTGTATCCGCCAACTTTTAGACCTAGAATTTTCCGAGGAACGAGTAATACATACTAAATATGTACTTTTATAAAGTATGGATATGAGATTTTATAGAGCATATACGGATCCCTCATTCCATACTTAGCCACTTTTTGGATCGCGAGTTCTTGAGCTAGCGAGCTCAAAATTGGGCCTCTATTGTTCTGTGTTCTACAAATAACACCTAGAGTTCTGCGATATACAAATTGACAGGCGGACTTGCAGGTTGGCTCGCTCAACATTGCACTTCTATTGTTTCGTGTCCTCCAAGCAGCACTGGAAGTTCCGCGATATACAAATTGACAGACGAACTCCAGGACTCGTGGGCTCAAGATTGCGATTATCTACATGTATAACATATAACACACATGTTATATATCTAACATTATCTAAAAACATTATTTTCAAGTACTAAATTATTAATATTAAATATTGGTATTGTACAATTTAATTACATAAAATTATCAAATGAGTCGCAAGCTTCGAGTTCGGGTCCAATTGTAGATCACCGAAGTTTTGGTCGCAAGATGTATACTGCGCACACGGGGCATGAGAGCTGGATGGCACCCACAAAGGAACCCGTGGCCATAAAATTCACGAACTATGAAAACAAATGGTAGTCGGTTTGACTCGTGATGTAGAGATATAGATGGAAATGAAATCTTACACTCTGTCGTATGGGAACCCGCGAGCATAGACATGGATTACCCAAGTTTTGGAAGGAAGATCTACACTCGGAACATGGGGAATGAGAGTTTAATAACACGTAGCCAGGAACCCGCGGGCATAAAATTGGCTAACGAAACGAAAGCGCTCGTTCGGACACGTGATGTCAAGATATAGATGGATATACAAATTGTGAGTTCGATAAAGAGTGAGGCTTGAGAGTTCGAGGAGCCCGGGGTCAAATTGTAGATAACTGGAGTTTTGGATGCAAGATGTTATCCGAACACGGGGCATGGGAGTTCGATAATGCATTGGGGGGGAACCCGCGGCCATAAAATTGGCTAACTGTTGAGACGAATGGGGAAAAATATCAACAAATGCTTTGAAATATCAAAAAATGCTGGAAAAACTGAGTCACAAGGTTTGAGTCCGGGTTGAATTATAGATCACAGAAGTTTCAGGTACAAGATGTATACCATGCAGACAGGGCTGAGAGTTCGATGGCGCCTATGCAGGAACCGACGAACATAAAATTTGTGAACTATGAAAACGAACGATGGTCGGTCGGACTCGTGATGTAAAGATATAGATGGACCTGAAATCTGCCACTTTGTTGTCCTGAGAACCCACGAGCATAGACATGGGACTAAGTATAGAATTAGAAATGGATAATAGAGGGGAAGAAAAAAAAGGGAGAACGAATAAGTATAGAACAGGAAAAAGAAAGGAAGGTAAGAACCGACATGGAAGCAAACTGTTATGTAGGAACACATGAAAAGAAAAGATGGAGTACAAATTTATTTATTTCAAGATAGAAGAACATAAAATATAATTGACATGAAGACAAGTCAATGTACAGGAAGATATGGAGTGTCCAAGGAGGGAAAAAAAAAAACAGAGCTGCAAACCAATTCAACAAATACAGATAGAGTAAACGAGAAACTATTGGATATGGAACACGAGCAGAAAAACACACCTTTTCATGGATTTCTCTACATTCCTGGTTAGGAGTTCTTTGCGGTGTCTAGTTTTCCTGTTTGTTTCTATGAACAAAAGCACAAAACAAAACAGATATGAGCATAAGTTAACATGTAAAGAAAAAGGCAAGTACTATGTACATATACTAAATAAAATAGAATAAGATGAATAGAGTAACAAATACTTTTAGAAGAATGTATCTTTTTTTTTTT
>SNQJ01S0005387.1:86089-108089 GCA_010110895.2 Picea sitchensis | reverse complement strand
TTTGAAAACTTCAAGATCTACAAGGAAATGGTTGAAAATGAAATGGATTCAAAAATCAAATGCTTGAGATCTGATAATGGAGGAGAGTTCACTTCAAAGGAATTTATGGACTACTGCAGTAGTCATGGAATAAAAAAGAAATTATTCATTGCTAGGAAACCTCAACGTAATGGAGTTGTTGAAAGAAAGAACAAGACAATACATGAAATGGATCAAACAATGCTAATGGATTCCAAATTGACAGATATTTTTTGGATACAAGTAGTGCATACAATAATTTACATTCAAAACAGATTAATTCTTAGAAACAACACTGACAAAACTCCTTACGAGCTATGGAAAGGAAGACTAGAAAATGTAAAAAAATTCAAAGATTTTGGAAGCAAATGCTACATCAAAAGAGAAGATGGCAGAGTGGGAAAGTTTGAATCTCGTGTGGACAAAGGAGTACTTTTTGGTTACTCAAGTACAAGAAAATCATATAAGAGTTACAACCTGTGATTGAACAAAGTGGTGGAAAGCATCAACGTAACAATTGATGAAACAGGTAGACACAAATTAAAGGAAAAAAAAAATGAATCAATGGAACAACTTTACGAAGAAGAAAGAAAAGATGAAAAACAAGCGGGAGACGAAGAGGATCCAACATAAACAAAAGATCAAGTTCAAAAAGTAACTCCAAAAACACCTAGCAGAGGAGTACAGAAGAATCATCCTTCAGATCAGATTATTGGAAACAAAGACGTAGGAGTTGAGACTAGAAGAAGAATCTTTTCACCAGAACAAACACACCTAGCACTCACATCTACAATTGAACCAACCTATTTTGAAAAGGCCAGCAAGGATGAATTTTGGAACAAGGCCATGGATGAAGAATTGGATCAAATAGAGAAAAATGACACTTGGGAATTGGTTCCAAGACCAAAGGATAAGAATGTGATCGGCACAAAGTGGGTATACAAGAATAAATTGAATGAATATGGACATGTTACAAGGAACAAAGCTATATTGGTATGTAAAGGATATGCATAGGTTGAAGGAATCGACTTTGAAGAGACATTTTCCCTAGTTGCCAGAATGGAAGGAATCCGATTGCTTTTAGCTTATGCATGCTCCAAAAATATTAAAGCGTATCAGATGGACGTAAAATCATCTTTTCTGAATGGGTAACTTGAAGAAGAAGTCTACATTGAACAACTAGAAGGATTTCAGTTGTGAGAGAATGCAAATTATGTGTATAAATTAAAGAAGGCCTTGTATGGTCTAAAACAGGCTCCTAGAGCATGGTACTCTAGACTGAATAAATATCTACAATAAGAAGGGTTTAGAAAAGGAAGTGTAGAAAACAACCTCTACATTAAGGTAAGTCAAGATAGTATTTTATTAATTGAAGTTTATGTTGATGATAATATTTTAGGTAGTGATGATGACATGTTAAACCATAAATTTTCAAAGGATATGCATAATGAATTTGAAATGTCATTTCTTGGAGAAGTATCCTTCTTTCTGGGATTTCAGAGACGTCAAATAAACCAAGGAATTTTTATTTATCAAACCAAGTATATCAGAGAAATTCTAAAGAGGTTCGGAATGGAAGATTCAAACCAGTTATCACTCCCATGCAAACCAATTTCAAGTTAAGCAAAGATGATGATTCAAAGTCTATAGATTAGAGGCAATACAGGTCAATGATTGGTAGCCTACTATATGTGACAACATCCAGACCATATGTAATGCAAGTATTTGGACAAGTGGCACGATTTGAAGCATCACCAAAGGAATCACATGTGTTAGCAGTGAAGAGGATTTTCAGATATCTCAAAGAAAAAAAAGAGTTTGGATTATGGTATCCAAAAGTAAATGATTTATCTCTTATTGCCTACATAGATTCATATTGGGCAGGTTGTATTGATGACCAACGAAGCACCAGTGGAGCAATGTTCTACTTGGGTGAGTGTTTAGTATCATGGCTAAGAAAGAAAGAATAATCAGTATCTCTATCTACAACCAGGGCATAGTATATTGCAGCAACAACATGTTGTACAAAGGTTCTTTGGATGAAACAAACTCTGAAAAATATACAAGTTGAGTATGATGAGCCCATTCCAATCTATTCTGATAATACAAGTGCAATCAATACCTCAAAGAACCGGATGATGCACTCTAAGACGAAGCACATTCCAATCAAGTATCACTTTCTACGGGAACAGGTTGCAGAAAAGAACATCAGAGTTGAGTATGTGGGCACAAAAGAACAAGTGCCAGACATATTTACAAAATCACTTCCACGAGAAGCCTTTGAGTATCTTCGCTAGAGACTCAGGGTTATTTCTACTCCAAAATGAATGCTTTTGAATTATTATCTTATATGTCTTAGATGTACACGAGGAAGCACCATAAAGAGGACAATTCAGTTAGGGGGAGAAACCCTAGATGGAAAAATATCTTTTCCATTGATGACAAAGGGGGAGAGATTTATCAGAGGCATGATTCCAGGGAGAGCAATGGTCCCAGAGATGCAGAGGATAGAGGCATGGTTCCAGGGGGAGCATGAGTGATATGAATTCAGTGTTGCATGAAATGATCTCAGTATTGCATCAAAATGTTTCCATCAATGTCAAAGGGGGGGATTTTTTTGTCAAGGTTGGTTGTTATTGATGTCAACCCTTGAAGAAAGTCTGGTAGCAAATTCCGATAGCACAAATATTTGGGTAATGGACCCAAGGCCGTTTCATGTATAATGGTATGAGTTTTAATATATTTTAAGGTAATTCTATTCTATGTGGATATTACATGTCATTCCATTTCCAGTGGTATGTGGAACATCACATAACTTCTCACGGTTTGAGATTTATGGCCTTATGAAGTTTCCTGGACTCTCATATGTCATCTAGAAGCCCCAAAAGGTCAAAGTAGTCAAAGTGGTTTAAGAGATTTTAGAAGGTAAATAATAAAGTGTAGTGATGAGTGTACTATAATTCAAAGTGAATACAAACTAAATTACTTAAATAATAAATTTAATGGAGAAATTAGAAGTGGGTTAACCCTAAAATAAGGAAAGTGGGCAAAGTGACCTAGAAGATGCTTCTAAGGAAGCTACTTGGAGAGTATAAATAAGAGCCAAGGCTCTCTCATTTTAAAATCACACTTGAGAATATTGAATATCTATAGGTGACTGATGTAACCAAAGGATATCTAAGCTGAATTTCAGAGGGAAGGTGAAGAAAAGAAGGCCGGAATTCAAAGGAGGATAAATTCTTTTGATGATGCTTTCTAAGGTATGTTATTTATAGGTCATCTCACCATTTTTCGCAATAAATTTTTTTATAGAATGATTCAAACCATGAAATTGATAGGCCATTTATGAATCATATCCAAGTATATATGGTAAAAATTTCATCTTGTGGGTCGTTGCATTTTTGGAGTTACACTCCATGGAAAATAGGGTTTGCGGCTAGTCATGAAACTAGTCTAAAACATGTGTTTCGGGTAAAAACATCATAAATTATTCATAAAATATCCAAATTCAGTAATACAAAATGTGTTGGTTAGATTACAGTCTATAGTATTCTTTGAAACATTTTCAGATCCATTTAACAAATATTCTGTGCGGGGCATGCTCTACAAGGTCTCTCTCTAGAATAAGCCAGAATTCAACAAGGTATGTCATTTTTTCTATAAATCCTTTTCTGAGAGGTTCCAAGTAGTGAAACCTGGAGGAATTGCACACAACAAATTGAAGAACATTGTGTACAATTTTCAGATCTTTATTCATTACATGTATATAGTTATGAGTATTTCAAGTTAGGGTTGTTGACTAATCCCAAACTAGTCATGTGAGACTAAAGAAAAGTTTGATGAAAATAATAGTCTCTTGTTGTGAAATTTAAGGAAGGTTTGAAGGTATGTGATCATATACACTAGGTCTATTATAGAGTTACAAATCATATGTGGATGATGAAATTGATGAGGGATTTTGGTTAAGGTACATGTTGGGTACATGGTTGAGACAAGTAGTTGATGAGTTGGCACATACATGAGGTGTACATTTGATGATGTTGGTACGTATTGATGAGTCATAGTTGATGAGTAGTTGACACATGATTGGTACATACTTGGTACATGTTTGGATGCACTTGTTTACGGTACATGTTGATTACAATTTGTTTGGTACATGTTGGTGCATGGTTGATGCACTTGTTTATGGGACAGGTTGATTACAGGTTGAGGAATAGGTTGATGCATGGTTCAAGTTTATTGGTACAAGTTTACATCAGTATATCTCACAGTGATAGTGTGACAGTGGTTCCATCATTCTAATTCTACTTCAGGGCAGTTGGACGGGGCAAGGACAGGTGGTTGTAGCCACCTTTCAGTTGTAGCCAAAGAACACAGGGGGTTGTAGCCTCCTCCTGGTTGTATCCAGATAATAGGGGAGTTGGATATTCCCTCAGGTTGTATCCTGTGAAACAAGGGGGTTGGAGCCTCCTTCCAATTGCAGCTCGAAAACAAAGGAAGTTGGTGCTTTCAATGAATGTAATTCTTCAAGACATATAATAAAAAGAAATTTGTGGTTTTTTCCCACTTTGGGTTTCCACGTAAAACAAAGGTGTATTATGTATGTGTATGATTGTTCATTTTTTCATTGTGTATTTACTCTGCAGTTATTAGATGATAATGCTACATTGATATAACACTTGGATTATATGGTTAAAAAAATATTATATTTCTCTATTAATGATTCACCCCCCCTCTCTGTAATCCAACAAATAGAGATGGTGAGAATATTGAAAATAGAAGTGCATAGTTACAAAGAAGATAATGAGAAGATGATGCAAGAAAATAAATAAATAAATTCTCAAATGATGAAAATCCTAAATCAATTGCAGGAGCAAGCGAGGAATGGATCAAGTTCAAGACAAGGGGAAGAAGGAAGATATTTTAAAGAAGAGATAACTATCGAAGAGACAATCATTCAAGAAGGGTCATCGGAACTCATAGATATCACTCACCTCCTTACTTAGCTAGGAAGTCTTATGCATTTGAGGATTCAAGGAGTAGTCTAGAGGTGTCTCCTGTCAGACATCAGAGAAGAAGACATGAGTGGGATGGTTTACAAGGAGAGATAAGGAAGCTTAAGCCACATCCTTTGATGGTGAAAGAGAAAGGGAAGATGATGTTGAATCCTGGTTGCTTGGAATCAATAAGTATTTTTAGTTGCACAACTATTACTCTAATCTAGAAGCCAAAATTGTCCCTTACCATTTGTATGGAAAAGTTACTATGTGGTGGGATCCGTTGAAGAAAGCGGAGCACGTTAATGAGAACATGTTCACTTGGAATCAATTCAAGAGGCATTTTCAGAATGAATATATTTCAAATGACTACTATGACAAGAAGATGCAATATTTCTTTGAACTCAAGTTGGGAAGCATGACCAGGGGAAAATATGAAAATAAGTTCTTAGGATTTCTGAAATATGTTGGGTTTATCAAATATGGAAAGGTAAAGATACATATATTTTTGAGTGGACTCCCATCATTTTGTAAGGAAAATATCCAATATGATGAGCCTAGAACTTTGACATAAACCATTAGAAAAGGTAAGTACATGTATAAGTAGGGAAAGGGTATATAATCTTTTCAAAAGTCTTGGAATGATAAGAAGGAAGTGTTTTTCCTCAGGTTTTTCTTACTAAAGAACAATTTCAAGGCACCCAAAGAGGCACTTTAGAAGCCTCTTCCCACTTTAATATCTCTTAGAAAAATCTAAGAGCCAGAGGGGGTATCCCTTGTAAAATCAAATATGAAAGGTAGTTAATATTTTAAAACAATATCATAATCAATCAAAATATTCAATAACATCAATGAGATAAAAAAACACGACATATTTATCCAATGAATATCAGACTATATCAATAAAATGAGATCTTAGTTCACTTCAAATAAGAAGAAAATAAACAGATCCAATCACTTTATGGTTAAGAAGCATGTTCTCAAAGATAAAGTGATCACAAGAAAATAAATAAAAGAAAATAACTAGTGCCATCATAGAAAGATTCCATGAACAACATCCACATGATATACAATAGTGAATACCTGGAATATTATAATAACAATTATCATTCATAAAAAATATCAATAGAAATATATTGTCAAGCCAACCCTATATGTTAAATTGAAAACCATCATTCTAAAATGAATAAAATTCAAAGGATGATCATGTCAACCCAATGTAAAAGATTCATGTTGTAATCAATTGATATTCGAGAGAAATAAAAACACATCTAAAAGAAAGTAAAACACTAACATAACATAAATTCCAATACAAATTGGTACCAAATCTTATTTAAAAAAAAATCAAATATGCTATTAAAGATATGAAATATCATCATTCTCATGGCAATGAATTATTAGAAAGAAGTGTATGTCTTTTAAGAAAATGCCGACTCCTTGAGAGTCTTCAAAAAATATTTTTATAGTTCTTTTCACAACTGTCAAATAAATGTCTTCAAATTAAAGTAAATTAAAATAAAAACTATTTTTTGCCTCTAATATTTGGACCGACTTGAATTTTCTTAATTAAAGGTAAATTGCCAACTATTGGCTCCTTAATGGTAATCTTCTTCCCTTTGTGTGTCACTCCACTTTGAATTTGATGACTGCTCTCATCAATATCAAGAGGTACTTTAGTGGTTTCTTTCTTTTTGTCTGTTTGAAAAATCATTTTGTGACGAAACTTCGTCGGGATGAGATTGAATTTGAGCATTTCGTTCCATTCAAAATTTGAAGGAAATGGTTGTTTGTTATAACCCTAATTTTCACCAGACATACTTACCTGGCATTAGGCCATCTCATATTCCTTCTTTTCCAAGCCACTACTGAACAACTCTTCTAAAAAAATCCATTTTTAAAGGTACACGCTAGTTGACCCACTACAAACCGCGTGTATCTACAGTGTCCACGCTAGCTGAACCACTACAACCCGCGTGGACCTACAGAAGCACACAAAATGGAAAGTTGCTGATGGAACAAACAACTTTAGGTAAGTTAACTAAACCTTTCGGCCATGCATGGCCGGTCATTCGAACAAATACCTAGCTCCTTCTAGCTTATAAAAGAACGGGTAGGGGTCCCATTTGAAATGAGGAAAATCATAGTAAAGAAACTATACCCAATTGAGCATTCCCCTTGTCCAAACCTTTAGCCACCCTTGTGCAAAGAGAAGTATAGAGAAAATCAGTTGGAGGACAATTGAAGAGGAGCCCAGGACCAGTTTCGAGGAGCAGTGCCGATCACATATTGTAAGTTTACTCTTGTGAAGATTAATACAAAAAGGAATACTTTTCCCGTCCCGCCATATCATGTGTTCAAGTTGAATGTTTATTTTATGATATTGTCACAACTAACCCAACAATTAGTATATGAAATGCATGTTCGCAACTTTTTGTTTGTTCATGTGTGAATGCAGGTCAGCTTTGGGAGGAGGCTTGCAATCAAAGAGCGAGTGAAAGAAAAGGGATCGACATAAAATGAAGGACTTAAGGTAGAGTTATCGAATCTCATTTACACCTTTGTATTACATGAATGTGGGGTTTTGTGTTGGGAGGATAGGAAAGAGTAGAGGCCTTTGAAATGGTCATTTTCTGCATGCATGATTAGAGCCCTTAAATGCTAAGTCTGTAGGAGGGACTCCCACCCACAACAGAATTGGTGACCATACTGGGGATCTCTAGGGTTTTTGGGAATATTTTTCTTGGGTATTTAAGAAAAAAAAAAATTGGCTTCAGTCTTATTTTTAACGTTTCTGCAAAAGTCTGAGCTAACAGAGATTCTGGTCTTCCATACTAGTTATCTTCATTTCTTTGCTTGGATGCATTTTTTTTTACAAGACCCACAGAGGTACACGCGGCCTGTATAAAGCTTGCATGTGTGTACATGTGCCCTACCTTCACACAGTCCACGTGTACATGCTAGTTGATGAAGTATCAATCACGTGTATGATTTCAGGAGATTTCTTTTAGAGAGGCAGTCAACCTCTCCCTTGTCAAAAGTGATCCTTCTTAGGGGTTTCTTGGAACTCATTCTGGGCTCTATGTTTGCACTTTTATAGCTTAGGTTCCACCTCAAATTGGTTTTGTTCTATGAAATTTTCCTTGAATTGTTTTCTTTTTTTTGACAAAGTAAGTTTCTGAGTCTTTAAGAGATTCTAGTTCTCAATACTAGTAGTCTCTGCCAATGCTTGATTGCTTGTCTTTTCATTTTTGAAGAGTTTCAGAAGTACACGTGGCCTGCATAAGGTCTACAGGCGTGTACACGTGCCTTGACTTTACACAACTCACATGCACACGCTGGTTGTTGAACTGTCAACAACGTGCCTATGGAGATTTTTTTTTTTTAAGGAGAGACAATCATCCTTTTCTTTGTCAAGAGTTTATACCTCTTAGTTTTCTTGGTCTCTATCATAGAATTTAGTAACTTAGGTTTGATCACAACAATAGATTTCTTTTTCATTAAGAAGTTTTCCTCACAATTTTCCTTTTATAGGGTTTTTAGACAAGTGTGAGAGTCCATTTTAATCTGCTTGTGTGTTATTTTTAAAGTGACTCTTTGTGATTTGCACTTAGGCCATAAGTTTTCTTGGTATTTACTTGTCGATATTTTTCCTTTTTTGCTTTGTGAGCATTCAAATAAAAAAAAAAACTTTTATTTCTTTGTTTGGTTAAATAGTTGTTGGTGTGCATTAGTAACCAGGAGAAGTCTTTGCTTTCATAATTTCTTGACAATTACTTAGACGATAAGCAGCTCATAGTTGAGTGAAATTCGGTTTTGAGTTCGCTGTTCAAAGATCTTAGGAAATTTAATTTTTAAAAGTTGGTTAGAGAATTTAAAAGAGAAAATCTGAATTTGTCAAGAAGAAGTTATTTTGTTTCTAGATTTCTGTTTATCTTTCTTTTCGTCTCTCAAAACATCACTAGTTTCACATTCATATCCTTTGATTTAAGACAAGACATAAAAATTAACGTTAAATCTAAAATTAATTAGACTTTTTATGTTTGTAGGGTCAGCCAACTAGTTTAGGGTTAGGGCCTTGAATTAGGTTGGAGAGGAAACTCTTCAAGGCCATTAAATCAAACATTGGAGTCTGAGTTAGGGAGTGTCCAAGTCCAATATCGTGAAATTTATCCAGGACCCCCCTCTAACACAGGGGCTAAACACGAGGTCATGTGTGGAAAGGTAGCAGAGATAACCCCTCCAAAACTGGACCAATCATAGTGGAGAACACATATAGAGGGCTTGTCTTGGGATTCCATTGATTGCATTTGCCACAGAGCTTCATGGGTCTCGAATCCGTTCGAGGTCCTCATTTGTCTTCCATACCACTTTCTTTCGATACCCTTGATAGGTTTTGGTCTTGATACCCTGCTCATTGTGGTCTACCCGACTGTCAACTGTACCCGACTGGTGACTGTTCGCGCGCTGGCAACCTAGTTGCCTATCATTTTTAGTGACATACACAGGTGACTACAGAGGTATACCGCGGTACCTAGGACATACATCAGGCCATTCTTTGCATAGTATACCCGGAGGGTGCTTCCTTTTTCGATTTGCACTTGCATCGGTAAGTTGCTCTAGTTTTGGTTGTTGTAACTGTTCTTCCAACTAGTTTAGTGTTTGCTTGTTTTATCTTATAGGGACTTTTTCTAGTGTGTGATGATTTTCGTTGAATGAGTATAAAGCCCTAGCGTTTCGTTGATCGTCTCACATAGTGGAGGATCAAGAGCTCCGTCGATCACGAAGGCTTCTGGGTCTGCCACCAGTTACACTAGAGCCACCCCCGCCACCTCTAAGGAAAAAAATGTACCAACAAGGGTCGTTTGAAGCGATCGGGTCTCAGGAAACCACACCTGACCAAACTTTGTCAGAGGACCTTTTGACACCTTTAAAGCGGATAGTAATGGAATAAAATGCTGTCTCTTCTTCTTCTTGACCGCCTCTACCTCGAGCAGTGGTCCAAGTCCATCAATGGCCGCGGCTACTGCTCCTTTCACCCAGAGTGCGACAGGCCCTCCATTTTCATATGGGATGCCTAGCTCAAGTACAAGTCATGTACTTTCGTTCTCCACTTTATAGAGCTTAGGTCTAGGGGTAAGGAGTTCTAACACTCCTCTGCAAGGATCCATGGGAGGCCCTTGCACCTCCTATAACAATTTCCATTATGGGGGAGGTCATATACCTCCTTTGTCCCCTTCGCTCGGCAGAACTCACCATCATTCCACCGGACCGAACATACTCAATAGTTCATTTGGAGTTGGGAGTCAAGGACTACCTTCTCATAATATGCTGGTAGGATCGACACCATTTTCTTTGTTTGGAGCATTTGGTAATAATGCTTTCTCATCGACTGCTTTCTCGATTGGGGGAAACCTCGGTTATGGACAACCAAATCCTATGAAGGGTAATATTCCTGTACAGGGGGCAAACCCAGGAATTCCTTCCAGACTAGGACCTTGGAACTATTGGCAAGGATCAGTTCCCTCATTAGGAATGCTAATCAGGGGCAACCCATTTCACAACCAATGGAACCTCGGGCAAGTCACAGGACCTATGCCCATGGGATCAGTATGGGGCAACCCTTCACAAAGCCCTTCTAATGCACCCCACTCCCAACCGTCTACGTCCTATTACAGGAACCAACCGATGATGTCTCCTCAAATGCCAAATCAATACGCTAGTCAAGTCCACAGTTTCTACCGGAATCCTAGCCAGAAAACCAACTTTTCCTGGTAACTTGGTGCCAGTCAAACTCCAGGTCCCTTTTTCCATGGTTATCAACAACAACCAAAACTACCTTTCTTGGCAACCTTACATTTTCCAGACTTGACAAGGTTGTTAAATGACCCCATCTGTCACGATCCACGTTGGCTGCCTATGCCAACGAAATTGCCTTCGGACATACCAAAGTTTGAAGCCAAGCCTAATGAAGATCCAGGGGATCATGTGACCACCTTCCATATTTGTTTCTCATCTAATTTGTTGAAAGACGACTCCATACAATTGCGATTGTTTCAACGCACTCTCATTGGGAGTGTTGCGAAATGGTACATTGAGCTTGACCGCTCAAGATATTATTCCTTCGAAGAGTTGGCAATGGCGTTCTTAAACCATTTCCAATTACCTATGAGATATGACGCTGACACAAAATTGCTGGCCAATTTAGAACAAACAAAAGAAGACCATATCTCTGATCACATCCGAGAATGGAGACGCTAGAAGAGTTTGATTAAGGTACCAGTCCCACTAGAATTCCTTCTTGAGTGGTTCCTTAAGTATTTGGTCCCACAACTATCCAAAGACGTTGCAACGTCGGGAGTGTTTTTCCAAGAAGATGCCATCATGAGAGCTCAATAGCTTGAGATAATTTATTCTTAGTCTGGTTTACTGTACGAGATTTTGCTAGATGCACCATGATCCATACTTGATAAAAGAAGACAGAGAGTTGGACCACATGCCGATGGTATTGTAGGTTCAGCACAAACAAAGCTCATTGAAAAAATGACAAAAACATTGCAACAATTGTCTATACAACACACAACGACTAGCCAAACTACTGTTTCGGCTGCTCCCCCTACCCAAACATCGGATGTACATAGTGTGAAATCGACAAATCCGAAGGCCACCCAACAACCTAATAGAAAGAAAAAACAACGTAAGAAGGGTAAGGGGGATAATAAACCCACTAATAATGTTGGTGGGGGAAACACCGAGAAACGGAAGGCAAAGTATCCGTGTAACTTATGCACGGAAGCCCACCCGACCCACCAATTCCCTCGGCTTGCAAAGACCCAAAAATTTGTGTCACAACAACAACCTGTTGTGTTAACAAACCCTTTCAACATGGCCAAAATCTAACTCAAGCCTCTACAAGCACAGAAGGGGGCAACCAAGGACCCCCTTCATCTTCAAACAATCCTGCATCCGCAAATGTGTATATGATGAAAGGTGATGCCTATATATCAACTAGAGCACATGATTACAACAAGCCAAGAACCTTTGAGAAAGGTAAATAAGTTGAAACCCCATCTCTCCCTCTCCAAATAGAGAAGACTTTGGGCGAAACAATGACACGCATCTGAAAAGGTGTGTTCAAGAAAGCTTCTCACAACTCAAATGCAAGGGCCGCCCATAACTATTCTATGGTGGAGGATTTGTCTCAAACCCCTTGTGTGATGTCCACTTTGGAGGTCCTCCAAAGCTACCCTTCCCAGAGGAAAGCTTTGTTAGCCGAGACTTGTAATCTGGGTACAATCATGTTGGATACAACCGACTTAAAGCCTTGTCTCCCTTACCACTTAGAATTTCAGATAGTAGTGGCTTACCCCACGAAAACGTTTACTCGAAACATTTTCCGCACGGTGGTTGATGAGGGTGCCCCGACATGCATCATGTCGTTGGCGTGTTGGAAGGCTATTGGCCAACCCGTTTTGTCTCCGTCACCTACTCTTCTTACCTCTTTCGATGGTTGTTCATTCTGACCACATGGCATCATCCCCTCTTTCCCCATGCAGTTAGGAGGGAAGATTGTGTGCATGGAGGTAGAATTAGTCGACACATCCCTCGACTACAATCTCTTGTTAGGTAGGAGTTGGACCTATGCCATGCAAGTAGTGGTTGCTACAGTTTTCCGGGTCTTGTTTTTTCCACACGAGGGTCGGATCATGACCATTGATCAATTGTCCTTCTCCCGACCTGACCCTTCATTGGGGGCATCCGCGGTCCCGATGATTGATAATCCTCAATCGGGCGTCGTCAATGTAGGGGTTGTTTTGTGCCCACCTTTGATGGGTACTTTCGATTACCCACCTCCTCAAGGCGACATCAAGTTCATATCATACCACCATAAGGTTGATATTTTCCAAGATTCGTCGTTTCGCATGACCTACTTCAACGATCCGTGGACTCTTCCTTCCCCATCACTCACGATGGAAGGGACATGGAATCATGGTATGGCCATGCCCTTGTCCACGATAGAAGTTGCATACTATACCGTCCAACAAGCTTCTGCCGACTCTGATCCGACTCCTGCACAAGAGTTAGATCCGATTCTAGAGCCTACTTGGGCTCAAGGTTCCCTTGCCGATACTGACTCTTTAGACATAGTATTTCCATTACATGAAGCGATTATCGAAGCAATGAATAGTTTGGACAAACCCTGGGATGATATCCATCATGGATCTTACTTCCTCCCAGAATTATGAAGATTTGAGGCAAGGGAATTCACTTTGACTATGACTGGAGACAAGTCTTGTCCTATCAACCCCTTGGCTACACACGTTGTTTACGTCGAAGGAAATATGGCAACCATCGCTGAAATGATTCCTATAGATATCTCTAGAACCCCTAGCATCATGGAAAATGTCTTTGTCAGAGTAGACTACTCCCCCGAGACGATGTTAGGCATCGACCCATGAAGTGTCGAGCACGAGCAATATTTTTTGTATTTCAAGCTCCCTTTGAAATCTAAAAGCAACATCTGACGAGACTACATTTATGTTTTTAGATCTTGTCCGGATTAATTGAGAAAAGAAAACAATGAGGAGTCTTCTTTTAAGCCCTTTTCAGACCCTCTAAACATGAAAATATTGCTGAGTGATCTTGTTGACCTTCACGCTCGTTAAACTAAAATTTGAAGGCACGTCTATCCGATGGTAGTTTACCCCTTTTTCAGTCCGGATGGTCAACTGTACAAACAAAGGTATACTCTAGAGGCCTCGGTTCTCTAGAAGAGTATTCTCAGATATAATTTTAACCCTTTTTCGGGTCTGAGAGACTAAATTTACGAAAAAGGAACCCCCGTGGAGTCCATAGTTAAGCTCTTTTCAGACTCCCTAAAATTGAAAATATTGCCGAGTGACCTTATTCTTTCACACTTGTTAAACTAGTCCAGAAGAACATTCCTGATGGAGTCCATAGTTAAGCTTTTTTCAGACTCCTTAAAAATGAAAAAATTGCCGAGTGATATTTTCTTTATCACACTCGTTAAAATGGTTTTGAATAGATGTCTTTTCAGTGCTAATTTACCTCTTTTTTGAACCGACTATACTACCTTCGAAAAAGGTACCACAGTGGAGTCTCCTTTTATGTTTTTTCAGACTCTCTAAATATGAAAAACCGTCGAGCTTACCTTCTCTGGGCTCGTTAAAATTACATCGAAGGAGGTTTCCATTGTCTGTTTTATTAATCGTGTTTGCATACTTGCGGCTTTGGCCTAATGTCGGCTCCATGTTTCTTTCAATTGAACCATCTGAAGAATGCTTTATACGCAAGCCCTGTAGCAATTTGCCTCTGTGTCTTGACACCTTTGTCCCCTGGAGGATTTTTCTCGAGTGTCCTTTTCTTGCATATGTCCCTTTTCCCTGAGCATCCCTGTGTTTCGTATGCTTGGAACTAGTATGTTTGCGACCTTCGATCCTCCTTTGTAATGTAGCATTCTTTTATTCTTTTTCAAGATTTCCAAAATTATTGCAAAAAGACAAAAAAAAAAAAAAATCAAATATACCCCAAAAAGAGGAAGGGAAAAGTATTTTTTTTTATTTGGCAGCACAATGAGTCGCCCTTGGAAAAAGCACATCCTTCTATTTTTTAGTCAATATCTGGGATTTAATATGACCTTAGGAAGATGTTCTCGCTACATAGATCTGTGTCCTCCTCCGTTTGGTTATTCTTCCAAACATATGGAGAGTTTGCATTGCCTCCTGCATCGTGAACTTATGTCAATGCCATGTTGCCTGTGTCTCATCATTTGTCGTGCTATTGTCCAAGGGAAGTTTTTACCAAGCCTGAGTCGAACCCTCTGCATTTTATCTCTTGCCCTCATGCCCGACCACCCCGAAAGTCCAATCAAGTCTTTGTTCGAAATCAATGAAGCCTTCAGTCTGATCATCAAGATTCTCTAGTCCATGCCCGACGAGTCGTCGAAGACCTCTGGGTAGTGAAGTAGTACACTCATATTACACTCCTACCCAAGTTTTGAAGATTTTGAAGTTGTTTCTTGATCTCTGAAGACCTCATATCTAGCCATCAGGCCTTATCATCTCCTAGAAGATGGATACTATACATGTATCTCTTTTTTTATTTCAAGATGTAGCTTCGCTGTGTATTGATCGTGGCTACACTTTATATAGTTATATGACATGGATCTACAATGTATTTGATTGGTAGACATGGTTTTATTTCATCCCAAGCATGGGTATGCCCACCTCGGTGAGACAATTGTTATTTTGCAGATGGCACCTCCTGATTTATGGTCGCTGCGCTCACTTGTTTGGAACGTTGGTGAAGCTTGATAATGTATTTAGGCCATCAGATGCTCTTCTGACCTCACACATTAGGGGGCATCTGTTATAACCCTAATTTTCACCAGACATGCTTACCTGGCATCAAGCCATCTCATATTCCTTCTTTTCCAAGCCACTACTGAACAACTCTTCTAAAAAACTCTAAAGGTACATGCTAGCTGACCCACTACAGCCCACGTGTATCTACAGTGTCCATGCTAGCTAACCCACTATAGCCCGCATGGACCTACAGAAGCACGAAAAAAGAAAAGTTGTCGACGAAACACACAACTTTGGGTAAGTTAACTAAACCTTTTGGCCATGCATGGTTGGTCATTCGACCAAATACCTAGCTCCTTCTAGCCTATAAAAGAATGGGTAGGGGTCCCATTTGAAAGTAGAAAAATCATAGTAAATAAAATATACCCAATTGAGCATTCCCCTTGTCCCAACCTTTAGCCACCTTTGTGCAAAGAGAAGTATAGAGCAAAGCAGTTGGAGGAAAGTTGAAGAGGAGCCCAGGACCAGTTTCGAGGAGCAGTGTCGATCACATATTGTAAGTTTACTCTTGTGAAGATTAATACAAAAAGGAATACTTTTCTTGTCCCGCCATATCATGTGTTCAAGTTGAATGTTTATTTTATGATATTGTCACAACTAACCTAGCAATCAGTATATGAAATGCATGTTCGCAACTTTTTATTTGTTCATATGTGAATGTAGGTCAGCTTTGGGAGCAGGCTTGCAATCAAAGAGTGAGTGAAAGCAAAGGGATCGACATCAAACGAAGGACTTAAGGTAGAGTTAGTGAATCTCATTTACACCTTTGTATTGCATGAATGTGGGGTTTTGTGTTGGGAAATAGGAAAGAGTAGAGGCCTTTGAAATGGTCATTTTCTGCATGCATGATTAGAGCCATTAAATTCTAAGTCCATAGGAGGCATTCCCACCCACAACATTGTTTCAACATCTTTCTATACAACACTTCATGTTCCGTGGACAAATAATAAGGATTGGTAGGTTGACTAATTAATAAATCAGTGAGCATCATCAGAATAGTAAAATATTTTCCCAAAGAGTTAACAATAGTTTTCCTAGAGAATACTTCACTTTCATCAATGTTGAACTGCATATTATCTATGCAAGCGACCAACATCTTTATATAGGCTTACTTAAGTTGAATCCAAGTCCCAATTTCCCAGGGAGATGGTAAACCAATTGTTCTAACATTTTTGAATTGTCTTTTAAATTTAATTATCATCTGATGAACTTCTTCAATATTTTTAACCAATGCTTTGAGCAACTCCCCCTTTTCTATGACATTTCTGACTTTTAATACAACATCAAATCTATCTATCACTCCAAAATCTTTTTATTCTTGATAAAAAAGAGAATTGATAAACTCAATAATCTTTTCATCCTGAAGAATATTCTTTTCAATTTCAGATAGATGATTTTTGATATCAACTTGTGCATTTTTTATGGTCACTATTTCACATAACTGATATATTTCCAAGTGGGTCTTGAATTGCTCCATAACTTAAATAATTTGATCCCACAATATTTTTCTAGATTCAACTAAGTGTTGTGTACCAACGGTGTTCTAATGTATCTTTAAGAAGATTTCTCAATCTTTCTTTTTCTTTAATTAGAATATTTATTTTTTGAGTTTTCCTTTCCAACTGTTCTTCAAGTTAGATTATGTTCTTTCATTTTTGTTGATTATTTTTTGGTGGGCCTGTGGTTGAGCTTGAAATAGCCATGGGTGACATTAATAAACAATGATGAACCTCACTTCCTTTAATTACTTCTCCAAAAACTTTCTTTGAAAGACTCTCTCTCCCTCTCATTTTAATTCAACAATTTGTTTTTTGAGAGCCGTCACATTTTCTTTTAAAGTGAAGTTCTATAAGATGACTTTGTCCTTTCCTTGATATGCTTCAATTAATTCTTTGGACTCTGTAAGTTGAAAATGAGGAATTTTTAACCGAGGTTTTAGACTTCTTATCTCTTTTTCTTTCTCCTCCAAAATAGATTATAAATTTGTAGTTTCCTGATTTCCATTAGTTATTGATGCAACTTGTCCTTCCAATTCTCTAACTTCATTTGATTTAATTCTATTATTTTTTTTCTCATTGATGTTTGCTAATCGTTTCTCTCCCATGATCATACACTCAAGATCAGTGGAGTGAATCTCTGCTCCAGCTGTTATTGCAACTTTTTCTTGCAATTTTGTTTCGATATTGGTCTTGATGGTTGAATTCTACATAATCAAAACATTTTTCACCTCTTTTCAGGTGTTCCTGTTAGTTGTCATTTGAATAGCAATATTTGGATAATGTTGATAAACAAGTAATCTAACATTCTTACGTTGATCATACTTAAAATGATAGGGATCAAACTTCCATGATATATCCTTTTTCAAGTGGTAGGATGTTAACAATTTGTTTATGTAATCAATGGATGACCTGCTTTTAATAAGGAAAGATGAAACTTCTATAGGTAAGGAGAAAGAATCATTTTTACTCTTTGAGACAAAATGAAACTAATTAGTCATTAATCTTTGTCTGCAATATTCTAAGGAAAATAATATGGGAGGAATATAAATGGGTAATTTATAAGGTTCTAATTCAAACCCATAAATTCTAATTATATTAAATTCCTTGAAAAGGAACCAATCACCTACTCTTAGAGAAGGGCACAATTGCAACTTTTGTTGATAAGAAACTGGTATTCTAGTTGGATTATGTCCCATGAGAAGGTCATATGTTTTAAATAGAAAATGAACGGAAAACAATATAAATCCATCTTCAACTTCTGAGACTGTTAAAATAGAACTCCATTTTGTGACAAGAAGTTCATTTCAAACTTCGTCTTTTGTAACAAATCAAAGACATTTCTTTTCATAAAATTCTGATTGAGAAAATAGTACTAAAAATAAGAGATAATATTGATACCTAAATGATTTTAATTCTTCGAATGATGTTAATTGAAAGTGAATAACATGAGCACCCGGATGGGGTGATAGAGCCCGACACTTGGCGCATAGAGGCGGCAAGGGGAGGCCAGCGGAGCACGGAGCCATGTGCCTGGCTCGTGCCCACTGCAGCCATCACCCCTGGGCATTAATTCAAATTAAAAGTTGATGGGAGGGGCATTAAACCGAGCTCCCTTGACCACCTTAACGCAGAGTGCAATGTCGCGTTTCATTTGTGTTATCACTCGGCCGTTTGAATCTGGTTATGTGGTTCTGTTCATGGTCCTTCGGCCGCTCTCCACCCTCAACCTAGGCTTTGCAGACTTCCTGCAGCCGCTAGGCCTCACCATGCCACGATAGAGAATGCGACCTCGCAGGGGCTCTCCCTAGCATCCTCGGCGGCCCCGCACGTCCTCTTCGCCCTCTGGTTCATCTCCTCATGCCTTTGACTGCATGGCCATCATTGACACCACCTTGAACTCTTCATGGCGACATCCATCTTGGATCAGATCTTCCTCCTTCAGGCATTCCTCTCCTCCCCCTGCACCGGGTGGAGCCTCAGCGAATTCTCCCTACGGAAGGACCGGCCATGGTCGACCCCGCAGCAAAATGACGACGCCCTCCTCCAATTTGCCGCGCGAAAACTTCACCATTCTGCATGATTTAGTCTTTGAACTCCGGGAAGGAGTGGACGAGCTTTAGTTCCGTGTTCAACAGATGGAAGGGAGGCTGTCAGTCCTTCTTCAGCTTCTTTCAAATCACCCTGAAGCCTCCCCTGAGGATTCGAGCGTCGCACCTCTCACTGCAAGTGATTACGCGAGCAGTCATCAGTAGGACGCTATAGAGGGGAGCCAACAGTCTGACGGGAAGGAATTCGATCCAGTTCTCATGGATACTCTCGAGCAGGAGCAGACCCCGGCAAGCAAAGAAGAAATTGTCAAAGGTGCAGTTCAGTTGGCAGTTGCAGAGGTGATAGGCACCAGTCTGCAGGCGCACACCTCGACGACAAGTGTCAGGATGGCAACTCACGAGGACAAGCGCACCGAAGCCACGAACATGCAGTGGATGACCAGTGGGACACCTATCATCGAGGAGCCTTGGCCAAGCCTCTTGCCAGAGTATGTGCCAGATCACACAAAACTTGTTCCATACTTTAGCTCTAGTGACCTTCATGGCAGTTAAATTGTCTGTTTTTTCTAGGACTGATAGAAACTTTGATACTCGAATTATACGGTTGGCTGAATTGGTTTCTCCTACTGGAGAAGTTAAGTAATTACAACCGGTTGGCTCAGTTTTTGTACTCTTGTTTTTGGCTCCAAGAAGGTTTTTATATATAAAATACTTACTTACAAAAAAAAAAAAAAGTGAATAACATGAGAAAGAAAGATTACATAATAAAATTTAGACCCGTTTTCATCATCTGTAATTTCATCCATAATAACCAGAGTGACTTCATCAATTAAGATATAGTCAAAATATCCAAGGATAGAAGCTATCATTGACACCATAAGCTTGGTCGTTGGAGAACAAAATTTGGTCCTAATCGAAAACTCTTTGAAATTATATCTGTTAGGAAAATAAAACAAATGCAGAAATAAAACACAAAAGATACACAATACAATAGAGACACAAATATACATGGTTCACCCAGTGTGGGCTACGTCCACCAGAGAAATTTACAAGTCCTTCCTTTATTATTATCCAACAAATGAAGGGATACAACCTACAACACACCTGTTGTAACTTCCTCTTCTTTCTCTCACAGTCTCCTCTCTTAGAATACAACATTCACGATGATACATAGCCGCAATACATTTCCCTCATAAAAGAGGGTTGCCTTCTAGGGAAAAAAACCCTAACATAATTTCTACTGTTAGATCTACGACCTTATAATGAACGGTTCAGATTTACAGTGAAATTACAATATAATTATACAAGGCAATTTTTCCTTTGAGGGCTTCACCCCCGAACTCCCACTGGGGGATCGCTTGCCCCCAGACCCCACAGAGGGGGTAACCCCCCTATGCACTCCCCCGCGTGGAAGAGTGTACATTCTTCTCGGGTGAAAATTCCTCATGGGGTATAAACACGACTGAAAACAAAGACCTTTGAATATGGAAGATAATCAGGCTCCACAACCAAAATCTCCCACTTAGAGACTGATCTCAACAACTCCACCATTGTTGTATATTTTGGATTATGAACCTTCTTGGACCTGGAAAATTTCTCATCTTCATATTCATGCTTGAAAACCAACTGAAACTGAGCAAGAACTCAATTTCTCCCTGGTTACTCCCTTTGTTAACATGTCTGCAGGATTCTTCTAGTGTGTATCTTTTCCAACTTCAAATGTCCATCTTCCAAGACAGATCGTATGAAATGGTACCTGAACTGTATATGATTTTTCTTCGAATGGAAGGATGATTTATTTGAAAGACGAATGGCACTCTCACTATCATAGTACAACCTAATGTTCTCCTACTTCTTTCCCAATTCCTCCATAAACCTCTGTAACCAAATCATTTCTTTACTAGCCTATGTAGCAACACCATACTCTTCTTATGTTGTTGAAAGTGAAACAACCTTTTGCAGTTTCGAAATCCAACTTACTATTGTTCCACCTATAGTAAAAACATACCCTGTGGTGCTCCTCCTGCTATCTTTATCACCTGCCATATCTGAATCAACATGTCCCTATAGAAAAGTGTCTAATCCTCCAAAACATAATTCATGAGTAGCAGTACCTCTCAAATACCTGAGAATCCACTTTATTTCCTCCCAATGTTCTTTACCTAGATTGTTCATATACCTGCTCACAACTCCCACTGCACGTGCAATATCTCGTCTTGTGCAAACCATCACATACATCAAGCTACCAATTGTTGATGAATAAGGGACCCTAGACATGTATTCTATCTCCTCCTGTGTCTTGGGACACATTTCCTTAGTTAATTTGAAATGGCTGGCCAAAGGTGTACTAACTGTTTTTGCATTCTACATTCTGAACCTTTCCAACATCTTCTCTATGTACTCACCTTGAGACAATGACAATTTACAATTTTTCCTATCTCTTGTTATTCTCATACCAAGGATTTTCTTTGCAGCACCAAAATCCTTCATCGCAAATGAATTATATAATTTCTTCTTGAGCACATTTATATCCTTCATATTAGACCCTGCAACAAACATTTCATCTACATATAATAGCAAGATAATATAACTTCCATTTTCTAGCCTTTTAAAATAATCACACTGATCAGAACGACATCTACTATAACCATGTTTTGTCATAAACATGTCAAACTTCAAATTCCACTGCCTTGGATCTTGCTTTAGGCCATATGAGCTCTTCTTCAACCTGCATACCAAATTCTCCTTCCCTTTGACCTCATACCCATGTGGCTGTTGCATATAAATTTGTTCCTCCAAATCCCCATGGAGAAAAGTTGTTTTTACATCTAAATGTTCAATATGCAAATCTTCTACTTCCACGAGACTCAAAATAGTCCTAATTGAAGTCATTTTAACAATGGGAGAAAATATTTCATCAAAATCTATACCTTTCTTTTGTGAAAACCCCTTTACAACAAGTCTAGCCTTGTACTTCTTTTCTCCTCCATCTTCTTCCTTCAACTTGTAAACCCATTTATTCTGCAATGCTCTTTTTCCTGCAGACAACTGAACCA
>SNQJ01S0005387.1:63715-79087 GCA_010110895.2 Picea sitchensis | reverse complement strand
AGTTGGAAAAGAGTCAAGCCAAGTACAAGACGAGACATGACAAGCATCGTGTTGATCACAGTTTCCAAGTTGGAGATGAAGTTTGGCTTTACATTAGTAAGGAGAGACTTAAAGGAGAAGGTAAAAAATTGAAACCAATTCGATATGGTCCTTTTAAGATTATTGACAAGAGTGGTAACAATGCCTTCCATTTAGATTTGCCTCCTTATATGCAAATGTATGCAGTTGTTAATGTTGATAATTTGAAATTGTATGAGCCTCCTTTGATTGATGATCAAGGAGAGCATGTTCAGATTCCTTCTATAGATGATTTTTCCCTAGAATATCTTACAAAACTGCATGAAGACACAATCCTTGACAGGAGAATGCGAACTTCAAAACGAGGAAATGTGGAGTATCTTCGAGTTGGTCTTAAAGGTACAAATCCGAGCAAAGCCAAGTTGATTGAGGTTGGAAAGGTGAGGGAGCTATACCCTTATCTTCAGATAGACTGAAAATAGTCTTTTGGAGGTCAAAAAGCTTTCCAATGGGGAGGTGTGATCTAGGGGATCAAATTTTGCTCAAAAATTCAAAGTGCTCGGAATCACTTCAAATCAAATGGGAGCGTAGGCCTCATCGTCACGAACCCAACGCAACTTGTTTGGGTTCAAAAGGACGTCGACAGAGAGAGATATCACATTCTGTTCAAAACGACAAATAGGCAAAAAAAGGGATGCTGACTGTATAGTCCGTACAGTCTGTACGGATGCTGACGTGGCAGTCCATACGATGCGTGGTAGGACCGTACGACAGGTGGCAGAGCTAAGTGGTGGACAGTTGGCAATTAAGTGGACGAATGAGCTGCTGACACGTGGCATCTTGGTGGCTAATTGTATGGTGACACGTGGCCCAATCAATGGCCGCCATGTGTCACCTGGTCGGTGGTTTAAAATATTTGCAATCGACAGGACTCGACCCCGCAACCTCTGGGCAGGGGAAGAGACTTGGGAACGACCGCCAACCAGTGCACCACCATTTGGACCTTGTTATATAAATGGCATTATATATATTTAAATTTGCATATGTGTATGGTTGGCGCGGGGCCTCGGCTGGGGCTTAGCCCCAGCCCTCGGTCGTATATACAATAACATATGACCCATTGTTATATCGCTGGCGTGCACACACGGATTTGCATTTTGATTTGGTTTAAATGGTTATAACGTGCGCCAAATGTCCATTGCCTATTCGCCTTTGAAACAGAGCTCGATTTGCATTTGCACGTGGTCACATGGGCCACATGACCTTGACCTTGGCGGTTAGGGGCTAGGTGCACCCATAACCATCCTATAGTTCGCACCAGTTGTGCGGTTACGCCCGGTGATGGGTTTTTCCACATAAATGCGTGTGGGGGCTAGGTTGAGCCAACAAGGGTGCATTTTGGCGATCTAGAGATAGCAAGTTTGAAGGGGAACTTCCAGGAAGCCTATCTTCTTCAATTTTTGGCCAAACGAGGTGCCGAAAAAGCCTAGATAGGGGTTTTTGGACGTTCTAGAGCCATTGGAGCCATCTATTTGGAATTTTGAGCATTGTAAAGCACATTTTTGAGCACTTTGAGCAAATAATACAAAAGATCCATTGGAAGCCGGACCAGGAGATGTAGCCCAAGAGAGGGGTGAACTCCTTTATCATTTGTTGTGTTATGTGTTTTCTATTCACTGTTTATTGTTGCTGTTATATGCATCTTGAATGAGTAATTTCTATAAAAAGTTGTGTTGCAAAATTGATCCATTTGCATTTTAACACATAAAATTAAATCTTGCAAATATTTTCAAGAATAAAAGTCTTCTTCATTTTTAGATCAAGCATGAAATGAAGCCCCTGAATATACCACCCAAGACTCATAAATATTATCTACAAAAAGAATCAAATCATCTTGTAACACATCACCTGATACATTTGCTTCCTGATTTTTCTCCTGCTGTCCATCTCTTTGTTTCTTTGGAGCTCTGCAGTTTTTCTTCAGATATCTTTTCTTCCCACAATTCCAACACTCTATCTTTCCAAGTTTGGATTTGGATCTACCCTTCCTATAATTCCCATGGTTCCCTGAACCCTTTCCTCTATCCTTTTGTCTTCCCCTGTTCTCCATGTTCAACGCATTACCTAATGTCTCACCTATGATTTTCCGTCACATTTCCTCACTAAGGATAACACCAACACCATCATCAAATTTTAAAGTATTTGAACCAGAGACAAAGTTACTTACAACCATGACTAAGCCATTCCAACTTTCTGGCAATGAGCACAAGATTAGAAGAGCCCTGGCCTTATCATCAAAGTCCATTTTTACAGAACTTAGTTGATTAGTAACCGTATTAAATTCATTTAAATGATCTGTAACAAACCCACCTTCTGACATCTTCATATTAAATAATATTTTCATTAGAAATACCTTATTGGACGCCGAGGGATTTTCATACAATTTAGCCAATGCGTCCATCAGATACTTCATTGTCTTTTCTTTCGAAATATTGAAAGCTACCGATGCTGCCAGGCTCAGCCGTATCGTTCCTATAGCCTTTCTATCAAGAATCTCCCATTCTCCATCCTTCATAACCGTCGGCTTCTTTGCTATGCCTCCCAATGGTAGGAATAAATCCTCCCGATATAAATAATATTCCATCTGCATCTTCCATAATTGGTAGTTTTGGCCATTAATTTTTTTGACCCTAAACTTTCCATCTTCCGACATAGCTCCCACTCGAACCAAGAACCCTCTTTTCCTGTGAGTTACCTTTTGCTCTAATACCAGTTGTTAGAAAAACATGATCATGGAGCAATAAAATAAAACAAATGCGGAAATATAAAACAGAAGATACACAATACAATAGAGACACATATATACGTGGTTCACCCAGTGTGGGCTACGTCCACCAGAGAAATTGCCAGGTCCTTACTTTTGTATAATTATGTTCCTTTTTCCAATGACCAACCTTCAACTCTTTTTAATAGGTCAAGCTCTAATATAGGAGAATTACCCAGACATAAATTCAACATTTTAGCTACACTTTCTGGGGATATCGAACAAACATTCCTCAGGCCGTTGACTGAAACGATAAAATGATTTTCCTCATGATAAATCTTCGTGAATGTATGAACGGGTTTAGGGTCTCTATAAACTCGAGGGATGAGAGTTTCAAAAAAATTACTCTTATAGATCCATGCATGTTCAAAATTTTCCGAACGTTCTTGGTTAATAAGATTTATGATTTTAATGGAAGACTCAGAACTCATTAATGTATCATAAAAATCACCTAATACATCACTAATTACTTGGTTATCTTCTCCCAATGATTCTTGCGAAATCTTTTTTTTTCTAGTCGATATTATGTTCTTTCTTTCACAATATGATCTTTAAAATCGAAAAATGTGAATTGGGTTTTGATTTCTTACCTTTTTTTTCTGGTTAGAATGGAGGGAATTTAACTTTTACCAGTATCAGATCTCCTCTCATAGACTCTCCCAAGTGAATGATGACCTAACCTTCCACCCTTTATGTAATTAGTATTATTTCAATGACAAACACATGCAAAGTTAATTGGATTTAAGGAGTTAATGTGTGAAATTTCAATCAACTGATGTAATGTTCTGTAACTTTAACTATGAACGATAAGTGGAATCCATGTGTCATTACCTGATTAATTCAGATATTACATAATCCTTTAAATTCGGTGCATGTTTAGTCGTGAAAGGAATTTGAACCATTAGATCAAACTCTTACATCACCGTTAGATTTTTGAATGTGAAAGTGTCGTTAATTGGTGGTTAAGTTTGAGCCCATATTTAATTAGGGTCGTCAATCTTGACATTTTTAGAACCATCATATCTTTCATGTATCGACTAACTAATTAAATCATGGGTAACTTCATTTCTGAAAACAATTAAGAGTCATCTATCGCATTAATTTTGGATCATTAGATCTGTATGGTATGGAATATGTGATTAACATGATTGCAACTTTATACATGAGAGTTAATCCTACTAATTTATTTTACAGTTTAAATTACGTCTAGATCTGAGTGTGGTTAACTTAGAATATTTTAATAAAGATATTTTATAATTGAATAGAATGAGCTAATAAAATGAACCGAACTAGGTAATAACTAGAGAAAAAGTTTTCTTTTTTTCTCGAAGGAATTAATGATCAAATTTAGTTACAACATCTTGGCTCCAATTGGGGATGACAATCTTGTGTGAGGTGTCAATAACTGTAGACTAGTTCCACCAAATTGGGCATGGAGTCATTTCATAATTAATATGATAATTTTTTTTTTTTTTGACAAGAACGGTTATGTTGTATTAAGCGACATTCTGGCAAGCCAGAATAAAAAAGTTATAGATCTGAAGAAGGTTGGTGACCTCTAACAGTACTACCAACCTTCTTGTGAATGTCTTGGGAGACCAATCCCATCTGCTTCTTGAGTTAAGTCGAGAAAATGACAAAAAATGCATACATGAGTAAATTCTCACAAACTGTGAGCATAGTAGAAGACATAAGCAAAACATTAAGCTGAGGGGGATGATATTTTCCCCTTAAAGTAGGGATCCATCTTTTTCTGAGAACCTAAATAAATGTTGGAGGTCGCCTCCTTTTCTCTGCGCGCTTTGTTGGTCCTTCGCCCTCGGGTAAGGGGTGGTGACGGAACTGACTTGTCTTCAGGTTTAGAAGTTTCCACAGAGCCGCTAGAGGGGACTGAAACGCCTAGACCTGCAGAGGCAGAGAGTCCCGGATTTGAAGCCCGAATTTCTCTCACTGCTACTGATTCTGGGGGGGTGGAATCCGGAAGGCTTTCGTCTGCCAGAGGATCTTCCTTAACTGTTGTTGCTTCTTGGTCTAGGGCTTCATCTTCCTTCAACGCATCAAAGCTGTTTTTATTTTCTAGAGTTGCCTTTGCTGAATGAGTGACCTTCAGAGCCTGGGCTAGTGGATCCTTTCACCTTGGCTGCCTTCATCGGTTAGATACTGGCTGAAAATCATCTTCTTTGACTGGTCCCGGCTCCTTAGAGGCTTTGGGGAAGCTTTTTGCGAAATGACCGTAAGCATGGCACCGAAGGCACTTAAAAGGAATCTGCTCGTAGTCCAGCTCTTGGACATGGAACCATTCCCCCACGGAGAGCTTAATGGCTTCTGGTAGTCCTTTCTCGAGGTTAACCTCAACAAAAATACGAGCGCAGGTAAAATGATCCCCTTTCGGCTCCACCCTGTCCAGGAAACACCCAAGCTTATTTCCAATGTCCTCCAGAGATCTGTCCCCCCAGAGATACAAGGGAAGATGAGGCAGCCTAACCCAAACATGGGCTGCTGTGATCTCGACTCCGGGATTGAAGTCAAGAGTCCAGGGGGCTAAGAACAACCCTCTCGACCCCATGAAATAGGGTCCAGATCTGAAAACTAGATCATGGTCCTCTTTCCTCGAGAAACTGAAGACAAAAAAACCCCTGCCTAATGCACACAGTTCAACCTTTCCCTGTATCAACAACTTCCAACGATCATCCATCCATGCCTCCACCGTTTTGGGGCTAGGACATAACCCCGTAAACTTTTTGATGAGGGCCTTTTCTGCTAGATGGAGGGCAAGATTGCAAGGTTCCTCTGGAGATAGCTCCAGAGAAGGGATCTCCTCCATCTTCTTAACAAACTTGGACAAGAGAGAAGGCTTGGATTTAGGTCCTACCGAGCGGACTAATGCTTTGAATGCTTCCAAAGGATCTTTTTCCATCTCGGCTATCGGAACTGGGGCCATCGTAGCAGGGCGGTGACCACCAGCAAACAAGAAGACGGAGCTAGTCGCAGAGGCAAGCCAAGACCACTGCTCCAAAACACATGCAAAAACTTAGGTAAACTCAGGCGAAGCGCAGGTGGGACGCTCTGAAAACGTCGATACGTGGCCCTGATTTTCTAGAGGAAGGAGGACAGTAGACTCCCAAAGAACGCACAAGGTCAACATTCAGATTCGCATCAGGGCCACCGAAGAAGGAGGTCGCGACCTTCAGACCTTCAAAGTGGGAGACACCGCCATTGAGCCATAACCGTTGAGAGAAGCACTGCTGGCAGCAAGATCAACCACAAAACAAAAGAATTGGAGCAGGGAATGGAGTTCGAGGTGCCGGTCATGCTAAGCTTGGCCGCCGAGAAGGCCGAGGCTGCCTGTGCACATGGCTAGGGTTCAATTAATATGATAATTTGTTACCCGTTAGATCTATCTGTTATTCATGGGAAAATTCCAAGTGAGAATTAAATCCATATCTAATGATTAAATTTAGAAACCGTACTTTCGTAAATATTTGTGCATTATTTCAATAAATTCACTGATAATGGAGGGGAAATAATGTCCAATATTGTGGTCATAATTCTTGTTACAGAATTCAATTAAGTTTTCTAAAATTTATACCTTCTGTTTAAAATAGAGAAAAGAAGGAGGCTTTCAATGTGAGTTCTTCCAATATTGAGAACAAGAAAGAAGATTCAAAGGAATAATCTATCCAGGTTAAGTATGAGGAAGGCGATCCTAGAACAAGAACGAGGTATGTAGCATGGGTTCGTCGTAATATTACTCACATCAAGCCATCAAGATGGATGAGGTTTCTAGTATGTTATAGGATGTGATTTTGAAATAGGACTCTCTTGAGAACAAGGTTGATATTTTGCTGCATCAAGTAGTGCATTTATGACATGATGTTCACCATGTAGGTCTCTAGGGTGAAACATAGAGTGACCCCATTTATATTTCTAATTAAGCTGGGGGCATTATAATTACATTTTGAAAAGAAGTTGTATGAATCTAGTCTTTAGTATTTACATAGATTTTCTAAAAGACTGTATTTAAGGCAACATAACCCATAAATTTTGGACCTTTTATTTCAAATGATGTCAATATCATATTTATAATATGGGTTATGTTTATTATTTATATGTGAACAATTTTATTTATAACAAATAAAGTAAGCTTTATATATAAATGTTATTCCTTTTTACACACTGTATATTTGGATATAATTTCTCTGATTTATTTATGTCAATATTTTATTTCTTTGGGGTTACCTTTTATATTATATTTCAATAATGAGTTTCAATGATCCAAAGAACACAATTAACATCTTGGATACAACGATATGGTTAAAAATATAGTCTCCCTTCATATTTAAAATATATGCATGCGAAATCTGAACATACTAGTAAGATAATATAAAAGAATGATGATATTATGATTGTTGGTTTCTTCCAAAGATTTCTTGTAAAAAATGAGAAATTTCCAAAGATATCAAGTTAAGACAGAAAGAAAATATGAAGAGTTGGTTGTATAATAATTGAAACGTCCAATTAAGCTCAAGTCTTGAAACAAAGACCCCATGTATAAAACTTTATATATATTTAAAGATCCTTTCAACATAAAATTCTAATAGTTTGGTGTTGCTCCATTTCCAGCGAGCGTCGATAGCCTCGATGGAGACACCCCAACATCACAGGCCTTGCTCCGCTTCCAGCGAGCATCCATATCCCTGACAGAGATACATGCATTTCCCAACTGAATTTCCTTTCACCATCTTTCTTATTTTATTTTATTTACTTGAAATATTCTTTATTCATGCAGAGATGGAGGCAATTAGCGTGTTTTAAAACACAAGGGATGATATATGTTGGTAGATATAGTCCTTAAATATTGGGTAGATTTTGTAGTTTTATTTGATAAATAGGTATCTAAGAGTCGAACTAATTGTATATAGATTGTCAAAACTGTGTCAATCAGAGCTAGATATTTTCAATGAATCTATATATGATAATCAATGAAAAATTTTGTAACAGACAAGAATTTAGTGAAAGAGAAACAAGCAAAGTGTTTCATCATCTTCATATTTATAGTAATGAATGTGTGAAAAGCATCACATATAACTTGAATGTTTGCAGATCATAGTAATGAACAATGTAATATCCAAGAAGAGAAGATGTAAGTCTTTGATATTAAATAGAATAGGTCAAAGATGAAATAGTATTTTATTCATATTTTATATTTTTGTTTTTTGTTTAAGAAAGATGTTCATTTGACGGTATGTACAATGGGATTTTAAAAAATTTCAATAATTTGTGAAAGTTTTTAGGAAACACCCATTTACAGGTGCTCGTAAACTTTCACCTTGAATATTTTTCAATGAAAATGCATTTTCCACTTCAATATTATCAATGATGAAGGGCTTGCACCATAAAATATCGAATTTTCCATGTTTACCAAGATCTTCCCTTCTTTTGTCCCATTTTAAATCTAAATCATAAGGTTGGAAACTTCGTTCTTTAGCTCTTTTATCAAATAATTGTTTCATTTGTTCCCAATAAGCTTTATGTTCTTCATTAACTATTTCTCGCGTTTCATGAACTTGAATTAATTGGTAGATTCTTCTTTGTAAATCATTCATTTCTTCATGTATATATTGAAGGATTTTCATTACAGGAGTTCCCAACTAGACACGAAGTATGGAATTAAGTCCATAAAATTAGTTGGAAAGGCGAAGTACTAGTTTCTCTCTTAGTACTTATCCTATTTTCCTAGAGTGCATACTTTAATTGGGAGTCCCAATTCCTTTTATTTTTTCGTAGGATTTTATTAATAATTTTAACTAAGTTCTTGTTTGTAGACTCTGCAATTCTATTACCTTGAGGACAATAATCAGTCAAATGTCTTAAATATGCATGGTTGTCACTATAGAAATCTATTAATGCAATAGAATAAAATTATTTAGCATTGTCTGTTATGATCTTCATAGGACATTGAAACCTTGAAAAAATATGTTCTTCAAGTATTTTTTTCACCACTTTTTCTGTCATGTGATGCATAGGGATATCCTCGACCCATTTTGTAAAATATGCAGTGGCGGTTAGAATCCATCTATGTTTTCCACTTAATGGTGGATGAATCTCTCCAATAAAGTCAATTCCCCATTGTTGAAATGGAGCTTGTACTTTAATTGATTTGAAAGGTAAAGGTGACAATTTATGCTTTCCAACAAATAATTGACATTTTAAGAAAGATCTCACTTTCTTATTCACCATAATGAATGTCCTTCTCTATTATTCTGTAGTTTGACTTGATCCATTCCTCCCTCATATATTTATTTGCTTATATTTACATATGATGATAGTCTTCCATGAACCACACAATCCGTTTATAATTCTCTACCAGTTGTGGTGAAATCCTTGGTGTATCCTAAATACATTGCCTAAACATTTCCTTATATAGATAGAATTTAATGTTGTTGTCCAGCTGTCGTACCTTTTTTGTTGTGTGCCACAAGTTTTGATACTTAGAGATCAAGCACGACTTGCCTCTCGTACCCAGAAACTACGCATCCTATGTATCCTTCCATGCTGCTAACATGATCAACAGTAATAACCAGGAATAGTGGAATTCCATTCCCTTTTCCTATGCTTCCGCAGAATCTAGCAGGAACTGGTTAAGTAAAAATGACGCCCAACTCATTGATACACATTCTACGCACATCTTGACAACAACTACCATGTCTTTGGGTACTTGGTATTTCCTGCATTTTGTTAGTAACTTGCACGCCAATGTCTGCATTGAAAATAATAATATTGTGTCACATATACTTGGCATATCCAACCCACGCACACCTCTAACTGTGTGGAATTTTTCCCTCATGGCCTCTGACAGAGTCCTCTCATTCTCTCTGTCTGCGAACAACAATGTGGGATATTTCCCTTGTGTCGGTAATCCTGTAATTCACACAATTAGATCTGTGTGTATTCAAATCATCCTGTCTAACCATAGATAGTCACCATGCACACAGGTTAATAACATCTTGACACATTCATTATTATCTAATCTCCTGCCAAAATGTGGGATGTCAGACAGATTTAATAGGCCAACTCACTCTAACCCCCTGGCCCAAAACTTTGTCTCAACTACGGGCAGGTATGTCCTTCTATCAACTTTCATCTCCAAATAGTGTTGCAACACAAGTTCAAAGAACTTCGTCATGTCTGTGATGTTGTGGTCCATGTATTTCAACTGTGACGCCTTGCCTAGCATATCCTCATCAATGATGCCCCCAGTTGGGATTGGAGGTGTCACCAATTTGTACTTGGACTCCTTCTGTAACTTCACTGGTTTGGCATTGACCTTCCTCGATGGAATTTATTCCCTTAAAAACCTTGGCTATGACGAGGACACTCCCAAATTATCTTCAATATTTGGTAGTGCTACCACTGCTCTAGTCCGTGATTTCTTCTGTTCTGACACTGCTTCCTTTGGTGGTGCGATTTTTGAAATATTGTTACCTGTAAAAAATCTCTTGGCTCTGTAACTTTTCTTAGGGCTCTGTAACATTTCTCTCAACTCTATAATGTTTCTCTCAACTTTCTCTATTCAATGAAACTCAAAGAACAATATTGTTGGTCCGTTGACCCTTCAATGGATTTTGTACCCCTTTGACAGTTGTCTAGTTTCCTTCCTTCCTGAATTAACTGTCTAATCCAATAGTATTGTACAGTCCATACCCTCTTTAAAGATGCATTAATTCCAAATCCTTCACCTGATTTCCACCTTGATCTACCAGGTTGTCATGATCTCCACCGACTTTTTCCATTTGTGGTAATGCGTTTCCATGTTGTGTTGTCATTACTTCTTTTTAAACGTCATTTCTTATCTTTAATTCCCTCAATGGTATTTATCCATCCTCTTTTGCATAGTTTTCTAGCTTACTGACTCGTTCACTGCACAAATTTTTCTTCTACATGTATCTTTCTTCCTCTGTACATTTTTTCTCTTTGTGCATAACTCAATTCTTCGACGTACTTACTCTTGTTGTAACTCACTTAGTTTTTTCCACTTTATATTTGATTTTCTTTTTCTTTTTCTACTTTTTCTCTCTTTTTCTTTTTCTCTTTCTTACTATAAGACACTACTATGGTACACAGGCTCTTGCGTAGCTTAGACTAGTGCATGGATGATCAATCTTCCTTATATAGTTTCAATCGACTTCCATTCACCAGTCCTCCCAATACTTCACCATTCAATGTTTCTAGCTACATAGCACCTGCTTCTGTCACATACTTATTCACATAAGGACCTAGCTAATACATCTTAAACTTCCCTGGGTACTGCATGAACTTGTTGACATATAGCAACAACAATTATCCCCTTTGATTTTTTTTTGTTTAATATGCCTATCATGCCATGTTTTTTCTCTTTCCTTCTGAACTTCCTGGTGGAATCCTATGACAAATTAGTCTTCCTCAAGCTGTAATAACTGTGAAAATATTTTCTCTACTGCACTAGAGTCATAAATATCAATGATCATTGTGACACGCAAGAACAACATAATAAATTCCATTGGCATCATAGATTCTTTCCCAAATACCAACCTAAAAGGTGTCTGTCATGTTATATTTTTTCTTGTGATCCTATATGCCCATAATACTCCAGGGATCCTTAAGTCCCAATCATGCCTTCGTACATTGTAGATCTTTGTCAGATCAATTTCTAAAATTTTATTGAAGGCTTCTACTATCCCATTTTCTCGAGGGTGATATGGAATACTCCTCTAATGGTGAATTTGAAATTCCTCAATTAATGCTGCAATCATATTATTTAGGAAATGTGTTCCTTGTCACTCAAAAAAATGTGCTAACATCCAAATCTTGTAACTACATTCTCAAACATAAATTGTTCAATAGTATTTGCGCTACAATCTGTGATTGGTGTTTCTTCTTCCCGTCTGGTCAAATTCTTTGTCATAGTTATGATATACCTATCCCCTGATCTTCTGGCTAGTGGATTGATTGGTCGAAGGAAGTCTATTTCCCATTTATAAAAATATACAACGTAACCTATGGATGCAATGGAATATCATCCCTTCTTGATGGATTTCCAACCCTTTGAAAAACATCACATGCCTAGTAGTATTCTTTAGCATCCTTGTGAAGTGTGGGCCACTAGATCCCTGTGCACAGAGACTTATGCATGGTTGCTTTACCTGCATAGTGTCCTCGTGCAATAACTTCATGTTCTTTTTAAAATATCATTGGACTTTCATGATCTAACACACATAGTATTAATATCCCATCTGCACCTAACTTGAATAAGTTTCTTGCAATTAGTTGATAGTCCGCTGCTTTAACCACTAGTTGTATATTTTGCACAACTATCATGTCTGATGGAGCCATTCATGTACTTAATAATTGCACAATGTCTATGAAGTAGTCATCCACCATTGTAACTTCAAATAGATGCACATCCGGTAGGATATCATCTAGATTCCCTGCTTCTTCCCCTGATAGAATGCACAATAAGTGATCTAGTCCTGCATTCAATTTTCCTGGCTTAACAATGACCTCAAAGTCATATTATTGGAACAAAAGTAACCATATGAAAATTCTTCCCCCAACACTAGATTTTTCACTAAGTATCTTAGTGTAGAATGGTTTGTATACATATTGAAATGAGAACCCAGTAAATAGTGTCTAAACTTCTGCAGTGCATATACCGTTTCCAACCTCTCTCATTCTGTTGTAGTGTAGTTCTTTTTTGTTGTTGATAGCTTCTTTCTTGCAAATTCAATTAGCTGGTCTAACTCTCCTTCTCCTGGATGAGATAATAATTCTCCTAAAGATATGGACGATGCATCCACATGAACATGAAATTCCTTCTTCCAATATGGGAATATCAAAATTTGCGCAGTCATTAACTTCTACTTCAATGTATCCAAACTTTTCTGGAAATCCTTATTCCACTAGAATTTAGCTTATTTCTTGAACAACTTCTCCATAGGTGTTTTAATCTATGCATATCCTTTAATAAAATTCTTGTAGTATCATGTTTGGCCCAAGGTTTCTCTTAACTATTTTACTAATGTAGGAGAGGTAATTCCAAAATCACTGCAATATTGGCAGGATCCACTAGTAAGCCCTACTTACATAGAACATAGCCTAACAAAATTCCAAAGGGCACATAGAAAACAAATTTCTTTAAGTTCAATGAAACCTAACATTGTCTACACCTATCCATCATTAATATGAGTACTTCTATATGATATTTTAATAGACTAAACACAATCCAATCATCTAGATAAACTTCAAGGAACTTATGAATAAACTCCTTAAAAGTTGTGACAACTACTCTCCAAAATATTTCTAGTGCATTCTTCAACCCAAAAGGAATCAATGTGTACTGGTAGCTTCCCCACTCTATCACAAAGGTAGTCTTATGTTTGGTTTCATGCGTAATATCTATATGGTGATATCTTAAGAATCCATCTATGAAAGAGTAGGCCTTCTGCCCCCCTACATTCTCTAATACTTCATCTATAAAAGGTGTCAGAAATGGATCTTGCAGAAATGAGTCATTCAAATTTCTTAGGTCTACAAAAATTCTGATTCCCCATGTTTTCTTGTCTTGCACTACCATTGGACTTATCCATTCTGATTCTACTAATGGTTCAATGATTCATGCTTCTAACATTTGGTCTATTTCATCCTTCACCTTCTATTTATACTTCAGATTTAGTCTATAGGGTCTCTTTCTTATTGTCTTAGCATATGGTTTCAAAGGGATCTTCATTTCTCCTAACTCAACAACTATCCATTTCATTTTTTAAAACATGGTTGGGAATAGATCCTGATACTCACACAATAAGTATGAAATCTTTTCCACAGTTTCATCATTCTAGTAGTCTCCTATCTGTGCAAACTTTGGATTCTCTTTTGTTCTGATATTTACCTTTTGTGTCCTTAGTGGCCATGCATATGCAACATATACAAGCTCTGGAATTTCTACTGCGTGTTCCCCCTTAGTTTTAGCTACTTGTATATTTCTTGGATCTTCCTCATCCTGATTTTCTTGAGTAACATTATAGCATTCTAGTAACTCATGAACTATCATAGAATCTCCATGCGCACTACACATAGGTACTACATCCATTGAATCTTCTATTGAAAAAATGTTGTTTCTAATAACCTGCAAAGTTGAATCTACCAATGGGGATTCATTTTACAAAGTAAGTGTTACCTTAAACCTTTGAGTTATCTCATCCCAGTTAATTTTTTCTCTACACATTTTTAGTTGTAGGTACTAGTTCTTGGGGATCGTATCGAATGTGTGTATAAACCGATGTGTCCATTCCTCTTGCAGTATCAAATTCAATATCTTTCTACAATGCACAATATGATCTATTGGGTCACTTACGCCTACATATTTTTGTGCAATATACTCAACCTCTATACAAAATCTAACTTGCCTTAATCTTTTACATTGTTGCCAGTCTTATATTCCTTCTTTATGTGAAGTCCACCATCTGGAAGACAACATCTAATGCCAGCAATATTTTTTATTCGGATATATGCAACTCAAACTCATTTACTAAAGAGTTTGTATCAATCAAACTATCATACTTGGGTGGGTCACATAACTCCATGCCAATCCAACACAATGATTGAGTAATGTGGGCACACCATCTAGTTTACACTTCATGCATCATTTGCTACCAATGTTCCATACCTTCCTCTAAATTGAACACACATGAGCTAATGATTCTCTAACTTAGTGCATCGTCTGCATTCGAATTCATGTATTCATCCATTCGTGCAGTCATGTTATATAGGTTATCAATTTTGTTCCCTTTCAATGGTTCTATATACCTCTTTCATTTTGTTGAATCCAATTTTGCGGTAAACTTCGAGTCCCCCACTTCAAATATCATTTCCCTTTTCTTCATATTAATATTTACCTAATTTTCAAAGGCCCATTCAAGCTCCATTAGCATTGGATATGAAAGACTATTATCAACGATCTCAATGACTTCAAAATATGTTATACTGCACCTCATCTATATTCACAGGTACTCCTAACAATCGACCAATCAATACTATGTTGTGCTGGTTTTCCAATATTAAATGGAAAGGAGACCAAATTAACTTAGGCTTCCCCATCATTTCCCATGTTTTATTTGGTAAAACATTTACATCAAAACCTAGGTCTAAAATGACATTGTCCACATCATATTCCCCAATCTGCACACTTACTCTGAACTCCTACCTTGTCCTCTTTTTGTGCAGTACCTGATTCACTACCCTCTGCATGGTAGGAAGCTCCTTTTCTTGCATGGAATGATCAATCATTCCTCACAATGAATCCAATGTTGGATCATGTTGTCCTTGATGCCAATGGTTTGATTGATTGATTTCATTGATTGATGTCAAGTGATTGATTGATTGATGATTGATGTAATATAATATGTATTGTCCTTGATGAGAATGCATAGATGAAGATGGATCAATGAGTTGTCATTGATACATGATGAAGATGGATCGATGTGGTTTCATTGGTA
>SNQJ01S0005387.1:5762-34070 GCA_010110895.2 Picea sitchensis | reverse complement strand
AAGAAAAATCACTTGGAATTAAAGTCAATACTTGATTTTCTAACTATTGTGCTCGAATAATATTGAGTTTACCAAACAAAGATTCAATATTTTCCCAAGCTTCATCGGGGTTATCAATTTCTTTAAGGTGGAACCTTAAATCATGAGAGATGTACATTCCAATTAGTCCACATTCTTCATCACTCCTATTAGTCCATTTTACTTTCTTATCAGCATCAGTGGGTTCTTTTCCTTTACCAAGGTAATTTGGTACAAGCCTTTACTTCTTAATAAATCCTCCATATGAGATTTCCATTGGAAGTAGTTGGTGCTGGTAAGAAAACGATTACTGGAAGAATCCATATTAAATATGTAGATAATATGGATTTAAAAACTAAAATTGATGATCTAGATGGAAATATCTCGAAAGGTTAGGCGGTTTAAAAAAAATGGCTCTACAAACGGACTTTGGATGTGAACGTTATGCCCTTTTTAAAAAAAGCATAAATGGTAACCAAAGGACCACGTGGTGGTGTAAGTTTCTTTATGAAGTGACCCACATGTATAAAGAGAAGTGGGGATCACTTTTACAATGAAGTCACTTTATAAAAGAAAATATGCATGCAAAATAAATAACTCTAAAGTAAAATATTGAAGCTACTTATAGTGATTCACCTTTATACTTGAAGTGAAATACACTTTACAATTGAGCATGAACTTAAAAAAAAAAAGTAACAAAAAGAGAGACTTGAACTCAAGGTCTCTTACTTAATAAGAAAAATTTTAACCAAATGGGGTAGAAAAACATATTTTATTGTTTAGCAAGAGGATTGGGGTTGTTGTTGTTGTCAGCCTTGGAGAGCATGTTAAATTTTTTTTTTTTCACACAATTTTTTTTTTCTCTTCTCGATGATAAGAAGGGTTAGATCTCGATTAGCTTACCTGAAAAATGCACCTTTTTCTATCTGTTTATGATTTTTTGATATCACACAAGGCGTGGGGAAAAAAGCATACACAGATCTAAAAGTGTAGCAACCCAGAAATAGACAATATAAAAATGAAATAAAACCAAAATAATACTTTGCAAAAATTTTGAAATGGTGTATTCAGGCTTTATACCTCTGGATTTGACTGAAATGGTAATATCTTGGGAAAAAAAAACTTTTCGAGTGAAACAAAAAGTATTCCTTACTGAAATGAATGCTTAGGACACAATGGAATATCCATCTCAACCCAGAAATGTATGAAAATGGCAGAAAATGGAGATGAGGAAACTCAACTTTACAATCTCGATCTACAACAGGAGTGGGTCTTAAAACAGGCTTTGATACCATGTTCAACAACACCTTTAGTAACCACTCACACACCCAAATCAAATATCAACAAAATGATGTTTTGACGTGTTAAAACCCCTACGGGGAGACATCCACGCCCCCATCCAACGCGACCACTTGGAGCAGTTTATTTGTTACGGACCTGACCCCTCACGTAGGTAGAATAATATATTTCCATGTAATAAAGGTCAATATAAATAAGTTCTAGCAATAAGGAAGAATAAGTCCAATGTAAGAAGACCTAATAGAAGCTTCCTCTTCTAGAAGGATCTTCCTCTAGATTGTTCTTTTGATAGACATATTTATTATAAATAGGAGTCAAGGGTATGAGAAGTTTTGTCTGGAATATTATTGTAATAGAGATCTTCTATGTTATAGGTTTCCCCCTCAAAGAGGCAAGTGAACATTTCTCTCAGTAATCAAAGTGCTCTTTCTGGTGTTATTATGGTATTATTATGGTGTTTTTTTCGTTATATTGTTGTTTATCTGCCATTTCTAGCTAATTATTTTTGTTTTGCATACTATTTATATTTAGAATATTACAAGTGGTATCAGAGCACCTTCCTCAACAGAAAACTTGAGTTAAATGTTTTTTCAGGGTAGAGACGTATTTTGATGTCTTTAAGCTACATAGATATGTCATTACGTGCATAAACCCACCGTCGAGGATTCATACATGAAAGAAATACAAGTGGTACTTAAGTGAACATCTATTGCCACCCTTGTAACCCCTGTTGGTATCCCTTCGAGTGATAGCGCATCAAACAACAACTATATACATATCGACCTAGATCTCCTCAAGCCCTCCATAGATAAATCGATCAACCTCCTGGAATGGTTACATGATCCCAAAAGTTCACATATGATACAACAATTGCAGGCCAATTCTCCAGTCTCCCCAGGGTACTCTTGGCTCAATGATGAGCTTCGATACAAAGGTCATTTGTATTTAAGTAAAAAGTCAAAACTTCAATCCACGGTACTTTTTGAGATTCATGCTACACCCACCGTTGGGCACTCCAGATTTACCAAAACCTATGACCAGATCAAACGTTTTTTTTTTTTTTTCTGGGATGGTACGAAATAGGACATTCACAATTTTGTGGCTTAATGTGATGTGTGTCAATGCAACAAGGGATAAATAGTAAAATCTCTTGTCACACTACAACTGCTTCCGATTCCACCTGCTATTTGGCAAGATATCTCTATGGATTTTATTGTAGGCTTACCTAAATCAGACAATAAATTAATCATCATGGTGGTAGTTGATCGTATTTCCAAGTATGCTCATTTCTGTTCTCTTCAACACCCATTTACAACATCCATTATGGCTCAAATTTTCATGGATCATGTCTTCAAGCTTCATGGCATGCCTCATTCTATTGTTTATGATCGCGACCCAACTTTCACCAACAATTTTTGGCAAGAACTGTTCAAGCTACAAGGCACCCAGTTGCATCTCAACACAACTTATCATCCCCATACTGATTGAAAACTGAAGTTGTCAAAAAGTGTTTGGAAACATATTTGAGGTATTTTGGATTAGAAATGAAAAATGAGTGGTCTCAATGGTTACCACTAGCTGAATGGTGGTACAACACTTCTTACCATACAACTACCCGCAAGACTCCTTTTGAAGTGGTATATGGAAAAAATCCACCTTCAGTTCTCTCTTATTTGCTAGGTGTCTCGAAGGTCCAGGTGATTGACCAAACACTTATAGTTCGAGAGGATATTCTCCGTACCCTCAAAGAGAATTTGGACATGGCCCAAAATCGCATGAAGCAACAAGAAGATCAAGGTCGTTCTGAACGTCAATTTTTAGAAGGAGATCAGGTGTTTCTTCAACTACAACCTTACAAGAAAAATTCCCTCAACGATAACCATTTTCATAAACTGGCACCAAAATTTTATGGTCCTTATACTGTTCTCAAGTGTGTGGGACAGGTGGCCCATCAGTTAGCTTTGCCTATTCATTCTAAGCTCCATCCTATTTTTCATGTTTCTTGCTTAAAGAAGGTGATTGGAGATAAGTTCCAAACTCAAACCAACCTTCCCGAGTTGGATGAAGAAGGCTCAATTTGGCTACAACCACAAGTAGTTTTGTACCAGCGTGAGAATCGTCTGCGTCAATGAACCATCACAAAAGTGTTATTCCAGTGGAAAGATACAACTCCAACATATGCCACTTGGGAACCAACTACCATTCTGCAACAATTTACTCATCTCAAGCCTTGAGGACAAGATTGTTTTTAAGGGGGAGGCCATGTTAGGGACCTAACCCTTCACATAGGTAGAATAATATATTTCCATGTAATAAAGGTCAATATTAATAAGGCCTAGCAATAATGAAGAATAAGTCCAATGTAAGAACACCTAATAGAATCTTCCGCTTCTAGACGGTTCTTCCTCTAGATTATTCTTTTGATAGACATATTTAATATAAATAGGAGTCGAGGGTATGAGAAGTTTTGTCTACGATATTATTGTAATAGATATCTTCTCTGCTAGAGGTTTCCCCCTCGAAGAGGCAAGTGAACATTGCTCTCAATAATCAAAGTGTTCTTTCTGGTGTTATTCTGGTATTATTTTGGTATTATTGTGGTGTTTTTTTGGTTATATCATTGTTTATCTGCCATTTATAGATAATTATTTATGTTCTACATATTATTTTATATTTGTAATATTATATTATTAATGCAAAAGAAAAATATTATAGAGAGATTTTACAAGAGAGTTTCTCACAATTGATCATCGGAAAATGACCCTCCGTGCTCTTTCAATAGATATCATGGACCAATCGGGTTTTAAGCCACGGATCAATGATCGTAAAGATGGAGGAGAATATGAACCTTCATATCACTCTATGTCGGGAACATATCATGACCATCAGATTTCGTAACTAAAAATGCATACTAAAGAAACACACTTTTTCCTAACAACACATTAGACCAAGTAGATCTTAACTAACTCCTAAGTGTCTAAATATCCTAACAGTTTTGATGCAAGACGATCAAGTGATCGCTTACATTTCAAGGAAATTGAGAAAGAATTAAGATAACTATGCAACACATGACTTGGAGTTATTGGCAATTGTATATGCCTTGACAGTTTGGAACATTATCTGATTGGACAAAAATTTTAATTAAAAAGAGATCATTGTGGATTGCAGCATATATTTACGTAGAGTGACTTGAATGCACGACATGGACATTGGTCAGAATTACTTAGCGAATACGAATTTGAGATTACTTACATTAAAGGAACGGTGAAAAGAGTGTGAGATGCATTGAGTCGGAGACCACACATATTCTCGGTAATACCTCTTAAGATGAATCTTCGAGAAAAGATTCTAGCCTTACAGATAGACGATGACTGGTACAAGGAAGTTAAGAATAATATACAAAAATATAGTATGATGATACCGAGGTACAACGGATATTCTTTAGACAATGATGGATTGTTGATATTTAACAGAAAAATTTACATACCACCCAATGACAAATTAAGAAGTTTGATATTGAGTGAAGCTCATCGAGCAGTGTACATGGCTCATTCGGGAGTCACGAAGATGAAAAAATACCTTAAGCCTTTGTTCTTCTAGAAGGGAATGAAACAAGACATAGTTAGTTATGTGGTGATATGTCTAGAATGTCAACAAGTGAAGGCTAAACATAGACATCAAACAAGATTGTTACAACCACACGTTATTCTTGAATTKAAATGGGAAGTAATTTCGATGGAATTTATCTTTGGATTACCACTGACGAAAAGGAGACATGATTCAATTTTTTTGGTGGTTGACACTCTGACAAAGAGTGCACACTTTATTCCAGTTCATATGACATATTARACACCAAATATAGCCATATTTGTTTTAACAAGATTGCGAGGTTACATGGATTACCAAGAAGGATCATATCCGATCGGGGATTGGTGTTTACAAGACGGTTTTGGACCTGTTTCTAAGAAGCCTTGGGAACACAAATAAACTTTGGCACATCATATCACCCAGAGACAGATGGGAAAACAAAGAGAACAAATCATATTTTGGAATATATGTTGCATATGTATGTAATGGACCAACAAAACGTTGGGAATATTTCTTACCACTAGTAGAATTTGCATACAACAACAACTATCAGAGTATGATTAAGATGGCACCGTTTGAATTTATTTACAAGCGACCGTGTCAGACGCCATTGAGTTGGGATCGACTTGAGGATAGGGTCCTGGTAGGACCAGAGGTGATCCAAGAAATGGAATAACATATGCAATCGATAAGACAAAGGATTAAAGAAGGGAAATATTGGTAGAAGAGCTATGTTGATGTGCACCACATTGACCATAGTTATGAAGTTGCCGACAAAGTTTTCTTGCAGTTAAAATTGCACAAGAGTTTGATCAAGTTTGGAAAGGGTGATAAACTCTTTCCTAGGTTTGTGGGACCTTTCGAAGTTTTGGAAAAGAAATGACCCATGGCCTATTGATTAGCCTTGTCTGATTCCTTAAGGTGTATGCATGATGTATTTGATGTATTTGTTTTAAGACATTATATTAGTGATCCTTCACATGTTATTGACATGATTTCTTTGCAGGTTTCAGATGAGGAGGATCTCATGGCATAGCCAATTCGCATTCTATACCATCGCATTCGATAGCTACGCCATCAAATAGTCGATCAGGTTAAGGTCCAGTGGGACAACTATAGTCCACACTCGACCACTTGGGAGGACGCATACGAGATGCGTCAACAATTTCCTTACTTTTTTTATGCATTAGACATATAGATCTATGTCAGATACATTTATTTACTTTCTTTTATATACTGTACAAAACTCAAGATGAAGTTTAAAACAAGAGGGGGTGTATGTAACAACTAGATCTAACGAGCATACTTTTATTGACTTATTCTTTGAGGAAACTTGTGTACAAGTGATCCGATTATGGTATATTATGATTTCATTTCACTTATGGGTTATATATATGACAACGATGATGTGTTGTGACTTATTATTATTTTGATGCATGTATATTGGAAGATGTTATTGATGAGTTTTCCTGAGTGTGCAGGACACATGACAAGTTAAGGATGTCGATGGCATCAATGGGATTCCTTGGACTCCGGATTGAGTCAGGGAGAGGATTGTATTTGTTTTAGTATTTAATTATTATGCACATATGATGTATAATGGATTTCATTATGATTTATGTATACAGATTTTTGATATGGTTTTTGTCAGTGGATACAGGCTTGACGATGCTTGCTAATACGACTCACATAAGGAGTAGAGGGGCCATGCACATAAACCAAAAAWTTGAGGGAGAGTTGTGACAACATCCCTGTCATAGACTACTAGCACTCTCATCATGTTATGAATGGTAGGTTAATGATTACCTAGTTCAAGAGGTCCACGATGTCGTGAGGGTGGACGGAGACAGTTGTTCATGAACATTTCTAAGGGGTGTGTAATAAGGAGAAGTCCTTATTCCTTAGAAGCCCTTAGTCTTTCGCAAGGTCGACCAAGTGCAGTGTTGACTCCAAGGGTCGGACAAAATTCCAAAACAAGTCAAAGGCAAGTGGCACCCTTGGAGCAGGAAGGTGCGTCTTGAAGGGCATGTCGCGTAATTAAAAACTTCCGTCAATAAATGTAGGTGGCTTAGAAAACATTTTAAATCATTAGACCTTGTTAGAATAAAATAATTAATGAAACAATAAGTTATTGATTAGAAATTCTAACAAAAGTCTAAGACTAAGTCTAAGTCTGAATTTAAATAAAGGACTAAATGAATTATGACATAAGTTAAAAGATTGGAGAATAATCAAACTCTAGGAAAAAGGGAAATAATATAGAAGGGTTGGATAAAAGACACATGTGTGCATGAAATTAGTATAATGGATTTTTAAAATAGAAGAAATAATAATACGAGATAATATGAATACTCATAGAATAGTATTTAGAGTCAAACTACACTAAGTCTAATTAGAAGAAGACTCATAATTAAACTCTAACTAAGATCTAGTTAGGAAACAATCATTAAATGAGAATCTGGGGATTAAAGGGACAACTAAGAGAGAAAATAGGAACACTTTGGGGAATGTGAGGGAAATTGACCTTTTTAAATTAAATAAATTTAGTAATTACTTGTGCAACTTGGGGAGAGTGTGACAGGTGTCTAGGTAATTAATCCAATTTAAATTAATTAAAAGATAATTAATTATGCATGAGGACATGTGTCATTGAGGATTTTTCTATAAAACAAATGTGGTAGAAGGGAAAGGGGACATACTTTGGATGGAAAGGTTATGCTTCCAAAATGTGTTTTGACTGTGTTTTACTTGTGAGAGTTGGGATACCAAGATTGTAAAAAGAGAGGAAGCTCTTCCTTGCGAGGAAAGTCTTGGAGCTAGTATTGTTTGTTTTTTGTGTGTGGCCCCTTTGTGGCTCGGGGGGCTCAGGGGGAAGAAGAGTACCCCTAACATTGGTTGGGAGGTACTGGTGAAGTTTTGTTTATTAGCAAGCAAGAGAACAAAAGGAGGGAAAGACTTTGAAGATAATCTTCATCTCGCAACCTTCATTGGTCCCGATAGTTTTATATTATGAATTTACTTTGTAGTGAAAGTATATTAGTATGTTAGATTGATATGGCCACTGTAGAATCACTAGAAGGAATGAATGCCAATTTGTTAAAATTGCTTCCTAAAGATTAATAGTTACGATGTTTACAATTTTCAATTTTCGCTATAATTTCGAGCATTCTGAATTCTAAATTCAGAGGCTTAATCCCTTGTAAAACTCGAAATTATATTGTGTATGGTTTATATTTTAAAATTGTATTTTCATCCATATTTGAAGTTCATGCGATGGAATTTTTTAGTTGAGATTGTTTAAAGAAATTAATAGTGTATTGTTCACTGGTAAACTATGGAGTTATGTCCGAATTCGTATTCATGAGTTCTCTCTCAAATTTCGTTTTGAATCCTAAATCAACCCATATTGTGGGATCTCTGTTGAATTATACTCTAGATTCGAATTTTGTATCATGGAAATCTCTGCTGAAATTTTTGTTAGTTCAATTTCGTTTGTATTGGACCTTCGTTGAATTTGGTTTAAATCCAAAAATTTTCGTGTATTCTTTGTTGAATTTGTTGATAAATACGAAGTTAATAGTAGCGTGGCGTCTCTTTATTTTTTTTGTATTTTTAAATTCCAAAATTTTTGGAATCGTGGAATGCTTGTTTGAAGGTTTTTGGGAGTTTGACTTTCGTTTAACCTAGGCGTTAGCCCCTTTTTCCTTGACAATTTATGCATGTGACCACGGGCTAGAACCTAGAGTTGGCCCTAAAGTTGGTAATCAGAGCTCTAAGAATATGACGCTCCAAAGGTTTCTTCAACTTCAACACTCTTGTTCACCCAGAGTGTTACTGGACGAATTCATTCATAAGTGAGGTTGATCGATAGATGTAGGTTAACCCTATCCATCCACTTCCCTTCGTCAATGTTTATGAACTTAATCGAACGAATGGAGAGTATATGGTGGAGATCTACTCCGCAACTCCAGGATTTGGAATTTTTTTCAACTACAATGCATGTTACCTCCGAACTAGCGAAGGCCTAAACCCATAGATATGACGGTCCTTGTTTAACCATCGACAATGGTCAGGATTGACTCCAGGCTTCGAGGCTTTAAGAATTTTCTCACCAAAACAAATTCCACCCACAACCTCTCGAATGGCCGAATTACGAATACTCAGAATCTACGAATACACGTACTCAATGACCGATGACCAGTATTTACTCGAGACTTTGGGACTCTGGGGGTACCTTAACTTTTAACAAGTAGTACTCTTTTTGACCGAAATGTCGAACTACCAAAATTTCGGAGGACAAAGACTCAAAGATCTAACGGTCCTTGTTAGATCACTAGATCCACGACTATCCTTTACTCTGGGACTTCGAAGCTTTCGGGTTTCTTAGCTCTTAGACAATTATGAATCAACTTGTTGAATCACCGAACCACTTGAGATCCAATGGTTCACATTGTCCCAATGATCTATGGTGTAGATTCACTCCGAGACTTCGGGCTTCTGGGATTTCACCTCACTTACAAATTGAAAAATGTCGGAGCAACGAAGTCCGAAGGAGTCAGGGATTAACTAACGTGCACCTCCCTTCTCATCGAATGATTGTGGGGATTTCAACTCCTCACGAACAGATCTTGTCCACCATTTTTTTTTAAAGGAATGTCATACTCCTAATGTTCCCACTTGTAACTCTACACGTGTTTTACATCCCGAGTCTCGCCACTTGTTTAGGGGAATTCCAATGCTCTCTTGCACCACCCTCCTGAACTCTGGACTTAAAGGGTTTCCTGTGCATGTATTGTTCTTACTCTGTGTAGTTTTGTTTTTTTCTCCTAAGCTTGGTACTTTTAAAAGGCCCGTCTGTGTACCTATTGTTTGGCATTGTGGATACTTGGAACTGTGGTTCCCAGAAGAGAAAATTAGGGACTTCAAACTAGATTTTGAACCCTTTCATAGAAGAAACAACACAGATATGCAGTTTCACTTCATTACAGTATCTGTCAGTTCAAAAAGTTCAAAGTAAGCTTATAGTCTTCTCTCAGGGTTGAGAGTTATTCTCTTCTCTTATTTTCCTCTTTTAAAATTTTATGTAATTCAAATATATACCTACATGGTTGTACCAGAGAGGGTTGTCACACTTATTCCAAGTAAATTTGAGTACCTTGAAACTGTCATTTATAATAGATTTCCTATTGAAGGTCTCTGGTTTTTACTATTAATTTTATGTCATGATATTATTGAAAATTTTCCTATCCCTTAAAATAGTAAGATAATGAATTATTGTAATAATATACATTTGTGTATGAAGTGGTGACCACATGACTAGATTTTATGTGTTTTTTTAAGAAATTGTAGTTAAGAATGCTGGGAATTATAGTTGAAATTCAAAATAGATTGAAGTTATGGGAGTTAGATGCTTTCTTGTTTCTCAGAACAGTCACAATTCCTGAGAACTTAAATGGTGAAAATCAATCGGATGAATCCTAGACTTGAGAGTTGATTATGTATCTTGGAAGTACTAACCTTGCAGGACAGGTTGGGTGGGTAGATATTGTATTTTATCTTATGTGATGTGGCAGATCTCTAATACATTGAAGTTGTATGTAAATAATGTTGTGCAATGAGATGAATGGAATATAATGTGTATTACTTAAGTGTGTTAATATCATGTTTCACTTGTTCTGATGATGTAAAAAAAATAATATATATATATATATATATATATATATCACTTACTTATATGTCGTAATAGAGGAGTTGTTACAATAATGTTGGTACTATGTTGAGGTACACCATTGATGGTATAGGTTATGGTGCATTTTTGAAGAATGGTTTGGTATATATGTTGGCACATCACTGATTTGCTTGGGGTGTCACAAGTTGTGGTACACAATTGATGTTTGGTATGGTACATGGTTGATGTTTGGTATGGTACAGGTTGATGGTTTAGTACATAATTTGGTACATGGTTGAGAAACATATCTTGTGATGGTATGTTGGTGATATTGGTACATGCTTCGTAGAGGCATCTGTTGGTGATGTTGGACATCTAGCTGAGAGTTGTCCTTGGTATATGATCCATGTGAGAGAATCAAGTTGAGTATCGGTATTCAGAATTGGATAGATATATGTCACTAGATGAGAGATTAGATCATAGATTGGTTCAAAAAGTGGTTCAAAGATTGATTAAGAGACTAAATCAGAGACAGATGGATGATTTTGATAATGAAATATTTGAATTCTTAAACGTTGAATGATTTTGTATATATCATTTATTTACAAGAGGAAGCACCAATGAACAAAAACTCCAAAAGGAAGTAGGTACATGAAGATCTACATTTGATCTGCACGACATCTTGCAGAGAAGTCAATAGTCAAAGAAGATATCATAAGAGTGAAGATAGGGGGAGCAGACCCAGAGAGAGAGTTACCATGTTGATTAGGATATCAAAGGGGGAGTAAGATAAAGATCCAGAGAGAAAGAACAAAAAACGTGAAACAAAGAGAATGATCAAAAGCATAGAGACAAGGGGAGAAGCACCAAAAAGGAGATACCCTTTTCCATTGATGTCAAAGGGGGAGAGAAAAAGAACAATTGAATAGGAGAGAAGAGAGAAATGACACATTTACAGGTGAGTGATGGTCATAAGAGGAACATGAGAATGAGTATGAATGTTTCCATCAATGCATTCCATTAGTGTTTCCATCAATGCCAAAGGGGGATATTGTTGGATAATTGGTTTGGACGATTGGCTGTCATTGATGTCAACCCTTGAATATTGATGCCAAACCTTGGAGAAGTCATGAATCCCCAGATATGTGGATGAGATCGTTGAACACTTGGTCATCATTTGTATGATTGAGATTGATGGTGGGTTAATTTTCATTGATGTCAGTTGATGTCAACAATTGTGTTGGATGCACTTGAATAATTCTGGTATCCCGGAAGGTATGGTCTTGGAACTCACAGTTGATAGAGGAATAAATACATAAAGTTCAATGTATTTGTAGGTAATACTATCATATATGGATAGTAAATGTTATGCCATTTCTGATGATATATGGTATGACACATAGTTCCTCACGATTGAGGAGATATGGCTTTGTGAAGTTGGAGGAACCTCAAGAATAATCTAGAAGCTTCTAGAAGGTCATCAAGAAGCTTGACCAGTCAAAGTGGTTGCAACAAGAGATTAATTATTGAAAGATTAATTGTTAAGATTAATAGTTGAAATACTAATTGTTATATTAATCATTCAATTGTTTAAAGATTGGTTGTCATTGATGACACCCTTGAACAAGAATTTAACACATTGCATGTAAAAGTAAAGGAGGAGTTAACAATTTGCATGTGAAATTAAAGGAGCTATAAACAAAAGTTAACAAGTTTCATGGTGGTTACATGTTGAAGTAACTCTAAATAGAAGTTAACAAGTTGCATCAAAATTTAATAAGTTTCATTATAAGTTAACAAGTTACATCAGAAGTTAACAAGTTGCAGTTAACATGTTGCATGTTAGTTGCATGTACATGTCAATTGCATGTCATTATGAGATCCTCATTAAAAGACAAAAAATAATCAATTGAATGTGAATTATAAGCTTACAGGTCAGAGATCTGAGGTAGTGAGTCGAGGTCAGAGAAGTCCAGTGAATAAAGAAGTTTGTAGGAGCCGAGTGTACAGAGAAGAAGTTAAAAACAAAGTTTTTGTGAGTATATACATAGATTTCAGGACGAAAATCACGTACATCTGTGGGTTTAAGTAAAGAAAAGTGTGAATAACTGAGAGAAGAGTATACATGGCCATGAACATGTGAGGAAACATTGTATAAGATCATGGATCTAAAACTTAGTTCATCTTCAGGTTGAAGGTATGTCTTCTTTTGTGTGTATTATGAAGAAATCAGGAATAGGTATTTCTTAGTGATTCATAAGAATTTGATTTGGAGAATTCTCTTGTGGATCTTGGTATGAGGTATATGTGTTGCAGTCTTGATGAGATATCGATATCAGTAGCAACAACATAGATATCAATAGAAACGACAGAGGTATTAGTAACAAAAGTAGCAACATGTGATCAGTTACATCAACAAAGGTAGTGACAAGTTGGTCTACACTTATATTTAAGGGCGGTTGAAAGGGGAAAGGAAAGGGGGTTGGATCCTCCTTCCAGTTGTAACTACTAAATAGGGAGTTGGAGATTCCTTAAGGTTGTATCCTAAGAATTGGGGGTTTGAGCCTCCTTCTAGTTGTAGCTGGTAAATCAGGGAGTTGGGGCTTCCTTCAGTTTGGAGCCTAATAATTAGGGGTTTGGAGCTTCCTTCCTGTTGGAGCTAGAAAATTGGGAATTTGGAGCTTCCTATAAATGTATTTCTTCTGACATATAAGAAAAACATTTTGTGGTTTTCTCCTGCATTGAGTTTCCACGTAAATCATGGTTTATTGTGTATTTGTGATTATTTTTTTATGCACTACTGATGTATATTATTGATGATAGATGATAAATTGTTGAATGGTAAATGATCAAGTTAATGCTTATATTCTCTTATTATATCATTGAATATTTTATATTGTGTTTAAAATTGATGTAAGTTTTCATATTGATTCACCCCCCCTCTCAATATTTCGACACTTAGAACAAGTATAATTCATCATTTTCAAAGATCAAGATGACATGACATTTCCAAGTTGTAATGTGACGAACATAACCCTATTGTTGCATGTATGGAACATATCTGGAGGTAGCAACGTGCCAAACATATCTTGATGTCACAATGTGAAAAACATTTCGTCTTGTTTCAATGTGACGAACCTACCCTATTGTCTTAATGTGATATTCACAACCCATTGTCACAATGTGACAAACATAGCCCAACATTGCAATGAGAAAAGCATACCCCATTGTCTCAATGTGATGTACATAACCCAATGTTGCAATGTGACAAAGATAGCCCAACATTGCAATGAGATGAAAATTACCAGACATACAAATTTGACAAACATAACCAATTGTCTAAATCTGACAAAAATATTCTAACTCCATAATGTGACAAAAGAGAACCTCTGTCATAAAATTATCACCATAACTTGACAATATCATGTTTTTCGCATAAAGTGAGGTCGCAATGTGATGAAAAAACCTTTCACAACATTGCAATGCGACATTGCCATAATAAAACATGGTTAAACATAATCAACATGATCTACCATAATCAAATCCACATGGTCTACTAAGGTCAACCATGGTCAACCATATTCAAACCCGGTCATGGTCAACCATAGTCAACCATGGTGAAGGTCAACCATGAATAACCATAGTCATCCTTAGTCAGCTTCAAGGTCATCCAACATTAACCATGGTTTACTGAGGTCAACCAAGGTTATCCATGTTCAACCAAATTCAACTATGGTCAACCATAGACAATGTATATCATCTATTCTCGACATGGTGAAGATAACTAACCATGCTCAACCATGTTGAATCATTGTCAACAATGGTTAGCCATATGCAACCATAGACAACTATAGTGAAACATAGTCAACTATAGGATTTTACAGTCATTTATGGTCAGAGATGGTAAACTAAAGTCAACATGGTCAACCTTAGTCAACCATAGTCTATCATGGTAAACTATAATTAAACATGGACAACCATATTCTTACATGGTCACCCATAGTTAAACATGTATTGACCATAATAAACTCTCCTCAACCATAACTTGACCATACTTAAACATAGTCAATCATAGTTGACCATTGTCAACCACGATCAACCATAGTCAATAATGGTCTACCATGGTTTCTTGTGGTTGACCATGGTCTACTACATTCAACCATGGTTTCCCATGGTCAACCATAGTCAAGCGTGGTCACCCATAGTCAACCATCATCAACCATAGTAAAAAATAGTCAACCATATTCAACCATGGTCAACAATACTTAACCATAGACAACCATGGTCAACCACAACCAATCATACTCAACCATACTCAACCATGGTCAATCATGGTCAACCATACTCAACCATACTCAACTAGACTCACCCATAGTCAACCATGGTCAACCATTCTCAACCATCATCGACCATAGTCAACCATGGTCAACCATGGAAAACTATGGTCAAGCATGGTTGACCATGGCCAACCATTATCAACCATAGTCAACTGTGGTGAACCTAGTCAACCATGGTGAGCCCTAGTCAACTTTAGTAAACCATTCTCAACCCTAGTCAACCATTGTCAACCCTAGTAAACCATTGTCAACCATAGTCAACCATAGTCAACTAGTCAACCGTACTCAACCATAGTCACCCATGGTTGACCATACTCAACCATAGTCACCCATGGTCGACCATACTCAACCATAGTCAACCATGGTTGACCATGGTTAACCATGGTCTACCATGGTTAACCATATTCAACCATAGTCAATTATGGTAAACCATACTTAACCATAGTCAACAATGGTGAACCAAACTCAACCATACTTAACCATAGTCAACCACAATTAACCATGGTCAACCACAATCAACCATTGTCAACCAAAGTCAACTGTTGTTTTAGGGATTTTGTGCCCTGCAGGAGCTGAGCTCCCTTAGGTTCTTCCTATACCTAAGACAAGAATAGTAGTGCAAGCTACATAGTTTCCTAGATCTGATCTATATGATAAGTAACTAAAGGAGAGTGACAAAGGATCACACCTTAACAGTTGTCCCTGAACGCTCCTAGTTGGCCTTTCATTTCATAATCGTTCTTGCTCCAAATGATACATATCTTCACACAAGGAAACAAGAGACCTTCCAAAGATCAAAGCAATCATATAGATATTAGATCTACTAACAAGTCATATCTCATAACATTACTAGATATGTACAAATGGGAACTTATGAACAAATAACCAATCATATAGAGGGAACACTTAGTACACTTTCTATTAAAACATCATAACAACAACACATCTTACATATGAAGTAGTTGATGAATAGATCTCTCTCCAAGTTCTTTTCCCAAGCCTTGAATCCAAACCACCAACATAAGTTTGTTAATCTTTTTCTCCTCCTTTCTCATGGGAAATGGATTAGTTCTTATAGGAATTTGGGGATAAGACCAAAGGGTATGTAGGATAAGATCTTCAAGCTCCCAATAACAACCTTCTCAAGACTAGGCCCCGAGAAATCAAAGGAGGATCTCATCTAATTGCAACTAAGGAAAAAAAATGGAGCTTCTAGGTGTGGTCATGACCAATACACATAGACAGAGCGACTGGTTACCCCAAGGAAGACTAGAGATGGCGACCAACCCCTAAAGAAAGGTCAAGGGTGATCAAAGGGAAATTGAGCTAGAAAATGAGGGAGAAAGGGATGAAAATGGTTGTTTTGAGTGTATGACCTCAAGGGGATGATGTCCCAAGGGTTAGGGGGTTAATAACTCTATAATAGATTCCCCTTAAAGTGTGAGGTTAAGAGATGTTTCTGATGGTCGAAATACTTTACCAATAAAAGGTGCAGATCTATGGGAAAAGAAGCTTGGAGAAGAGCATCTTCAGTTATGTAAAAAATCTCCTTGAGGTGGGCATACCCATGCTCAATAAAAATACTATAGCATAGCTACCAATAATATATTATGGATCCATGCAAGATGCATATGACTAGGTCACGGCAATGAAAAATACATTTTGGATCCATGTCGCAAGTGAGATCATATCCACGACCAAATACAAATGTGGAACTATGATGTAGTGTATCGATTAGTGAGATGAATCAATGATGAAGAAATCTTTGAAGTACTCATAACAAACCTCCATCATAACTTGGGAGAGAGAATCAACAAATAGGAAAAACAACTTCTGCTAGCATCTTCGACTTACATCCGAAAGGTATGAATCTACAACATGCAAATAATTGATTTGATGTCGATCATGGTATAAACCATCAGATTATCGGTCATTAATGTGAACCGTTAACCGACACGAGAGAATCCATCGATAATGATAGTGGAGCTCAATATACCTAGTACAATATACGAAGTGTGAATAAAGGTGTTAATTTCGAACACTCATAGAATCATTCAACATGAGGCAAATATGAAAACCCACTGTCAGAATGCAAGGATATTGGCCACTGATGTCTGGAAGCTCCAGGGTACTGAGGGGTTTCTAGACTTCGATCCTGGATAATGAGTTGAATTTGACAAGATGAAATCTGTCGAAGGAGGGCCTTAAGGTATTCCCCTATCAATCGATGTGAAACAAGTATAGATGATGTGAATATTGTAATGATAGAGAAAAACTGACACATGGGTGGTCAAGATAACTAGAACAAAATATGGCAAGTGGTGGACCTGGGATGAATGTCCTTGAACAAGTATGCACAACAAATGTCTTGACTCAACGACACTGACTCAAAAAGGACCATAACCAGGGTCATGAAAGATGTGGATATGAAGTCATCAATGGAACATGAGACTTAAATGGAGATGGAAGTAGAGTAGAGACAATGGATAACCCGATTGTTGTAGTGGAAGCTAGAAGAGGTGCATTATTCAAGGATGAATAAAAAAGCGATGGCTATTGTATGATAAAGATAACAATGTCGAAAAACCCTCTAAAAATCCCCACCATGAATAGTGAGTACCTCCTTATAATTTTAGTAGCTTGAGGAGGATAACTTATGCTCGAGATAGCTCATTTGAGAATGAGTCCCTTGACATACTTTTAACGAACTTGAAGAAGGAGCGGTTCTAACTTGTAAATGAGTTACAGGTCCTTCAGTGTAGAGTTTAACGAGTCCATAGAAGGTAAAATCGAGGGTCTTTTCATGTTGAATGAGTCTGAAAAGAACTTAAAGAAGATAGTTCCATATACTTACCTGTGGATTTTTCTCGAGCCGAGGTAGGTTTTTGCTCGTCAGTGTTTTCAGTTTTAGGGAGTCTGAAAAAATTAAATAAAACACCAGCGGGGTACTTTTTATCGTAAATTTAGTCTCCTGGGCTTGAAAACATTTAAAACAGTGCGAAGGAGAACTCTCCTAACCACAAGGGATAGGGTGTTCCTTTTTCATAAATAGTCCGAAGAGACCAAAAATGAGATAAACTATCACTGAACAAATGTTCTTTCTAATTCACTTTAATGAGCATGAAAGACAACACGATCTCTCATAAATATTTTCATTTTTTAATGAATTCTAAAAGAGCTTAAAGAGTCCTCTATGATGGTTCCATAACTTATAATAATAGTGTGCCATCCAAGAGAGTGATTAGTATGTGGTCCCAAGATATAATTGTCTAGAATAAGAAGAAAATGAACTATTTCTAGTGTGAAAAGGGGTAAAATGAAACCACTTATGGAGTGAAAACGAATTTTTTACCTCATTTTACTTATTTGCCTTTGTGAAAGTTTGGAGAGCCCTTTTCTTCTCAAAATTTGGAGTGGCAATTGTGGAGCTTGGAGCCACAGATCTTGCATCTTTCAGATACCAAGTAAGAGATCAGATACCAACTCATAAAACCCATGTTTTTTTTTATTTCATTCATTTTTTAAGTGGTATTAAGCCACGAAAAAGTTTCCAAATCATGGTCACCCATGGCCTCTATGCTGAGGGAGACTAAAGGATTCGATCGCTCTGTGTTTAACTGGGAAGGGCTACCGATCACTCCTGAGGATAATTTGAGGGGCGGCCAAACCTTGAGTTCGTGATCGGTCTCTCTATGGAGAAAAAGGGTTAGCAACAGAAGGATTCAGTCGCTTTGTCTACCAAAGGGTGGGGTGACCGAAGGTTTTTGGTGAAGTTTTTCAATGTATTTTAATGATATTTTTTTATGTAAATGGGTTGTAATGCAAGTTTTGATGTTTTTTGGCAGGTGTGGGAATCATGTTGGAATGGAGAGAGAGAGAACATGAGTTGAATGATAATGTAACAATAGATGATCCCACCACTCTTCATGCGTTGAGAGACTGTGGGTTATTAAAATTATTCTTATGTCAAAACATGCGGGCATAGCCACTCATGTTACATAAATTGGTAGATATGTGGGATGTTGATTGTCAACACTTTGTTGTACGAGACCAAGTATTGAATCTATAGGTCGAGGACATATACTTTCTAACAAGATTGTCTCGCCATGGTGCTATGGTGTTTTTGGTGGGTGTCAGGCGGGGGAGAATGGAAAAAGTGGATGACTATGTGGCATGCTATTGTCACCCGGGAAAACAAAAGAGCACCAATAAGCTACCAATTGGGAAAGTACATAATTTGACCTTGCGTACTATATTATTTACCATCACACGAGCATTCAGGAGTATAGTTTCTCACTTGGATTCAAGAATTCAGGTGGATTATGTTGTGATGTGTGTGTCCTCGACAATGTACAAATGGTGTGGAGAATTGTTGGAAAATATGAAAGACAAGTTAAAAAAATGTAGGTTGGGGTAGAAAAAGATTTTTTTTTATGGATTTATCTTGTTATCTTTGTTCTTTGAGTAAGTTCCCACTTTATGTCCATGGGATGGGGTTCTAAAAGCCGGGTTCTGGGATCCAACAATGAAAAATTCGACTGATTTACTTTCTCGATTCAGGGGGAGCCTCAATTTCAGTTTGATGCAAAGTTTTTTTGATGGTGGTATCGCCAATTAGTGGAAATAGATGAATATGGATATCACAGTGTGGATTAATGTGATGAACCAGATATGGTGCTGCCGGAGGGGGAAAGTTTCATTTACGAGTTTGGTGAGAAAGATAATTTGTTCAATATTTTTGGTAATTTTTATTTTATAATGTTTTTTGTGTGTAACATAACAAATAGTTTTTGGTGTGTATATTGTGCATCAGTACGTCATGTGTATATTGTGCATCAGAAACAATTTGGCATGGGTGGCATTTTTGGACTGCATTCATGCAATCTTTAAAGATTGTGGGCCGAAAATACCCTGCGCTTAAGATTTTTTGGGCAGTGTCTAACCTGGAAAGATGGTTGCCACATGGTTTCCAGTGCCAAATTCTCCACATAAGGATAATGAAGTTCAGTGCAAACTAAGCCCTTATTGAGGTAGTAAATAACATATTCGGTATGGTCTTAATCAGTTTGGACTAAGACTATTCTGATAGTAGTACGAAATTTTGAAATATACAAGATAAAATCTTGATTATAATTTGGGGGTTTCAATAGTGGAGTGGATGTGAGAACATGCTTTAATCGATCGAAAGAACATTGATCTTGTTCGCCCCAAATGAATGGGATACCCTTTTTAAGTAATCGCATGAAATCCTTAGTAATCTATATGTAGTTGAAAATGAACCGTATTAAGAAATTTTCTTGTCCTTGCAATTTATAAAGTTGGTTAATAGTAACAAGAGGAGGAAAATTGATAATGGCCTCAACTTTGAGGGGATCAACTATGATTCCAAACCTGGATACAATAAAACCAAGGAGATGACCAGATTCCACAACACATATGCATTTGTGTGGATTAATACATATATTGTAATGTCGGCAGTGAATAAATATTTGTCGTAGATGATCAATATGATCTTGATGCTTGGGATATCTAGTGGGTAGGTCATGTAGATAAGGATGCATGATATGTTTTATGTCGTGGAAAGAATAATACATGGCCCTTTGGAAAGTGGCACCAACATTTTTTATACCAAAGGGTATATTTTGATAAGTAAAAGTGCCTCATGGGCATATAAAAGCGGTTTTGTGCTGGTCTTCCGGTATGATTTCGATTTGATTATAGCTAGAGAATTCGTCCATGAACGAGAAGAATTCACATCTAGCACAATCTTCGATGATATGATCAATGACGGGGGTGGGGAAATTTTCCTTATGACAAGACTTGTTAAGGTCCCTATAATCAACACATACTTAGATCGTGCCTTGCTTTTTGTTTACGGGTACGATATTGGAGACCCATTATGTAAGGGGCACGGGATAGATAAAACCAACGTTCAATAATTTTTGAACTTTGGCCTTGCTTGTTACATATTTTCATGGGTGAACTGGACGGAACCATTATCGAATGGGATGGGCTCCGAGATATGTCTTGATTTCATGAACAATGATCCATGAGTCAATTCATAACATTTCTTCATATGATCGGGAGAAAATAGCATGCAACTCTTTAAAAAGGGCAGTGTAACATTCAATCTCTTTAGGAGAGCATTATGCACTTGTCTGGATGTGTTATGTGATCCTATGTTTAATTGAAATATCTGATGGAGAATAATATGACGTGTAGGGTAAAAGAGAGGGGTATTGGGCATCGGTAGAAATGAATTTTTGAATATGTGTTTCCTCTCTCTCTTGATTGGGGAGGAAAGAGGATCGATGGTGATTCTCTTCCCAAGATCAGTCTTGAAAAGACATGACTTTCATTATATCTTCATCTGATGGGAGGACAAAATCTAGGAAGTCATCTTTGAAGTGTTCATGGGTAACACAATAAAGAGAGGAAAACTGATCTAGATCCTCATCTAGTATGAGTTTAGACTCCGTACTAGAATATTCGTCTATTGTCTGGATGGCCAAATATGATAATTCAGATGGGGATAAAGGCTCCGTACTAGAATATTCGTCTATTGTCTGGATGGCCAAATATGATAATTCATCTCAGGATAAAGGCATGGTAGATCCAAAAGATTCGATATTGGAGGAGTGAGGGATTACCCAAGGGTATAAGAACCAAGGGATTTACCATAAAAGGAAGAGATCATATTGACCATATCTATTTCAGGGATATCAGGTGCAGGTAAAGGGAAGGTTCCCATAAGGGTTGGATAAAGGCCTACACCTATACTCTCTTATTCGGGGTGTTGAATCACCTACGAATGGTACATTTGTGTTGGGGTTAAGTCGCACGTCGGGTGTACAATAATCAAGTTGGTATATTGTCACTATCTTTCCTTGGTGGGGAAAACAGATAATTTGGAAGACGGAGGATTCCACTTGCTTTATAGCATAAAACCAAGTATGACCTAAAAGGAGATTGTACGAGATTAACATCGATTACTTCTACTTTGACAGAGGTGGTTTTACGAGCTAGTACGATTGGTAGGGACAGAAAGATACTACGAGGTTTGAAATTTTTTCCATCAAAGGCCTTCAATATGGTTTCATATGTAGTAAGTTGTGGAGAGCCTAAGGCTTTCCAACAAGCCATTGGCATAATACAAGTGGCCGCACCTTCATCAATCACTGTTCGAAAAAAAATTGTTAAGTGAACAAACATTGATTTGTAATGCAAGTTGGTGTGAAAGGCGGGGTTCACTTTGGTCAATGTTAAAGGAGATAATGTTTGACTCTGAGGGATCAATTCCCCCATTGGATTTTAAAAAAGTTTTTCATTGGGTCATACAACTCAGCAATACTTGAAGGGTGTACATGGCACATGGGGCTTGAGAGAGATCCTCCAGTATACTATAGTGTTGGTTTGCTCGAGTATTAGGGTTATGTGTCGTTCGATGAAGTACCCATTTTGGGGGGAGAAAATCGGGTTCTATACTTGGTTTCTCTAGAGTGATAGGGCCATTGGGTGGAGTTGGAGATGGAGAATATTTTGATGGAGGATTACCATCCTGAGAATCATAATTCTTAGTTCTTGTGGATAACATCATGGATTTAACCATCAAGATATTGGTGGTTGAGGACTCAAGGTTTCCCTCAGGTGGGGGTGGTTGTGTTTGCACAACTAGTTGTTGTTGCTTGGGGGGGAAGATTTTTTAACACTGCAGGTGTATAAGAGGATAGGCCTCGTTCAATATATTGATGGATTTCAACAAGATGAGGATAATCTTTGGTGAAATGATCCTCTTTACAAATCATGCAGGGATATTTGTCCTTTTGTTTAGGTTTATCCTCAACATTGTTTTCTTGTGTCTTGGGGCCCAACTGCTTAGAAGTGTTTTTATTTTTCTTATTATTGTTACCCTTATTTTTTCCTTCGGATGGCTGTGGGTTTTTGGGTGCAGTTGACTGCACCCAATTAACCTCAAAGGTTTGGGTAGGGGGCTTCGTTGGAGTGTTTGTGTGGACATATGAGTTGGGATTGACAAATTTATTTGAATGGTTGTGTTTCCTATTCATATGACCTGATGAATCAGTAGAAACCTGACTGATCATATAACCATCACAATGGGGTTTGGGTGTAGGTTTGTTTGGATCATTCGATGGAAGAGGAGCATGGGGAATCAATTCCTATAACATGTCAGACTGAGAATATACTAAATCTAGATATTGGGCACAAGAGATGTCTTGTTCCTTGGTAACGGTGCCTCCCATGGTGACATCTCGATAACTAGGTGGAGAAAGAGACTTGGCAAACCAGTCAGCCAATAATTGGTCTGGGATTGTGGCTTTAATTAGTCATTGCCAGTGTCTCCACTCATGAATGTGATCAGAGATATGGGTGGAAGGCGATTGGCCCAACGAGGTTAAAAGATCAGTACCCGTTTCATATATGATTGGTAATTGGAAATGTGTTGAAAATGACATAGAAAGGGAAATAAAGTCATCAAAGGAGTTCTGCAACAACTCTATATACCATTTGGTTGTGGATCCTGTAAGAGTCCATTGGAAAAGTTGTAATCGGATGGAATTGTCCTTTAATGAGTTCAAAGAACACCATAGGTGGAAATTGATCACATGGTTGTTTGGATATTATCCAATCTTTCCATCGAACTTAGGAATATCGGATGGGATTTTGGCAGGAATGGGGAGCTAGAAAGGGAATGTTGTATGCGATGATTAGTCAACTGTGAAATATTGGGAAAATCTAAAGTTGTTAAGAATGGGAGTTATTTATTGAACTGTGGAGTTGGATTATATGGTCCTCCTCCATACGAGTATTGTTCTATAGGTCCTCCTCCATAAGGTGGTCTGCCAGGGGGGCCTCCCTTGTAAGGTGGTCCTCCAGGGGGTCCCCCTCCATAAGGTGGTCCTCCAAGAGGGCCTCTACCATAGGGTGGTCCTCTAAGAGGTCCTCCTATAAAAGGTGTCCCTCTTGGAGGGCCTCCAGGAGGCCCACCTCCATAGGGTGGTCCCGAGGGGGTCCTTCCCCATGGGGTGGTCCTGCAGGGGGTCCTTCCCCATGGGGTGGTCCCACAGGGGGTTCGCCTCCACAGGGTGGTCCCCCTCCACCATGGGATGGTCCACCGAGGGGTCCTCCAGGGGGTCCTTGTTACACATGATTTTGGTCATCTTACACATGATGAATCCCTTTTCCTAATTAGTTCTGATGATCTTTTTTATGGTGATATCATCATATATCTCCAAACCCAAACTTTCTAGCCCAATTTGTCCAGTACTGATCGACGTTGAATACGCTACCAAGCCCATCAATATATTATCCTCAGGGATACTCTTTATCGTCGTGGGATTGACTCAGTTTTTCGACGCTGCCTCATGTTCGACGAAGCCGAGAAAGCCTTAAATGATTGCCATTCTAGAGCCTATGGTGGTCATATGTCCGGGTATGCTACTTCCCAGAAGATCTTACGAGCAGGGTATATTTGGCCTTCTTTATTTAACGATTGCATCATCATCATCCAAAAATGCCACGCTTGCTAGACCTATAATCATAAGATACGGTCACATCCCGCTCCTACCATGTGGTCTTCGTTGGTCCCTTTGTGAAATGGGGCGTCGATTTCATGACATGTCACCCCCACTCGGCTGGGGGGCATGGATACATTATTGTAGCCATAGATTATTTTACGAAATGGGCCGAGGTGATGCCGACATTTGACAATATTGGAAATACTGTAGCATTATTCATTTTCAATCACATCATAGCTTGTTTTGGTGTTCCTCAAGCTATCGTCACTGATCACGGTAGCCACTTTAGAAACTTCATGATGTTTGAACTCACTGAAACGTTGGGTCTTCGCCATGAAAACTCAACGCCCTATTACCCACAAGCCAACGACCAAGTCGAAGCAATTAATAAAGTTCTCATAACCATGCTTTGACGAATGGTAGGGATTCACAAAACAAGTTGGCACACAATGTTGTTTTCAACATTGTGGGCTTACCAGACATCCGTTAAGTCTGCTACTGGGTTTACACCTTTCCGGTTAGTCTATGGTCTAGAAGCCATCCTCTCGATTGAATGCGAGATACCCTCCTTAAAACTAGCCGTCGAACTCCTACCAAAGACTTCTGCCGAGGAAGAACGTTTATTGTATCTTATGCAATTAAATGAAAATCAACATGATGCTACCCTAGTCATAGAAGCCCAGAAGAGACGTTTCAAGGCCCAATACGAAAAACATGTCAAGCCTTGCATTTTCTCTGAAGGAGATCTGGTTCTCCTCTATGAACAAGATCGAGATATGCTAGGAGCTGGAAAATTCGAAGCCATGTGGCAAGGTCCTTATATCGTTAGACGAGTTTTGGAAAAATAAGCTTATGAGTTAGTATATTACGATGGTATCCCTTTGAGTGAACCCAGAAATGGGTTTTACTTGAAGAAGTACTATTCATAAGATCACCTGCGCACGAGTACTTTTATTTTATTGTATCATACTTCTTGTGTGTTACTGTAGTATGTTTTTTCGTTATCTAGTCTCTGCCCTTATGTGATGTTGTGTTTGATTTACAGATGTTAGAGTCTTTGCTACCCCACAATGGCTTTGCTGATGGTGCTATCTCTAGTACTCAGAACCTTGCTTTTGCTACGTGGGCAATTTACGCCCCTACAAATGAACTTATCACTCTACGAGGTGTGTGCCTCGGTCGTACGACCAATAATATTGCAGAGTATAGCACTGTTATAGAATTGTTGATTGATTTTATCTCACTTGGTATCTGTCACTTGGTTGTGTATCGATTCGTAGCTCATAGTACTACAATTAAGTAATGTCTATGTTATTCGAAGTCCTACTTTGTTACGGGTATATTTGCGAATTCGCCTCTTGGAACGTTATTTTGATTATATCGAGTATCAGCATATTCCTAGACGTCTAAATACATTAACTGATGCATTAGCTAACTATGTATTAGACAGACATTTGGGTCATTTATAAATCAATCACATCACAAGTATCACACAACACAAGATAAGCCGGTAGAAGCCATATGTATATATAACGATCAAAAAGTTTTTTACAAAAAAGTTTTGTCCAAGGACCAAAATTTCAAAATCTGAAGCTCATAGCTTCTACAAAGTGACATCATGGATGACGTTCACGGTAACACATGACTACCCGGGTAACCCTACAAAGCAGTCGGCCAACAGACTCTGACACCCCCACTGTATGACGCTGATAACGTCGCGGGACCTCTCCAAGAGGCATGTTTGGAATGTCTACAGTCAAACCCTCTAAGTTTTGTTCCACTGCCTCATAATCTTCAGCATCCCATCATGGCACTAGAGCCACCTCTCCTTGTCACTGAATAGGAGAAGTACCCGGAGGTCTATAAGGCCCCACGTCTATGTCATCAAAAAATATTTTTTGTAATTAGACCTTGGACGAACATAAAAACATTTGCATATGATAAAATTCACAAAAACATTTGAAAAGTAAAAAATGTGTACTTATTACCGAGATCCCCCCACTGAGCGACCTTGGGCAGGGACAAGTATGGATCCCCTTGGAAGTCCAACCCAACATAGGCATAATCATCGACCATCAGCATCTGTGGTCGCAACCAATCAAAGAAGGAATCATTGTATTTGATGATTGGTCCAGCTACATGTCGATCCATGAGGCTACACCACCTCAGCATTCTCGGATCCTCTAGAGCTGGTAAACCCCACTCAACCTGCAACCTCAGCAAGGGAATCCTCTCACGAAATAAGGACACCAATAATGACCCATACCCAAATTGCTTCAGGTCGCCTCTCCTGCATTTAGTCAACTACCTCTTCACACTACGAAGGACTGTGTCTACCCAGTTAAAGACCTGAGGCTCAATACACTCTATGGCATACTGAAAGTAGCTCTGGAGAGCCATGTGTGGAGAAGCACTCCCAGCCATACGAGCAATGGTGAACAAAATAGTGTGAAGGGTCAAATCCTAGACCCCCCAAATGGCCACTTCTCCTTTTCTTCCCTCCTCTTCTGGAACACAGTACAAATGACAGTATTCACTCATAGGCAACCCACCACCTCGGCTACCAGTCAAGCTAGTGTGGTACCCACGCCGTGATAGTCCTATCAAGAAACAAACGTCCTCGATATCTAAGGACAATGTGTGGACCCCTACATGGAATACTTGTTGGTCCACATCCCACATATGAACGAGGTACTCCAACAGCCTGACTTGGGCCCTCATACCCGGGATCTGAAAGAATTTCAAGAGACCACAGTCTCGCAAAGCGGCAACGGTGCCCGAGTTATTCCCGGCAATAACACCATCTTCTTCATGCTCTCTTTCATGCCATTCCAGAACCATGGTGATAGCCAAATGCCTACATAAGAAACATAAGAAGAAGGTCAGCAACTCTCTTCGAGACTTGGTATATTTTTCTTTGGGAAAACATCAAACAAAATTTTTACTTTGCGGTTCTCGCAGGTGCCTCTTTGGCATAGTGCAAGGTTCTCGCAGGTGCCTTTGGGGCCACCTGCAAGAATCATGCATTCTCGCAGGTCCTGTGTGGCTGGCCTGCGAGAATGCCTGAACGCAAATTTGAGCCCTAAAACAAGCTCAAAAACTTGAAATTTACCAATGAAAATGAAAAATTGAACCATGAAAAGATAGAAAACAAGGAGCTTACCTCACTGCCAGAGACGATTCGCCAAATGGTTGTTCGTACCTTCCGCAATCGAGCACCTAAATTCAAGGGCAAAAGAGGGGTTTTGGGCTAAAAACTTGGCAAAGTTACAATGACTATGGTAAAAGAACTTTTACCCACTTATATTTACCTTTTTACCATTTTTATGGGTTTTTATAATTGTTTTATTTATTAAACCTAATGCCTAATACCCCTATGAGTGCGACTTTTTGCAAACATGACGACTTCGACATCCATACATAGGGATACGGATTTTTTCTCTTTTTCATCGCATATTTGAATTGCTTTTTATGGTTTTTGCGCAAAACCTCGAGCTTGGTCTTTGTCCATTCTCACACTCGAAAATACATGAGAATGTGATCGAGCACACTTTTATCACTTTTTCAGGCTCAACAAGGTTATATGAAAAAGGAACCCCCTGGAGTTCTCTTTAAGCTCTTTTCAGACTCTCTAAACATGAAAAGATTGTCGGGCGACCTTGCTATTTTCACGCTCGTTAAAGTATTTGAAGAAAGCATCCGTTGAGCGATAATTTATATTTTTTCGGTCTCATCAGACTATTTTACGAAAAAGGAACTGAGAGAGTTCTCTTTTGAGTGTTTTTCTAGACTCTATAATCATGAAAAACCTTCGAGTTTTCTATCTTTGGACTCGTTAAACAAACATCGAAAGACCCGTAAT
>SNQJ01S0005386.1:117049-146506 GCA_010110895.2 Picea sitchensis | reverse complement strand
TTTTGTTTCTGTTCAGATTTCTATCTTTATAATACAGACCCCTAGCCCAATGGAAGCGTAAACTCTTTTCAGCCAACTTAACAAAAACAACAACAAACCTTTTCAATCCTATCTTGTTTAACTAGCCTAATATCTTAAAGTTAAAACATATCTAAATCATACAGAGAGATCCCTCTCTGAAACTAGTAGGGCTAGATTCCAGTTTCGAAGTGGTTGGATAAAGTTACCTCTTGTAAATTTCTTCTACCCTGACAACCTTTGGGAATTTACAGAGCATTAACAGAGTAAAATTAAATAATCTCAAGCATCTTGTAAACATGGTGGAAAACTGTAAGGATCAATTTATGAGATTTGACATATATCTCACTTTTTAGAAAGCTTTGAAGTGTGACATGGGATTTTTCAACTTTTGTATATTGTTTTTTGGAAAGAAAAAAATTCAAAGGAAGCAACTCTTGATATTCTTGAAACACGTGGCATACCTTCAACTATATATGATGATTTGAAAACATGAAGAAGTTTTCTAGAAGTGATATTCCTTACATTCTCTGAGTACAAATCTCTAAAGCTAAAGTATCTAGATGGTCATCAAACTTTGTAGGTAGGATAGGTGCCAATTCATAATAGATATTCTATGTTTTTCCCTAAACAAAGATGCAAATACCCGATGTCTACCATAAAGTGTATTTCATCGATAAAAAACTTAATGCAGTAATGTTATTATTGTTGGTTTCACATGACTGATTTGATCTTATTTAGAATTCAAATGGAGAGCAAGGGATGATTATATTTTGGATTAGAAATTAGTGGGTTTTTGCATACTCAGTTGTCTCAAAGTATGTGTTCCATGTGTTGCACACACGCGCGCACACACACACACACACCTTATATTGCCTAATACCTATAAAGATGAGCAATCTACGCAAATACATGTATTAGACAAGGGTTTTAAATATTAATTAAGAATTGGAACATTTATGGAGTTGCATTATAGTACAAGATACAATACAACTAGCTATGCTAGAAAATGAGGAGGGTTTCTTCCATACTTGAAAATGCCTTTTGTTTTTGGGAAATTATTCCATATTGCTTGTAACAATTGTTTCACCCAAAATCTGTTCTCTCTTAAGTGACTCATAGATCATAGGGACAACATTTGTAGTTGAATGTATTTACTTGCAATTTATTTGCATCATCTTCAATGCTAAGTGGGTGCTAAGTGGGAATGATGTGTTGTATGGTGTTTTATTAAGCTTATCTGGTTAACAATGAATTGATTCTCAACCGTGTTACATGACTTTGGCTAGGAGAGCTACTTGTTTGTTACTTATCTCCCCATGTGGCTTTGAGGAAGTTGACCAAGATTTTGGAAATCTCAAGCTTGATCCCTACTTTGTCGAATTTTGGAAATTCGAGGCTTTACTAAGTATGAAATATGTAATGATTATCGAAGTGTTCAATGAGACAGAGACTACTTGTTTTACAACTATTTTTCTTGTTTATCTTCTTCTCAATCTTCATACAAGTAAATCAACAATATAACATAACAATAATTTCAACATCAACTTTTATGATAAACCAAAAATATCCAAAATAATATATATATAACCCTCTTATAAATATAAATTTTTATAATTGATTAAAGATACCCCAAATAATGTATATAAAACCCTTTTGTAAATGAATTACAACATTTGTAAGATTTTTTAAGTGAAGGAATGATACATCTTTTCAAAAATATATACACTTGAGTATGGATCACCTCCACCCTGCCAAGGTTCCATACCTTTCAGAAGTTTTACAACATTGTAAGTTTTGACTTTACCCGTTAAAAAAATTGCATTTGTCAATTTTACTCAAAAATACTATACTTAAACTTTAAAACATATTTTGAGCAATTCAAAGTCAACACTATCTATAAACATATTCATAAAAAAAAAAAAACATTATTTCTTATATAAACATATTTAAATGTTAATTAAAAAACCTGGCACATCTCTCTCACCTAAATTATAAAGTTTATGCTTACGAAATCAAAATATGTGGCACATCTCTCTCACCTAAATTATAAAGTTTTAAAATACGTCGCAGATCGCTCTCACCAAAATTATGAAGTCTATGTTTACGAAATCAAAATCTATGTCACGTCTTTCTCACCGAATTTATAAAGCTTGAAAATACGTGGCACATCTCTCTCACATAAATTATAAAGTTTCAAAATACGTGGGACATCTCTCTCACCTAAATTATAAAGTTTTAAAATACGTGGCACATCTCTCTCACCTAATTGGTAAAGTTTATGCTTACGAAATCGTAGGACAGCTCAAGTTGTTCCACTTTGTAATCCAACAATCTCGCGCTCACGCCCCATTCCCATGTTGACATATTTTTGGCTACAATATGTAAAAGTCACATGACGCCCTCACTTTTAATAATTGAAAAGAATGTCTGCCGGTTCAAGGTGTCAAATTTAAGGGGATTGGTGTTGGAAACGATAACAAAGTTTTAGAAAATTAATATGAAAGTTTGGGAGATGACTTGACTCACGTAAGTGAAAAGGTGCGTGCGATGCTTTATTTTAGTTGTTTTAATATATTTGTTTGATATGATTTTTAAGATAATGAATTATTTAGAGTTATTTGGATTTTGGATTTATTATGAATTGAGAGGGATAAAATATTTAGAGGTGTAAATTTTTCTTGAGTGAGTTTTGTGTTTTAGAAAGAGGTTTTAATTTTTATTGATTTCATCTCTTTTAATCTATAAAACATGTAGAGTTGACATGAATTTGTGTTGGTTTTTTATCTTTTTTAAAGTTTAATAAATCAAATTTAGTCTCAATGGATATTAACCGTCATTACACACACCTTTCAACTCTGTATTGAGCTAAGAAATTATACACCTCCTTCATATGAGGAGCACACCATTGAAATCTTTTAACCATAAGAGAGAGCAATTTAAAGTAAGAAAATTCTTAGGACTAAAACCTTCCAACAAATCTTTTAAATTCTTATGGTTAAAACCATTCAAGATGGAAGGAATTACACACCTCCTTCATATTAGCAACACGCGATTGGAATCTTTTAACCATAAGAGAGAGCAATTAAAAGTAAGAAAATTCTTATTGTTAAAACCTTCCAATGGTGTGCTCCTCATATGGAGGTGTGTAATTCTTTGGATCTTGAGATATTTTATTTAAAGTGGACATTGAAATAATTTATTTCTAGTCAACATTGAATTTTGTTTATGTTTTTCTAAATGCCACTTATCAACTCCATGTTAAGCACTCATACTGGGATGTAGAAAATACCTATTAATGAGATAAGATTTTTTTTTACTTTCAATTACTTTATATATATATATATATATATAACTTAGGATGAATATTGAAATATTTTATTTATGACTTACATTGAAATAATTTTTTTGTTATTAATACTGTTTTAAATGTTTCTTGCCAACTCCATATTAAATATTGAAGGAATCACATATCTTTCATACTCAAAGTAGAAAGTATCTATGAATTGAAATATACTTTTTTTTATTACTTTCAATTACTTTATATTTAGTTCCTTCACCCTCTCTCTATAAAGTTTATATAAAATTATTTTACTCGATGATGATGATTAATGTTCACTAAGACCAAATTGGTTTGTTCGGCCTTAAGAGGGTAAGTAAATACTTGTGATTCTTTAGAATTTTGTTTATGTGCTCGAAAAGCATTAAGAGGAGATTTCCAAGATCACCATACTTTTGTTGAGTTAAAAGGTTAGGAAGGTTGGCAGTGTGACAAATATTTTGAAAATGAGATCTAATCTGGGTATAGGCTTGACAATCTAAGAGAAAGTGTTTTTCATCTTCAACCTTCTTAGTGTCACAAAGATGACACACTCTTTGGGTATAGTCTGAACAATCTAAGAGAAAGTGATTTTCATCTTCAACCTTCTTAGTGTCACAAAGATGAAACACTCTTTAGGTATAGGCTGGACAATCTAAGAGAAAATACTTTTCATCTTCAACCTTCTTAATGTCACAAAGATGACACACTCTTTCATCCCATGGTGTTTTAGGAATTGACCAATGGCTAGTTTTACTATGGAGCTGGTGATAATTTGTTCTTATCTTAGCAATGGTGAGAATTTGTTCTTATATTAGCAATGTTTATTTTTTTCTTTGACACTTGTCAAAACATAAAGATAATTTTTATCTTCTAGATTAAGGTTGATTACATCCTTATAATACCTTAATTTTCCTCTAACTCTTTATCACACCACATTTTCTCCTTAAATTTTGATTTGATGATATTTTTAATAATATCTTAATTTTGCAAAATGGTGTCTTCCATGATTTCCCAAAGGTATAAATACTCTATCCATTAATTAGTAACATCTTAGAAGAAAACACATATTCTTAACCATTAAACTCACTCAAAATATTTTATCAATATTATTCAAGTTTATTTATTCTACATTCAATTAATGTTAATAGTAAACACTATCTTACAATCGTAATTAATAACAAGGATGTATTGCAAGTATTAATAGCAAGGATGTATTGCAAGTATTAAGCTAAGCTAGCTAAATTTTAAAACTTGAATACATTGTTGCTAGTTTACAATGCTCTACTTGTTTTTTAAATTTCTAATTTTTAACATTTAAATCTTTAAAATAAAAACATATAATAAAAAAAGATTTAATCATTGTTTTCATGATTTTGAACTACTCAAAAATATATAAAAGAAAAATATTATATATAATTGTTATATTAAAATATTAAAAAAAATAATAATAATAAATAATTTTGCTATTAATTCTATTATAAACTTATAATCATACCAATGAGTAATCCAATTATTAATATTTTAAAACTATAATTTATTTTTTATCATTTATATTCTGTTATTATGCTAACTATTAATATTTTAAAAATTAAAAATTACAACCTATAAAAAAATATATATATATTTCAATTTTATTTTTTATAATCTAACATTTAAAACTTGACCCTTAAAAAATTGTATATCCTTATGAGACATATAAATATTATTAATAATAAAATTGTATATCCTTATGAGACATATAATTATCAATAATAATATTTTAAAAGTTAAAAAGTACAACCTATAAAAATGAATATTTCAATTTTATTTTTATAATCTAACATTTAAAACTTGGCACTTAAAAAAAATGTATATCCTTATGATACATATAATTATTAATAATATTTTATTATATTAATATGCAAGATGTTATTAACTCTTTTTAATAAAAAATATTTAATATTTAATATTTTGAATATTAAAAAAAATTATTATAATAATATATTTGGTAGGAGTTTGACATGTTACTTGTATGAATTAAATTTAGGTGGAGAGGATAATAATTATTCTTCCCAACTATCCAATCTAAAAACCCAATTAATAATCATCCCTACTCACATAATGTTAGGTGTGACATCATACACATTATATAAATGATCATTTACATATAATAACATGAAATTTAAAGTATTATTAGTATCGAGTATGAGGATGACTGGTAAAGTCTACGAAGGTATACATACCCTATCCCCCTTTGGATTTGAACCTGTGACCTCTTAAGAGGAAACACATGTTCTTAACCATTAGGCCCACTCAGGCTATATATATTAATAATCTATTTTTAAGGTCATGGTCAAGCCAACACACCAAATTGGTGTATGAGACCCCCTTGTTTGTGGGACAAGGGACCCCCCTCCGCCCAACGATTTGACTGGTAAAGTCTACGAAGGTATGCATACCCTACCCCCCTCTAAATTTGAACCTGTGACCTCGTAAGAGGAAACACATGTTCTTAACCATTAGGCCCACTTAAACTGTAAAATAAATATTATTCTAAAAAAAAAAAAATATTTAAACATTCAAAAAAAAATATAGAATAAATTCTTCATGTGATACATAAAATACAATAAATAAAAATAGATTAATGAATAACCTCCCAAGTCCAAAAATAAAAATTGAATATATATATATATAGTATTAATCACATCAAGTTCATTCGAGTTATAGTCTTCTCCATAAATTATAAAAATAATACCAAAAATAAATAATCTTGGGCGAGTGATTCAAAGACCTTTTAAAACCCTTGATTATCTTTAAGTACATGTACGATCAAATATTAAGTCTATTTTCATTTGAGACTCCATCGAAAACTTCTTCCCATAGTAGAAACCAAGGATCTTGTAAGACACCTTGTTTGCACAATGTATGAGCTGCAATGTTGTGTTCTTTGTATATGTGAGTAAAAGTGATAATTCAAATTATTATTTATTTTCTTTCAATTGTATGGCTGAGTATGAAGAATAATATCTTGAAATTCATTCATCCACTTAATCATGAGCATTGAATAATCATAAATTTGTAACTTACTGATCCATTTTGACTTTGTTAGCATTATTAATGATCTAAGAGACATAAGCCCAACATAATTATTAGACTAAATGTCCAAACATGTCTTAAAACTTGTAGTAGTCTTTTTTTCATAATTTTGTTTTTGCTTTTATAATCATTTCTTTGACAAGTCCTATCAAAAAAACTTGAGGGTAATGAATTATCAACTTGAAAGACTTTCAATTAGGAAAAACCCCAAGTACTTCCACTCATTATTTACTTGAAAGACTCTCAACTGTCAAATAATCTTACTTTTAGAATCTTTTTTTAGAACTTGAAATATAGCATCAACTTGATATTCCCCTCATCTCAAGGATCAAGAAGGCTTAAATCCATTACAATAATATACTCATTATGAGATCAAAATCCTTCTTAAATCCATTACAATAGTATACTCATTATGAGATCAAAATGTCACTTGCTGGAACTGAACCTTGGTGGGGAGGATATAATCATTATTCCCAACCACCCAAGCTAAACCTTATTGACATTATGATATCACATAAATTTTATCTTATATATTGTGTGTGTGTAATATATACATATTTTCAATATAGTCACATGCTTAGAGGAGGTATACGAATTTAACACAATATATAAAGAATAATGAATGTTCCATAATGATAAATTTATTTTAAAAGGGATCTCTACAACTCAATTGAGGGTTTACTTAACCCAATCTAGCACATTGATCAAGAGTTTCCCATGCCCATCAAGAACTCTCAATCAAGGGCTTATTTAAGGGCTTGATCGAGGTCTTAATAGATATATCTAGCACGAAACCTAGATCAAGGACTCATTTAAGCACTCGTTCAAGATCTTAATAACTAGGTTGAGTGCTTAAAATTACATGGATCAATGAAATTAAAAATATTTTTTTTACACACTCTCTTGCCAAAAAGTGTTACCCATCTCCATAAATTCATCCGAAAAAATACTCATTAAAATGTTGTCTCTGAAAAACACGATCCAAAAGTTTATGACTGTAAGAAAGTTGCAAATATACTTGTAGAAGAATAAAAAATACATTCGATCCACATGAATTTACATACCCTCTTATCAAGCTTTCCATATAGAAACAATGATCCACATGAATTTACATACCCTCTTATCAAGCTTTCCATATAGAAACAATGATAAGTGAAGTAGTATGAGAGTTTGTTGTAAGCCAAATTTTATAAGTGTTAGTTTTCTACTAGATTTCTCAAGCCTCACTATTCAGAGCTAAAGAAATTCATTTTTTCACAGGTTATAGTTGAAATTAGAATTTCATACAATATGAGTTTCTCCTAATTTTTTTTTAACATTGAATATATAAAAATATTTGATAGTGAATATATACCTATATTATTTGAAGAGACCATGCCTTGAAATTTTCACTTCAAAAATTCATGGATGGGGATTTTTTTTTTAATTTAATACACGTTGAAGAGTGGTTGAAGATTATTCTATTTTTGAAACGTTTATTCGAGCTAAGTAAGAACTAGAACTTCAATTTAGAAATGAATATCCAATTGAAAGCTTCATATTTAGTTATTTTGTCAAATGCTTTCGTTTTGGAAATACTTACCCTCGAAAAGATGTATTAATTATATGTGCATAAATTAAGGAAATAATTTTATTTGGTTATTTGGAATATAATTATTGAGGACATAATTGACATAATCCTTTAAATAAAGAGTAATTTTGAACTTTTATAATATGTCCTAGGGAATTTGAATGAGGCCTTTGCCCAATTTCATTCTCTATTAGGAATCTAAAGAAATTAATATTAATTTTCCTAGACATTAGGACACAAAGAAGATAGCGAAGTATAGAATAGGTATAATTGAAGATACATTACTAGGACAACACCTCTTATAGTCACACGAGGAAATAACATAAGTTCATAGGTCAACATATTTGGCAGATATTAACCAATATGTGAAGCTATGGGAAACACATAGGATAGTAGACACAACAACACACTAGCACTGGCGATCCAAGTGCTAGGCGGAGTTTGGCAGTATCGAAGCGTCAAGTAATCTGATATAGCCAGATCACACACATATGGTGGATATGGGACGTTATGATGATAGGATGTGGAAGGGCCATCAAAAGTATAGAGATTCATTGCTGCTAGAAACAAAATTAAAGGAACGTAGATCCGAATTGCAAGCTATAACCTCAGGAACACTGGTTCATAGAGCTAGACAAAAAAATAGGAACAAGTCAACACCAATTTTTGGTTGTCTTCCCATCTATTTATACAACTTGATACCACAATAGTAATTGCACCCAATTCCCATTTCTCCACAAATAGAGATCCCATCCCTTGGCATTTAAGCGATACCAACAACCATTTAGCCATCAGGTCCATTTATCCCAGGATTTCTAGTTCCATCCCAAATTCCTAGCATCCATGTCTTTTTCTAACATGCATGCGATTATATTTCTTGAACTTTCGTTCAAAGCTCCTGTGATACTATCTCTCTAATCCAACATCTGATGTGCATGTCGCCATGGATCAACACCTTTGTTGAACATGTTCCATCCATTGTGGGGACTCCCCCCTCTGTCGGTTCTAGTTGTCCATGTCTTCCTCGTTACCAAGTAAGTTGAACGAGATACAAGGATGACCGTGGTCCTGGCCATTGGAGAAATTACTTGGTGCTAGCAGTTTCTAGCTCCCCAACTAACTAGGTCAAGTTTTATATGTAGAACTTGGTCTAGTCATTTCTTGGATTTCTGGGCTATATTATGAAGTATGTTTATCCTTCACCCCTCCAGAGAAAATCCAAGAAGAAATAGGTTGAGAACTAGGAAAATTGTGGATGAAATAAAGTTGTCACCTCTGGAGCTACTCCACCCATTGGAAAATCTATCTCAAATTTCAACCACAACCTACATAGGTGATTTTCACTTACTCAAGCAATGCGCGAGCATCCAATCTATGTGGATAAAAAAACCATTGTCGACTATATGTGAACACTATCCTCGGTTTCTCATTCGTAGGTCAATTGATTCTAAGAACGCACTCGTTGGGAAGGGGACCCATACTACAATTTAAGAGAAATATTATTAAGGTAACCAAAGAGTTCCTTGAACTGTGCTTCAAAGGTCCCGTGATACTTCATCTTTCTAAAACAACATCTTCGTTCCATGTCACCATGGATCAACACCTTTGCTAAAACCAACCACTCGTTTCTAGGAATTCCCCCCTATGTTGGTTCTAGTTGTCCATGTCTTCCTCATTACCAAGCAAACTGAACAAGACATGAGGATGACCATGGTCATGACCATTGGAGCAATTACTCGATGGGTCGTTTTCATCTTCCTAAGTAACTGGGCCAAATTCTAGTTGTAGAAATTGGTCTAGGCACTGCTTGGATTTATGGGTTGCAGGATGAAGTACGTCTATCCTTCATCATTGCGAAGCCGTTCCTCCCATTGGAAAAGTTGTCTCGAGTTGCAACCATATCCTAGACAGATGATTTGTACTTACTCAAACAATGCATCATAGATGCAATATGCAATTTGGATTATACATAGTACCATGCACTAGGAATATATATTACTACGTGTACATAATTTACAAAAATAAAAAGCGTTTATTGTGTTATTGTTATCGACATACCTCCTATTTGGAAACTATTAATGAGATTATTCTTCTATATTTCTTGCAACTACATGATTTCCTACATTTCTTCCATTTCCTTTTGATTTCAAAGCACTGCAGGAAATGAAATGAACAGGAAAATAAACCCCTATGTAAAAATGGCATGAAATATAAAATACCAACAAACAACAAATGAAAAGAAAATCAATACTATATAGATAAAATTAGCAATATGTACCTTTTGAATTCTTGTTCCTCAATTCTTGTTCCATGTCTTGTTCTTTCCCTTGTTTTATTTTCATTAATCACTGGTGATAGTTTTGATTTATTGCACATCCAACAATGCAAATATAGATGTAAGAGGACGTCACCGAAATGCGAACACAATGGGAATTGTCCATGTTTTATTTTTTGTGCCATCATAATTTGTTCTATGACACTTGCTTGTCATCTTCAACACAATTTATTGAACCAACATAGAAACAAGAAGTTTCTAACTATGTAACAAGAATATGAAAACATGTTTTGGTTTAGTAGGAAGTAAATAAAATTTGTGAATATGTAAAAGAAATATGGACATATGCAAATATGTATTCCAATGTCAATGTAATTCAATAGCCTAATGTTTACTATGATTTATATGCATTTCAGATTGAAAGTAGAAAACAAATTGTATCATGATCACTCCAATATGTTTTTAATATAAAAAAAAATTGATAGTTCGTTGTTCACATTTGACCAAACATGATCGATTAATTTTCTCTGTACATGTTTTTTTTGGTCCAAGAAGAAATGAAGATTCTTACTGTGCATGTAATTTTGCAATTTTTTTGTTTTCTCGTTGCACTAACACATGTCAACATTGAAGTATCCTAGAACCACTATGATTTCATTGGATTGTAAATTTCACACCTCATTTTCAATCCCATTCACTATGAGGGACAAAATTGCAGATGGCACTACACAACCTGCCCTATGTTCTCTACTGCTCAAGGGGCTCTATTCAAACTGCTCGAACCACACCCAGTTGATCCTGATGTTGTTGTTTTTATTGAGATATCCACATGGCTTATCTATTTTCTATCAACCTCCTATCCCTTGAGATATGGAGAAACAACCCACCAAGAAGACCTAGGGACGTGAACCTTGATGCAGGAGCATCGCCAACACATCAAGCGAGCCAACACATCAAGCGGAAGACAGCTGGACAACGCCAACACAAATTTTGAAAACACCTTGATATTGTTGCTCAAACATTAATGTGTGGATTTAATGAAGCGCACCTTGTATATTGTAATGGACCTTGAGCGGATAGCTCTCATCCTTAGGTAGATAGTCGGCATTTAATGTAGTTAATGCAGTTAGATGGGAATTTAATTCTAGATTTGATAGCTTTAGAGCGCAAGAGGGAAACGGGATATAGACACCCTCCTTTGTACATTGTAACATTATTCAGAGCATTCATAAGAGAAGAGAAAGCAGAGAATTGTATGGAGAACACCCATGTACAGATATTTGAATTAATAGAAAGAGCTTTTGATTCAAATTCATTGTTTGTGTTGTTTTCTCTGTGTATTGATGTTATGCTCATGAATGTTTGCTTCCTGTTATACACTTGCTTTTATATGCTGTGTATGTGATTTCATGGTTGAATTGAAGTCTGAAGGGGAGAAGGAGTTATTTTCAACTGTTTCTCTATCTTGAACCAGAGAATTCCTGCAAGGAGTGCAGTTGAATCGTCCGCAAGGAGTGCGTTGACATAAGGGTTCAATTAGAGATAACTTTTGTTCTAAGTTCCCAGAAGTGCAGATTGGGCACCGGAGTCATGCAAGGAGTGCACAGGCTAAGTTAAGACTCAGAGTTATGATTCTGAGCAAAGGAAATTAAGACTTCTGCTGCAGGAGTGCGCAGAGTCGAGAGACTTTAACACTTAGATAGAGTTGAAGATTTGCCGCAAGGAGTGCGTGCAAGAGTTCCTGAAGGGACTCGAAAGTTGTGAGAAAAGATAGGGAAGGATAGGCCTTCGAGTTCGCCAAAGGATGAAAGTTGTTCCTGGAAGGCTTGCAAGAAGCGTCCCAGGTTGGCGAGCAGGAGAATGAGTCTCGCGGAGGAGACACTTCGTCACTTCGGGGATTTCACAAGGGAGAAACGGACGGTCGAAATTCTCCGAGAAGATTTCACGAAGCTTCGTGGGTCGTTGGATCTCACAAAGGTGCAAGGAAGATACAACGAAGGTACTCAAGAGGTTCTAAGCTCAAGAGGGGCAGAGCCATTGATCCAAATCAGCCACGGTCATTGGATCAATCGCGAGATCGCCTATCGGGGGTTCGCGAGAAAAGAGTCGAAGATTGGGCCACGTGGATCACAATATTGCGATACGCGATATCCCGACAGTTGTGTAGACAGCGTGGGCCACCAAAATCCAGAGAAGTGGAGTACAGGTGGCACGAAGTCATCGAGATCTCACTGCGAGAAGTCCCGAAATATCAGAGTTTCGACGTCTCCGGCATCGGGAGCTGACATAGGAGTTAATTGACCTCGCGAGTAGTGAAGTCGCGAGGGAGTGAGATAGCGATTTTTCGGCGTCTTGGGCATCGGGAGTCGACATGGAAGTTATTCGACCTCACGAGTAGCGAATTCGCGAGTGGTGAGATCGCGAGTTTCGGCATTTTGGCATCTAGTGTATCGGGGGTTGGAAAACCGAGTACTTGGTGTCGCGAGTAGCGAAGTCGCGATAGAGCGAAGTTCTGACAGCGGAGAAGGAGAAAGTCAACATTGACTGACATATTGGGTCTTGTGGATTCGAGAACCCAGGACTCGACTTTGAACTCGCGAAGTCACGAGTTCCAATTCCTCGATAAGTCAAGGAAGGGGGATCGCGCGAACAAAACTGTGGGTATAGAATTCCCAAAAGGGGAATAGAAGAACTTTGACGTTCTTCGGGCCTAGAAAAGGAAGGTCCTGAGGGAGTGGATGTGCCAGTAAGGGTGCGGCTGCATCAGGTTTGGTATCAGAGAGAGGAAGACTCTTTGTTTTCTGTAGCAGAGAGAGAAGGAATTCACCATGCCGCCGAGGAGAGAAAGACAATCACCCGATCCAGAAGATAGGGAGGTGCGAAGAAGAGGCAGGCCGGTAGGAAATCCAGAAATGGAGAGACAGATGAGAGACCTTTGAGCGAGACTCGAGGACATGGAGACAGCGCAAAGACGCACAGTTGGTGTAGGGGATCTTAGTGATTCCGAAGACGAGATAGAAGCTGGACATGAAGAAGAGGTCACAGCAGAAGATGCATCAACCGAGCGGTTGATCAAAGGCATTTCCAGGATGGGTGCGAAGGAAAATATGGACATTCTAGTTTACGAAGGAAATCTGGATGCAGAGGAGCTTCTAGATTGGATAAGAGCTCTTGACACCTACTTCGATTATGAAGATATCGAAGAGGATAAGAAGGTCAAGCACGTTCTCATGCGCTTGAAAGGACATGCAACATTGTGGTGGGATGAGCTACAAGCTGACAGACGCTGCAAGGGCAAGCAGAAGATCAGGAGTTGGGATCGAATGATTGCAAAGATGAAAGTGAAGTTTATCCCAAGAGACTACCAAATTACTCTGTTCAGGAGGATGCAGAACCTGAGACAGAAGCTGATGACAGTTAAGGAATACACTGAAGAATTCTATCGACTGAACATTAGAGAAGGTCATCGAGAGAGCGATGATGAGAAGGTGGCTAGATATCTGAATGGTCTAAGATATGACATTCAGGATGAATTAAGCATGGTTACCATCAGGATGGTGGAGGATGCTTATCAGATGGCTCTGAAAGCGGAGGAGAAGCTGAGCCGAAAGAAAGGTCAGAGGGGCCGAGGCAGAAGTCAGGCCAGAGGCAAGGCAGTTACCCAGGATAAATTCCAGAAGCCCAAGGAGGAATGGAAGAAACCTCAGGGTAAGGTTGAAAGAGGTGGAACCTCACAGCGACAACCACATGTTGAATAGAGAGGACAGCATACAGAGCAGAGGGGAGATTATATTGATGCAAATACTTTTCCTCGTACTAGAGGTAGAGGAAGAGGAAGAGGTGGAGTCATCACATGCTTCACATGTGGAAAGAATGGGCACAAGTCTTACGAGTGTCCAGAGAAAAAGAAGGACATTGGAGAAGCTCACATCACTGAGGCGTAGAGGCGTGATGTTGAGGCTGAAGACGCAGAAGGCGGAAGATCGCTGATGATGCGAAAAGTCCTTTTGACACCTGAGAAGGAGGTGGAAAGATCAGTGCAAAGGACCAGACTTTTCAGAACAACTTGCAAGACCAAGGATAGGGTGTGCAAGGTTATTGTTGACAGTGGTAGCACGGATAATCTCGTATCTACAGAGATGGTAGAAAAGCTGGAGGTGGAGACGACTGATCACCCCAGCCCATACAGAGTTTCATGGCTATAGAAGGGACACCAGGTAACTGTTACTAAATAATGCTTGGTTGAATTCAAAATAGGAGGATATAATGATAAGATCTTATGTGATGTTATTCCCATGGATGTATGTCATTTATTGTTGGGTAGACCATGGAAATATGAAAGAAATGTGATTCATGATGGGAGAATGAACACATATACCCTGGAGAAAAATGGGAGAACCCATATGTTGCTTCCGATAAAGGATAAGGAGGTGAAGCAGGAGGTAAGCAACACAATACTTCTCATGAGTGGGAAGGAACTTCTTACAGAGGTGAAGAAGAAGGAAGATCCACAATTCTTTGTGGTCAGGAAACCGAGGATTGTTCTGACTAGCACAAGAGTGGATGATTTACCAGATGAGGTTCAGGAACTGCTGGGAGATTTCGCTGACATCATAGTGGATGAATTACCCCATTCGTTGCCACCGATGAGGAGTGTGAGTCATCATATAGACCTCATACCAGGAGCAAGTTTTCCGAACAAAGCCGCGTACAGGTTGACACCACAAGAAAATGAGGAGGTTAAGAGGCAAGTCCAGGATTTGATGGACAAAGGATTGGTCAGGGAAAGCTTGAGTCCATGTGTTTTTCCAACAGTACTCAGTCCGAAGAAGGATGGAGGTTGGCGGATGTGCACTGATTCAAGAGCGATAAACAAGATAACCATTAGGTACAGATTCCCATTGCCGAGAATGGATGATCTGATGGATTGCCTGAGTGGAGAAAAATATTTTTCAAAGATAGATTTGAAAAGCGGATACCACCAGATTCGCATGAGGGAAGGCGATGAGTGGAAAACAACATTCAAGACAAACGAAGGTTTGTATGAATGGCTAGTCATGCCGTTTGGTTTGACGAATGCACCAAGTACTTTTATGAGGTTGATGAATGAAGTCCTGAGGGAATTCATCGGGAAATTTGTCATTGTGTATTTGGATGACATACTGATTTATAGTAAGTTAGTGGCTGAACACTTGAAACATTTGGCCATTGTGATGAAGAAGCTACAGCAGGAGAAGTTGTTGATTAATATGAAGAAGTCCTCATTTATGAAGACAGAGCTCATTTACTTGGGTTTTTTTATTTCAGCGAATGAGTTGAGGATGGATCCAGGTAAGGTGGAAGTGATTAAGAATTGGCCATCACCGAAAAACATTTTCGAGGTGAGAAGTTTTCATGGTTTGGCTAGTTTCTACCGAAAGTTCATCAGGAATTTCAATGGAATTAGCGCAGCGATGATGGATACAGTGAAGAAGCGGCATAAGTCGTTTCACTGGACAACGGAGGCTGAGAGGAGATTCAATCTGTTGAAGCGAAAGATCACAGAACGACCAATGTTGGTGTTGCCGGATTTCCAGAAAACATTTCAAGTGAAATGTGACGCAAGTGGGTTTTCCATAGGAGCGGTCTTGAGTCAGGAGGACATGCCAGTTACATATTTCAGTGAGAAGCTGGATGAAGCAAAACTAAAATACTCCACGTATGATAAATAATTTTATGCTATCATACAGGCGTTGAGGAAGTGGAGGCATTACTTGATCCCAAAGTAATTTGTATTGTACAATGATAATCATGCGTTACAGTTTGTGACTCAACAGGAAAAGTTGAATCAGAAACATGCAAAATGGGTAGAGTATATGAAGAATTTCACGTTTGTGATTAAGCATATTTCAGGTACTGCTAACAAAGTGGCTGATGCTTTGAGCAGGAAATTTTTGTTGTTGCAGGAGTTTCAAGTCAAAACATTGGGTTTTGAAAATCTCAGGGATATGTACGCAGGAGATGCAGATTTTGCAGAAGCGTATGAAGCAGCTAAGAATCCAGTTCTCAGAGATCGAAGCCCTTGGATAGATTATATTATCCAGGAAGGATTGTTGTTCAGAGGCAATCAGCTGTGTATTCTGAAATTCTCCATGAGGGAGAACTTGTTAAAAGAGAAACACAGTGGTGGATTGGCATGACATTTTGGCCATGGCAAGACATTCGCGAAGCTGAATGAGTCATATTTTTGGCCGGGGATGCGAGCAGATGTCAAGAGGTTTGTTGACAGATGTAGAATTTTCCAGCATTCCAAAGGAAGAAAGCAGAATGCAGGACTATATCAGCCATTGCCCATACCAGAGAGGCCATGGGAGGCGATAAGCATGGATTTTGTATTGGGGTTTCCAAGGACACAAAGAGGATTTGATTCAATCTTTGTGGTAGTGGATAGGTTTTCTAAAATGGCACACTTCATTCCATGCTAGAAGACTAGCAATGCGACTCACATCGCAAATTTGTTCTTCAAGGAAGTCATTCGACTTCATGGATTGCCGAAAAACATAGTTTTGGACAAAGACACTAAGTTCATAGGGAATTTTTGGAGGACGCTATGGAAGAAACTAGGAACTAACTTAGCGTTTAGTTCTGCTTATCATCCTCAGACAGATGGACAGACGGAAGTGATCAACAGGAGCCTGGTAGACTTGCTGAGAAGCTTGGTGACGGAGCACAATAGCAGTTGGGATACCATATTACCACATGCAGAGTTTGCGTACAACGATTCAGTGAATTGGAGTACAGAGAAGAGTCCATTTCAGATTGTGTATGGGATGCAGCCGAGAGGATTTTCTGAATTGCGGGATTTAGAACAGAATGCTACTAGCAGTGCTAGTGTAGAGGAATTCGCTGAGGCGATGAGAGAACTTCACAAGAGGGTGAAGCAGGGACTGCAAGACTAAAGTCAGGAGTATAAACACAGAGCAGATTAGCATCGGAGATAACTTCAGTTTGAAGTTGGTGATCTAGTTCTAGCACACTTGAGGAAAGAAAGGTTCCCGAGAGGAACATACAATAAGCTGAAAATGAAGAAAATCAGGCCATGCAAGGTCTTGAGAAAATTCGAAGAAAATGCTTATGAGATTGAGTTGTCGGATGGCATCGGGATATCTCTGATATTCAATATCGCAGATTTATACCCATACAGGTCTGGAGAAGAAGAGACTGGAACTGAGCAGCCAGTGATCCAGTGGATGAAGCAATTTCTAGTTGCAGAGAAGCCGCAGATGGAATGCATACTGGACAAGAGAATGGGTAAGAAGACCAGGCAAAAGCAATACTTCGAGTATCTGGTCAAGTGGAAGAATCACCCAGTGGAAGATGCTAGCTGGGAGAGCGAAGCAGAGATACAGAAGCATGGACATACCATGCAGGAGCTCATGGACAGGAGCCCATGAAAGTTTTCAAGACGAGGAGTATGATGCAGGAGCATCGCCAACACATCAAGCGAGCCAACACATCAAGCGGAAGACAGTTGGACAGCGCCAACACAAATTTTGAAAACACCTTGATATTGTTGCACAAACATTAATGTGTGGATTTAATAAAGCGCACCTTGTATATTGTAATGGACCTTGAGCGGATAGCTCTCGTCCTTAGGTAGATAGTCGACATTTAATGTAGTTAATGCAGTTAGATGGGAATTTAATTCTAGATTTGATAGCTTTAGAGCGCAAGAGGGAAACGGGATATAGACACCCTCCTTTGTACATTGTAACATTATTCAGAGAATTCAGAAGAGAAGAGAAAGCAGAGAATTGTATGGAGAACACCCATGTATAGATATTTGAATTAATAGAAAGAGATTTTGATTCAAATTCATGGTTTGTGTTGTTTTCTCTTTGTATTGATGTTATGCTCATGAATGTTTTCTTCCTGTTACACACTTGCTTTTATATGCTTTGTATGTGATTTCAGGTTGAATTGAAGTCTGAAGGGGAGAAGGAGTTAGTTTCAATTGTTTCTCTATCTTGAACCAGAGAATTCCTGCAAGGAGTGCAGTTGAATCGTCCGCAAGGAGTGCGTTGACAGAAGGGTTCAATTAGAGATAACTTTTCTTCTAAGTTCCCAAAAGTGTAGATTGGGCACCGGAGCCGTGCAAGGAGTGCGCAGGCTAAGTTAAGACTAAGAGTTGCGATTCTGAGCAAAGGAAATTAAGACTGCTGCTGCAGGAGTGCGCAGAGTCGAGAGACTTCAACACTTAGATAGAGTTGAATATTTGCTGCAAGGAGTGCGTGCAAGAGTTCCTGAAGGGACTCGAAAGTTGTGAGAAAATCTAGGGAAGGATAGGCCTTCGAGTTCGTTGAAGGATGATATAAACAAAGTCGTGCCTAGAAGGCTTGCAGGAAGCATCGAAGCTTGGCGAGCAGGAGAACGAGTCTCGCGGAGGAGACACTTCGTCACTTCGGGGATTTCACAAGGGAGAAACGGACGGTCGAAATTCTCCGAGGATATTTCACGAAGTTTCATGGGCCGTTGGATCTCACAAAGGTGCAGGGAAGATACAGCGAAGGTACTCAAGAGGTTATAATCTCAAGAGGGACAGAGCCGTTGATCCAAGTCAGTGAGGTTCGTTGGATCAATCGCGAGATCGCCTATCGGGGGTTCGCGAGAAAAGAGTCGAAGATTGGACCACTGGGATCGTGATATTGCGATACGCAATATCCCGACAGTTGTGTAGACAGCATGGGCCACCAAAAGCTAGAGAAGTGGAGTACAGGTGGCACGAAGTCATCGGGATCTCGCTGCGAGAAGTCCTGAAATATTAGAGTTTCGGTGTCTCAGGCATCGGGAGCTGATATAGGAGTTAATTGACCTCGCGAGTAGAGAAGTCGCGAGGGAGAGAGATAGTGAGTTTTCAGCATCTTGGGCATCGGGAGTCGACATGGAAGTTATTCGACCTCACGAGTAGCGAATTTGCGAGTGGCGAGATCGTGAGTTTCATCATTTCGGCATCACATGTATCGGGGGTTGGAAAACCGAGTGCTTGGTGTCGCGAGTAGCGAAGTCGCGATAGAACGAAGTTCCGACAGCGGAGAAGGAGAAAGTCAACATTGAATGACATATCGGGTCTCGGGGATTCGAGAACCCAGGACTCGACTTTGAACTCGCGAAGTCACAAGTTTCGATTCCCCGATAAGTCAAGGAAGGGGGATCGCGCAAACAAAACTGTGGGTATAGAATTCCCGAAAGGGGAATAAAATAAATTTGATGTTCTTCGGGCCGAGAAAAGGAAGGTCCTCAGGGAGTGGACGTGCCAGTAAGGGTGTGGTTGTGCCAAACCTCAAGTCCATTGTAGTTAATGTCTAGTGCCTTACCATGTTTTGTTATCGTGTGCCCTGTTCCATACCGTGTGCCATACCGTGCCATGTTCCATACCGTGTTTCGTACTTTGCGGGTTTGTATCGATCCATTCGTCCGTGGATATTCATTATGAAAATATGAAATCCTTTGACTATTACTCTTGCTACAAGAACCTCTATAATTAGTTCTTCAAAATGCACATGTTCCAATATTGGTAGATGTTTTTTGACTAGTATCATCACACCATGTTTATTGCAATTTGAGAGTCAATTGAAACATGGAAACTATTCATTTTGTATCGACAGTGTCATATATGTTTCTTGAATGCACAAAATATTAGATTACATTGTATTATAGTCACTAGATATGTCATTGATATGTGCATGGAAACTACACGTGTTTAGAGAAAAAATTGAGATACATGACTCTAATTGCACTAATTGCCAATCATATTCTAGACTCCAGTTTGCACCGTTGCATAGATGTTGCATCTCAACAAAAATCTTTTTTTTAACATTGAAGTTATCCATTTTAAAAGGACTTTGAAGATACAAATGCTTTGTTCTCCTTACACGTGACAATGTTGTATAAACCAATCCATGTCTTCACACCCCAGTAGGATAAAATGCAACACTATCAAACATTAGCCCCTGCGATCTATGTATACTATGTGCACATGAAAGTCGAATTGGGAATTGTTTACAGGTTTTCAAATGACCTGTCATCGGTTTTTTCGACGTTGGTTTTGCTAGGCGTAATACGGGTATCCATTCAAGTGAATTTTTTATTCTATATAAATAAGCTAACCTCGTATTGTCAATGTCTAATATCTGGATCATAGAAATTTATCCATAAAACATCAGCCTTATCTGTTTTGGTGTATTCTTTGAATATTCCATCTACACCATTTACTAAACAATCCTATAAATGGTAGTTACATGCATATATTTCAAGGAGCATATCTAATTTCATAGCAAGTTGCAAAGGAAAAGTTGGTGTATGTTCATGACATCGCACACCACCATGGTCATCTTCCTCTTCGTCAATTGCATTGATTAAAATTTCCTTGCCAGGCATAAGCGATAGCATAGAACTATTATGCAATGCAACATATTTTTTTATTATAAACCAGATAAGGGAGTGTTGGGTGAATTGGAGCAGGTCATATGCAATTCGTGTTGATATATTCTAGATCATCTCTTGTTTGACTATTTGTTCACATCATATTTAGAATTGCAATAAATTTTCATTTGTTTGTTTCATTGTAGTGTGCAATTCATATTACATCATGTTATCTGCCCAAAATTCATATGTTATGCTTTTCATGTTCATGGTAGGGTGCTCAAATATCAGGGAATCATGTATCAGTTGTGTTTGATAAATATCACCGCAAAATACCATATCTATGGTTCAAAAGTACTTTGTTTATTCATGTCTTATGCTTCTTAGTCGACTATCAATTGAAAATAGGAATTGACTTCCAACCAGAGAATCCTTGTCAATGAGGACAGGTTGCAGTTCTAGAATAAATCTTTGATAATGTGTCTAACATTTCTCTGCTAAGTGGAACGAACTAGGACTTGTTGAAAGGCACTAGAAATGAAAAATGGATTGTTGTTCTACCTACTTTGTAAGAAAATTTACATGTATATGCAATTATCAATCCCTTTGGTTTCAAAGGATCCATTGTGTTATTTGCATCATGTATTCATATAACCATTTGGAATATCATTTTTTTGTGAAGCTTTTCCACGTTCCTACTCCACCAGTAAGAAACAAGTACAACCACCTATGCATGTCCATTAATTTATTTAAGGAAATGTATTTGATGATTTCTTTTTGTTATATGTTCAACATTCTCCTAAGTTTGTAATATTCACTATTTTCAAGGAAAAATGGGTGGCATGCAACTTGGAATCAAAGATTAGTTGTTGTTTTTCGACTTTTCCTTCCATTGCATTGCATATCTAGTAGAAAATCATATTGTTCACTATCAATGATGCTTGTTCCCCATTGGGTCAATGTACCAACAACATCGAAAATATCATTGTGTACTTGTTGAATCGCACTTTCCATATCACCTCAGGTTGGATTGACATTGTATGTAAACTTAGCTTCATTGGATTGTATTCTAGTTTCGTGAAAACAATGAGCAACTTCCCATGTAGGCCATTTATGCTTTAATGCATATTCACTTTTTTCAAATGGGACACAGAGAAAAAGTTTCTCTCTCCAAAAAATTTCATAATCAATGTACTTGTTATATTCGACTAATAATATCACATTTGATTTTTTCCTTTTCGATATGCATGTACCATCTTTTTTGTAGTTGGAGACAAATTCAAAAACATAGATATTGTTAATGGCATGTGGTCGTTTAATATAGTAATCAATAATAGAGTTTCACATCACATCTTCTAAGTTGTCAGGTTCTTGTTTGAATAAAAATGTTTGCTTAATGACAAATGTGTGTTGATCTATTGGATATGTGTTTATAAAAATGCACACTCTTGAACTACTATTCAGTGGAAGAGCAAGCACAATATGGACTTATTTCTATGAAGACAATTGTTTAAGATTCAACATTGTATTTCCAAGCATACATATCATTTCCATAGCATCAATTATGTTTTTTTCATGTTCTTTGTGTATCCTTCTAAATGTTTTTTCCATATATATTTCAACTTTGGTCATATATGAATTGCAATATGATGTTACCGCATAAGCATTTAGAACAAATTGTGCATCTTTCTATGCATTCCAAAAATTTAGCATGTCTTTTGCAAAGTTTTTGTTCCAAATATGTGAAGGTTTTTGTTTCAAGAATATTTTCGATTGTTTTAGTGTGGACTATATTAGGAACAAGTACTCATCCTCTACTACTCCCATTTGCATCAATAAGTATTCAAAGGTAATTAAATTGTCATAGTTTTTTTGGTCTAGTGATGAAAAAAAAACTTTGACTTTTCGTCAACAACTTTGTCTGGTAACTCAATCAATTCAAGAACCACTGTCATTCTCATTGGTGGAATAGGAAAGTTGTATCGATAATGTGAATTCTTTCATTTCTTACAAATTCTTATATGGGAATTCCTATGGGATTTGGAAATATTAGGATGCATATAATCTATGTCACATGTTATGTACTCGTCCAAGAACTTTGCAATTTTTTAATCATTGTCCTTTCCATATATCGGTGCATATTATATCCACAACAACCCATGTTCATGCTCACTTCCTCTATTCTGAAACTCTGTCACAAAGTAGTTATCTGATAATTTCCAAAAAAAGATTCCATCACGACATATCAATTGCTTCAAAGCATTGATTCTATGTCTATAGTAACGAGTTCAAGTAACTAGGTCCTTTCTTATCAGGTAATCAATGTCCTTATATTCTAGTGTTTCAGATTGTTTTTCATTTTTCCTACTCCTATACAAATTCGTTAATGCACATACCAATTCATGCCATTGATTCTCTAAACTCTTGAATGTCATGAAAAATGTTGGAGGCCTAGCTATGGTATCATTTCAAATACATTTTTCTTAATATGTTGGAAGTAATCAGGATAAATGAAAATACTTTTGAAATCTATGTATCCAATATCATATTTAAGTATCTTTTCCAAATATGGTTTGTACATCACATCTTTTTCCAGTAAATTTCTTCCTTGTAATTGTCCCTTTCTTATTCGTATTCACATACAAGAAAGCACTTTGTAAATTATTGTTCACATTGTTTTGAAGAACATATTTGTAGTGTGATACGATAAATCACTGCTAGCATGTAGCAATTCCCATTTCACTATTTTTTGGTAACTAAATATCTTTACAATGTCATCATCACAATCATTCACATAGAGTAGGGTTGGAAATATCATCTCTTCTATGTATCTTCCCTTGAATATTCCAAGTGGATGATTCCCTTCAGTAGGTGCAACTTCAATGATCTTGTCCTGTAAATCATGGATGCATTTCGATTCTATGAACCCATGCACCAATGTTTCACTAGGTCTCTCACTATTCGATTCTATCTCCATATCACTCTCACTGTTATAACATAAATCAAAATTTGAAATAAAAATTTAAAATTTTAATTTTTTTTTAAATCTTTTAAATAACATAGATATTTTATGACTTTTTTTCTTTAGAACTATTATTTTATAAACTAATAAAATTCGTTGTTGTGTTTCAACAGGGCATATCAATCCTAAACCGTCAATCTTGACACATATGAACATCAACAATTCACTATATTTTGGGAATACAAAGTTGCGTAATGTTTAATTGATGCGATGTTGTCATTCGTGGTTCCACTCCAAGACTTCGCACTTCAGGATTTCAAACTTAACATTTATAAATACTTAGCTAATGTGTTCTATGCCACCTGTCATTCTTCCGACGTGGAGACACGTGGCATTTATTTCTGGTATTTTTGAACATGTAATTTGCACATTTTAGGATGACACGTGTCACCCATGTTCTTATGACATATCATCATATGCAAGGTCATCCTACCACTTCACTTCAGAATATCATTCTCTGGGATATCACATCGTTAATAGATCCCATAAATCTCAAAGTTCTGAATTCTTGAAGTCTCAAATTCCTAAATTGTCAGAGTACTTACTCTCGCTAATCAAGATTGTTAATGACAATTAAAAATGATTAAGGTAATATATTCGAAGAAAAGTTTGTCGTCGTCAGGTAATAAATTCACCATCTTGCTAGCATTATGACATTGTCATTCGAATGTGAGGTATTAAATGTAGAATTCATTGTGTGTTTAAATTATGATATGATAAAGATTTGAACTCTACTCCATCTCTATATTCACACTCATAAACATTATTTTTTCCTATAGGAGAAAAAACTATTAATGAGAAGTCATGGTGCCTTGCAGGGGATCAAAAAATCCAGTCTAAGACCAATCCGCAAAGGAGATGAACCTTAATTTAGATATTTATTCAGACACTACTACTCGTTTAATAGTAGCATCAAATCCTGGGTGCAGGTTTATGAGATTATCGAAGAAGAACAATCCATAGTTTCTAATGATTCAAGCGGAGGTAAAGATGTTTTAAATGTAAACAAGTGCAAGGAGGTTGCCAAGTTAGAAATACATAAGGTTGCAACACAGCGAAAGCTATTACCCTACATAGACATGATACACTAGGCTATGGAGGATGTGGATATACCAAACAGGACCAGATACAACCATCAAATAACTATTGTCGGCTCTTTTTGACCTGAAGATATCCAAGTAATTTATAAATTGTCCAATACTCCCAAATATGTCTACAATGTAGAATTTGCAAATAAAGGTTGAGAAGGAAGAATGTGTAGATTATGATAGAAGCATCCATGATATAATTAAAACTCGGTGGGGAAATGAAAATAAATTCAATGTAGACAGTCATGGTATATATTCCACATATTCTTGTGATGCACACATTATGCACACAACTATGATTCTCTATAGATTGTATGGAAAGAAAAACCTTGCACATTTCAGCATTGATTAGGTTCCTATTATTAATGAAGTTGTAGACGATTTCACTTTTCATTGGGGAAAGTTGTTGTTTGACAACTTGGTCAAAAAAAGAGGGGTTTATACAAATCAGAAGTCTAAAGGTGAACCAACTGCCTTTTATATGTCGGTGTATATTATGGATTCTATATGTTACAAAACCCCTTACTCATTGATGAATTGGAGTTGGACTCCAAAGTATCCTAAGCCAATACATATCTATCATTCTAAGTTGTGGGGGGGGAATTCCAAAGATCATTTTTATGAAATTTTCCATAATGGTATCATTCCAATTCATGAAGTTCTATATGGTAACCCTCCTCCCAGGATTTCTGAGTAGATTATGGGAAATTTAGGTGCAATTGCAGATCATATATCAAGGAGATTTTTTCCTATATTAGAGTTTATGGTTGTTTTGCATCTCCTCATGCTTTACCAAAATTTCTTTCGGATAGACTCATTTGCAGGGAAGTGACATACTAGATAGTTTCTGCAGTCATATCTAAAGAATTAAGGGAAGAACAAAAAAGGGTATAGCTAATTTATCCCATACAGGTTGGAGAATATTCTTTGTTATAATTTGGACATGTTAAAGTTGAAGCTTCAACTTTAGAAGATATTGCATTGTCTTCCATTGAATTCAAAAGGCATGATCCTCATAAAGTGGTTGAAACTCATTTGGATCAGTTCAACATGAAAATGTGTTCTCACAAATATTCATCATTTGATGATATCTTAATAGGAGTGAAATCATATGATGAAGTTCTATCCAGAATCCAAACTCTCTCCGATAAGGAACGATCATATTTTCTCAATTTTCAAAAGCACAGGAGAAGTTTTCTTCCAAAGATTTTACAAGAGAAAAGTTTTACTCATAATGTGAATCCATTTTCAGATGTGCCACCATATTCTAATCCTAAGTAGTATGATATACCTGAGGTCAAAACCAAAGAAGTTGATAAAACACCAAATGCATCATCAAAATATATAATAGATAAAGAACAAAATATGCCAAGTAAGACTCTTCAAGAAACATGGGAAACGTTTGAAGAATTCATGAAACATGGACATGTTTTTCCTCAAATTGTTTCAAACACCGAGACTCCCTTAAAAGATATGTATACTCAAGAGAAATATACTACACTTACATCTCCTATTCCATCCTTAACGCCTCTTGCATCAAGCTTTGAAATACATGGTTCATAGGTAGTAAATTTTGAAGACCTGACACATATTAAGTTAGAAGAAATGCCTTCATCAGATTTCTTTTTCAGCAAGAAAAGGAAAGCTATTGTGCATAGAGAGATTCAGAAGAAAGGAGGTGTAATCACAAAAAGGCAGAAAGTGATATTTGATGTTCAAGGATAGAGTGACCCTGAATTTTCAATACATGTAACATATTCTCTAGGAGATTTTGCAACAGAAAATTTGTGGTCAGTAGACAATTTAACAGAAAATATTGAGAAGAAATTTGTTTTGATTGATTAGTTGCAAAATGATTTGAAACAAACAGAGGAAATTTTTAAAGAACGAGTTAGTTTTGAATTAGCTCGAGTCCAACAAACTTATGAAAAACAAAATAAATAGATGGAAGAGAAATTAAGAACAAGTATCCAATATCAACAAATGTTCAAGAATACTCTTTCCAAGAAATATGCATTGATACTCAATTTAAAATCCAAAGTCAAAAAGGTTGAAAATGAAATTGTTGATATTTATTCTTTTAAGAAACATGCCCTTGAAGTTAATGATGGCTTATAGTTAGCTCAAGACAATTTCTGTGAAAGCTTGGAGATTATTAAAAGAAAATATATTATCATCAATGATTCATTACAAATCATTGTTGATAAAGAAAAAGAGTTAGTTAATACAAGATCAAAGTTTCAAGAATTGATGATGTGGAATCAAAGTTTAAATGTACCAGGAATTGCTTAGTTTTCAGAGCTTAAATAATTAAAGGGTGAAATGGTAATAAAGACTTCGGAAAATAATATTGAAGAGAGTAAAATATTGGCTTAGGAAGCAAAAGTAGCATTTTTAAACACTCTATTAATTGTAGATGTAGAAATGTATGATATTGACCTCGATGATGTTCATTTAGTTATTGGGACTCTCAATGTTAATGAAAAAAAAGAATATTTGAAGAAAAAAGGGTAAAATGATAAATATGTCATCCAATAGATGAATCAAGTCAACTGGCATATTTTAAATCATTTCCTGGTTTAACAGAGTTTACAATGTCAAAATACCTAGCAAGTTGCAATCCGAGTACAAAATAATTTACCATTGGTACATAGAAAGGATTTTAACTTTGAATTAGAAGTTAATACAAACCCCCTAAGTTTGCAGTTGTATTATTGAATATGCATACTCAATACAAAGATCAATAGATAGAATTTGTATGTACGAGAAAATAAAGAAAGGATAAGCCTTAAAGTAGCGAGCAAGTATGATGTTTCCAGAAGCAGGAAAGATGGTAAAATAATTTATTTTGTAATATTCCATTTGATGTTAATTAAGCATGTATATGTTTTTCTTATATTTTAGGCTCTAGGAATGTGGAGATTAACCGATTTTGGTTATGAAGGAATTGTATAAATATATACATTTGAGATATGAAAGAGGCTTTTTCTCGCCTGATGTAAAGAAAAACTTTGAATAGAAATTGCTACAGAAATACAAAGATTATACTTCTCATTTCCTTGAGTAATGTGTTTTCTATATGTTACTAATTTCATTATCATTATTCATTCTATGGTTTAAGAATTGAACGAATTCAATTTAGTAATACATCTACTCCAGTTTACTTATTAGACATCTATTCAGGTATATATTTTCGTTTGTTTTGTTGTGAGTAGAACAAGACCTGTATCTGTGTATTTTCTCTTATTTTATTACATATTCATAGACACACATTCTATATTTGTTCTATTGAAAATAAAGTGATATTTATCAGAATTTGATACCTTGATTTTTTTGTCAAGTTTGTTTACTCTTATTCTTATTTTTATTTCTTGATTATCGATAAACACTCAAGGAAAGAGATACTGCCTCTGTGTTTCCAAATCGCTAATGTATTGAAGTTTCATTCTAAAATCAAGGTAGAAAGGCACTTAACCATCAAATATCATTATATTGGATTCCTGACATTGTTCTTTGAGCCTAGAAAAAATCTCATGAACAACACTCAGAATCAAAATTTGTCTTTTCTATGCATTTTTTACTATCTTGTTTGAGAATATCAATCCATTCTTTGTTTATAGTGATGTTTCTAGCCTTGTATAAAGATCTAGAACACAATTTATTTAATCCTTTCATGAAAATGTTTACACATAATATTTCCGTCTAATATGCATTTTTGTATTGCAATCATCTTTTCAATGCAATTACAATTGTCATTGTTTCATCACTATAAGGAGAACACCTTCCTGCAAAGGTTTTTATGGAACCTCCTCGAAAAAATTATCCCATAGTTGTTTATAGAGGAATTTGTTAGTAGAGGCAAGTGGCCCAAGGTTTTTGGGGAGGTTTATTTTTCGGTGCACCTTTCAAGACTATATGCACCAGTGCACATCTAAAAATACTAAACCAATGCACCTAAATAGAACATGACCACCGATGCAAGTAAGTCAACAATGTGCATCGGTGCGCCTAAGTTGACTGTGCGCACTAGTGCTCTTACAAACCATAAAGCCCCGATGCTTAAAAAATAAATCTCACCGATAAATGCTAATAATATATAATACTAAAATATTTCTGGTGTTCCCCCAATAACAAAGAACATTGTTGCTCCCCAAATAAAAAAGCGCACCAATGTGCTCCTAATAAAAAAGCGTACTGATGCTCTCCCCAATAACAAAGTGCACCAATGATCCAAAAAATAACACCCCAATGCTTCCAATAACTTCTATTAATATAAAATACTAAAATATTATTTTTTATTTTATAAGAAATCAAATGCATTGTGGTTCTCCCCAATAAAAAAACACCCCAGTGCTCCCCAAATATCAAAGTGCATCGGTTCTTATCCACTAACAAAGAGCATATGTGCTCCCCTAATAACAAGATACACCGGTGCACCCGCAATAACAAAGCGCACTGGTGCACTCGCAATAACAAAGCGCATCGGTGCTCATATAACAAATGCACTGGAAAATCGATTTAAAAAAAATAAAAATAAATAAATAAATAAAAACCATAAACCTTCCATGGTGCACTTAGAAACCAATATAACCCCAATGCATTCCAATAGAAAATGCTTCCAATAACTTCTATTAATATAAAATACTAAAATATTATTTTTTATTTTATAAGAAATCAAATGCATTG
>SNQJ01S0005386.1:87421-108135 GCA_010110895.2 Picea sitchensis | reverse complement strand
CCCCTCTCTATCTCCCTGTCCCTCACTCTCTTTTTATTTTTATCTCCCCCTCTCACACTCTCTTTCTTAGTCTCTCTACAAACCTCCTCCCTACATCACAAGGAAATAAATGGCCTTGACCTAGACATGTCAATACCTAGACCTAAACCTATACATAACAAGACCTAGACATGGAAATACCTGGAGCATGACCTAGACCTATATGATGACCATGATGTAGACCATGACATAGACCTAGACCATGACATAGAGCTAGATCTATATTTAGATGATGACCTAGAGCTTAACGTAGACCATGACCTATACCACGACATAGAGATATATCTAGAGTTAGACGATTACCTATAGCTTGACAAAGACCATGACATAGACCCCCCATACTCTCACTCTCTCACTCTGTACCCCCCCCTCTCCCTATCCCTCACTCTCTTTTTCTTTCCCCTCTCCCCCTTTAACACTCTCTTTATTCCTCTCTTTGCATCCATCCTCCCTACATCACAGGTAAAGAAATGGCCTTGACCTAGACATGTGAAGAACTAGACCTAAACCTATACATGGCAAGACCTAGAGCATGACCTAGACCTATATGATGACCATGACGTAGATCATGACATAGACCTAGACCACAACATAGAGCTAGAGATAGATTTATATGATGACCCAGATCTTGACGTACACCATGACCTAGAACACAACATAGAGATAGATCTAGATTTAGATGTTGACCTAGATCTTGATGTATACCCCCCTCTAAGCCTGGGCATAACTTATACTCAATACTTAACCCTATCTACACTCGAGATCTGAGTGCACTATGCACATACCTTGTGTACAACCCTTTCACACACATCACCCACTTCTTGGTCCTCTAACCATTGCTCTATCTTTGAAAACACTTTCAATCCTAACCCCTTAGGCCTTAGTTGTCCCCATACCCCTATACTTCTTTATTCATAAAGATGTTTGGTGTATATTAAATGCTATATCCGTTTCATTAAGATCACACATGCACTCCTATGACTTGACTGAGTTGTAGTTGTTGGTCATTTATGCTCAACAGGAGCATGTACGCGTTCTTAGAACGTGCATGTGTTTTAGTGCACACGAGTTCCTGCTAGGCATTTTTTGGTGCCAAGCACATGCCACCTCATCTATCTCATGGCCAACAAAAATGCACAACATCTTCAGACAAAAACAGCCCACAGAGACAAGTTTTACTTATTTTAGTGTTCTTGTTATATTCATAGAGACTTTTGTGTTATTACGTGATCCAAATGGATCCATAAAGGCCTAAAAATCAAAGTTCTTGAAATTGGAAGAAACCAATGCCAGTGTGTAGGGCTCGTCATGTCAATTCTGACCATATCTATTTTTATGAAAATGGACGTCGTATGTGAAAGTTATGGCGACTTGAAAAAAGTCAAAGTCAAAGTCAAATTCAACTGGTCAAAGTCAACTGATGACATCATGCTAACGTCTACATGACATGTGGAAGAACTAGGATGTGCCACATGTCAATCATTTTTAGCTTTTTTCGGGGTGATTTGGCCCAATAAAAAAGTGACATGTGGCACTGTATGGAACTAAACGTGGCACCTTCTAGAAGGCCAAATCTAGTGGTTCCACCAAATTTGGCGAAGATCCTCCAAATCTGGCAGAATCTCGCTAAATCTAGCTAATTGTCGCTAAATCTGGCTAACTATCACTAAATTTGGCAAAGTCTGGCTTATTTATCCAGGCACGAAAATCAATATTGTACAGATTGTACGACAGGGTGCATCATTGGGATTCGTTCTGAGGGGAGGTCCCAAGGGCCTGTTTAGAAGAAGGTTGACTTTATACTCAAAAGTTGCATAATTTCGAGGGGAGTCAGAATTTGGATTATGTTTTTGCATCCGAGTAGCCAAACATAAAAGTGATTCCATATCCCAAGGTGTCGAGCCAAGCATAGCCAAATTCATACTCAAAAGTCTCATAATTTCCTGTTCCAGCCAATGGCGATCTCTATTTTTGTCCATAAGTTGTAGATATGAAAGGTGGTTTCAGGAGATGTTATGTAAGCCTTTATTTTGTATTCTTAAAGCATCGAATATTAATAATAAGCCTTCCCGACTGAGACAAAGGCCCGAAGACATAGGAAAACTTATGTTGAACTCTGTTATCAAGATTGGTATTATGGTTTGTTCTTTTTACTTCTTATATGGTTGAAACTTATTTCATTAAGCTTATTCTCTTAAGTCCTAAATGGTAAATCAACTCATGCATAAAATTAACCATAGTATTTAAAAGATCAATTTCGGATCAAGTGGTATCAGAGTAGGATGACAGTTGGTTGTTTGAGTTTGCATGATTACCAGGGAAAAGTTAAGTCATGGTGAAGGTGATGTTGTAGAATGAGATCCTGATACTGTGTCAAGAAAGAGGACATCTCAAAGTGAGAAGATGGCATCGGAAGAAGGACTTTCTCAAAACAAAAGAGAGTTTCAAAGAACTTTCTTTTCCATGTCGGAGATGGTAAAAGTGTTGTATGATGATTACTTGGAATGGAAGAGAATGGTTCAAGGGGAATATTCAAAGCAAGACAAAAGTGAAGAAGGAGAAGACCCTCCTAAAACCCCTCCTTCACCTCTTTCATGTCCATCTTCTTCTTATTCAAGTACAAATTCAAATTCTACTGCAAGAAAACATTCCCATAAACATAATCATGATATGCCATTACTTAAACTTGATGTAAAATTTGTTTTTCCTATGTATGATGGCAAAGTTAATGCTGAGAAAATTGATAACTAGGTTGGAGAGATGGAGGTATATTGTAATGTGCAGTAAATCAAATATGAGGAAACCAAAATTATATTGGCATCACTTCATCTTGAAGGCACAAGTCTCATCTGGTGGCAAAGTAAAATGCAACATGGAACTCAACAAGTGGGTAAGATTTTTCCATCATGGCATGATTTTATTTCCACACTTGGAAAACAGTTCTATCCATTGGGATATATGGAAAAGTATTTAATTGAATGGAAAAGTCTTAAGTTAAGAAAAATACAGTCGATGCAGGAATATACAGATGAATTTTGTAATATGGCTTTGATGTTAGATGTTCCATTGACTACACAAGAAACTCTTATGAAGTATATAGGAGATTTTCCTGCTTATATTCGTAATACTATATTTATGTTTGGACCTACTAATATTGATGAGGTTTATGTTCAAGCAATGCATATTGAAGCTGGGAAAACCAAAGTTAGTGTATCAGGGGAATCATATTCAAAGAAGGATGGCAAAGGAAAAGGGAATGGGAAGAAATAAAATTCAGCGATAGAAAAGGATTAGAAGCTCTCTTGCAAGCATTGCAAGAATGAAGGGAACGATGACGAACATTATTGGCAATTGCACCCAGAGAAGAGACCGAAGTGGTTCAAAGAGAGGAAAGGGAGGTAAAAAATTGCAACAACAACACAACCAACAGACTTGGGATCAGATTCAGGTGATGAGTCTAAGATTACAATAGTTGGGTTGACAGGTAAAATCAGTGATGCTTTTGATTCAAGAAGTAAATTGTTTCATATAAGGGTCATAATGAAACATACTAAGATCGATACATTGATAGATAGTGGATCTCAATATAAATTAATTTTAGAAGAAGTGGTTAAGAAATTGGGATTAAACACTAAGATGCATCGCAAACCCTATTCACTAAATTGGATAAGAAAAGATCACAAATTATCCATAAGAAAGAAATATATCATAAAATTTTCAATTACATCTAAGTATGTGGATGAAGTAACATGCGATGTGGTGCCACTAGAAACATGTGGAATGGTCTTAGGAAGCCCTTATTTATATGGTCACAATGCAATCTTCTATAGGGAACAAAATCAATATCACTTAACTAAAAAAGGGACATAATATATTGTACATGCTCATCACATAAAAGCAAATCAATCTCTTCTAACAATGGAACAATTAAAGAAGGCAACTGATGCAAGCAATACACCTATAATTATGCCAAGTAAAGGAATTGATATTGAGCATGAACATGAGATGGTTGTAGGATGGGAGTTCAATCATACTTTGATTCAAGATAAGTTAATGTTGTGCAAGCACATCAAACATATTGGTTCAGTTTCAGTCATATTTCTGATGTTATCGCTGCTAATGTTTTCTACATGGATGGTAGTAGATTCAGTAAGATGTGAACGAGTTCAAGTGGCTAAAAATATGCTTTCAGTTTTCATAATTATTATGCAATTGATTATGATGTGACAGATGCACAGGACAAAGTTTAAAGATAAAGGACAAGTGGGGAGGCCTATCCTGCACTTGATGACTGGTTAATATCCTTTTGGAGGACCAAAAGGTCTTAGTGAGGAGGTGTGATCCAAATGGATCTAGAAAGGCCTAAAAATAAAATTTCTTGGAATCAGATGAAACCAACACCATTGTGTAGGGCTCGTCATGCCGATTCCGACCATATATTGTTTTTTTCGAAAATGGACACCATATGTGAAAGTATGGTGATTTGAAAAACTTCAAAGTCAAAGTCAAAGTCAACTGGTCAAAGTCAACTGATGACGTCAGTAGTATAGATGATGACATCATGTTGACACCAACATGACACGTGGCAGCACTAGGACACGCCACATGTAAGACATTTTTATCTTTTTAGGGGGTTTTGGCCCAATAAAAAAGTGACACGTGGCAATGTACGTAAGTGACATGTGGCAACTTCTGGAAGGCCAAATCTGGAGGTTCCACCAAATCTAGAGGTTAACACCAAATCTGGCGGATATCCTCCAAATCTGTTGGAATCTCACTAAATTTGGCTAATTTTTGCTAAATCTGGCTAATTGTTGCTAAGTTGGCTAACTATCACTAAATTTGGTGGAGTCTAGCTTATTTAGCCAGGCTCGAAAATCGAGATTTTTTTTTTTTTGGAATGTAAATCGAGACTATACTGATTGTACAGATTTGACAGGGTGTAGCATTGGGATTCATATCGAGGGGAGGTCTCGAGGGCCTGTTCAAAAGCAGGTCAACCTTATATTCAAAAGTTGCAAAATTTCGAGGGGAGTCCGAATATGGATTCTTTTTTTTCATCTGAGTAGTTGAGCATAAAAGTTCTTCCAGATCCTAAGGTGTCAAGCCAACATAGCCGACTTCATACTCAAAAGTCTTAGAATTTCTTGTTCCAACCAATGGTGATGTCTGTTTCTATCCAGAAGTTGAAGATCTGAAAGGTGGTTTTAGAAGTTGTTATGTAAACCTTTATTTTGTATTCTTAAAGCATTGAAGATTAATAAGAAGCCTTCCCCACTGAGACAAAGGCCCGGAGATGTAGGAAAACTTGTGTCGAACTCTGTTATCAAGCTTGGTGTTATGGGTTGTTGTTTTTACTTCTTATATGGCAACAACTTCTTTCATTAATCTTCTTCTCGTAATTCCTAAATAGTAAATCAACTCATGCATAAACTTAACCATAGTCTTTAAAAGATCAATTTTGGATCATTACCTAACCATTTTAGGAAATTTTGGAAGACAACTTTGTCAAGTGCAATTGGAATTGTTGTTTGTATCTACTTGGGTCTTCTTGGAATTGGAAGACAAATTTGTCCAAGTGCAATTGAAATTCTTGTTTGTATCTTATTGTGTCTTCTTGGATTTGGAAGACAAACTTGTCCAAGTGTAATTGGAATTCTTGTTTGTATCTTCTTATGTCTACTTGGAATTGGAAGACAATTTTTTCTAAGTGAAATTGGAATTCTTGTTTGTATCTTCTTGTCTCTTCTTGGAATTGGAAGACAAATTTGTCCAAGTGCAATTGGAATTGTTGTTTGTATCTTCTTGTGTCTACTTGGAATTGGAAGACAAATTTGTCCAAGTGCAATTGGAATTATTGTTTGTATCTTCTTGTGTCTTCTTATAATTGGAAGACAAATTTGTCCAAGTGCAATTGGAATTTGTTTTTGTATCTTCTTGTATCTTCTTGGAATTGGAAGAATTTTTTTTCCAAGTGCAATTGGAATTGGAAGACAATTTTTTCCAAGTGCAATTGGAATTGGAAGACAATTTTTTCCAAGTGCAATTGGAATTGGAATTATTAGATGTGTCATATTTTGTATTAAAAACAATTTTCTCCACTTGGTTGTGCCTTATTACATAATACAAAGACAAATTTGTGGTGGGTGTTTGGAAGCCAATTTTTATATTTAAACATGGATAACCACTGGATTCGAGAAATAAATTCCTTGAGAAAAAATAAATCGATCGAAAAGGTAGAAGAAAAAAGAGAAAAATAAAAGTTATGTATGTCAAATCATAGGCTTTTAGAAGAGGGAAATCCAATTTCTAGCAAAGTATATGTTGTTATTGTTTCTCCTCCATCACCAGAAGCAAAGATAAATAGTTCATTAGAGAGCAATCCAAAAAATATCTCATCAAGAAAACGTTTTTTGGATGACCAGATGATGGAGGATTTGTTTGGAGCTAATTATACAATGGATGAAATTAGAGAAGAAACTAGTGTACAACATTGTGGTGAAGAAGGTCATGTGGTGAAATCTCTTGTTGGATAGTCAAATGTTCCAAAACCTAGACAATATCATGTCTAATCTCCTCCCACAATTGATCCATCAGTTATTGAAGGGGAAAGAACTGCAACATTGTTAACTCCACAACAAGGAGGTCAAGAGTGTTAGAATAGGGGTTCATCTTCCCTACATAGATTGAGCATTGTGTGGCGAAGAAATCCTAAACACATTCAAGTCAATGAAAGTGGTTTAGCATCACTTGAAGGTAAGTTACCTAACCGTACTGTTCATTATCATTATTATAAAATCATTCAAGAATATTTTGAACCAAAATCTGATGCTGCTAAATGTCAATTATTTTTATCTTTGTTAAAATCTAGAAGTTTGACTATTGTTAGGAGAATTTTAGGCATTAAAAAAGTCAAAAGTGTATAAAAAATTCATCATATTGTTAGAAACCTTGTATATAATTTTCAAATAATTGGTAAGAAATCTGATTCTAAAGATCGCAATGCAGCATGACGTGTCTTGTCACAATCAATTGTTAGGAAGATCACAAGAAAACATCATTTTCTACAACAAACCTCTCACCTCTTGAAATGCAATGTAAAACCATTAGAAATTATTCTCATAGATGAGATAGCCTCGACACAGGGGGGCCCAACAGATTTATGAGCCTTCACTGGTAGTCTACCTCATTCTGACATAAAGTTAATTGGAGTGGTTAAGAGACTAGTTTAGGATTTCTGGCATGAGAACACAAGGCATTCTTCCAACCAAAAAGATGTATTAAAATTGATAAGGAGATCTAGGGACTGTGAACCACATATTAAACACTTTCTTGAAATTACACAAACATAATTGTATGAGATATTTAGAACAATACATAGTGCACTTAACTTAGGCCAAATATCTTTCCATAAGTGCAAGCCTTGGTATGTTCGAATAAACACAATTTGTAACACGTGTTGTTGTATATATCACATTGAGTATGGTTATTATTATAAAACACACACACACATACACATATATTGTGTTTTGCATAACACCCTTTTGCAAAAATTCTCAGTTATATTTTCGTTGTTGTCATCTAGAGACTTTATTCACAACATCTTGTGTACAAGGCCAAAGGGTTTTACGTTTTATCAAAAAACATGTTTAGGTGGGACATGCCCCAGGTTTGGTGGAATGACATTACTAAGCAAGTGCATCCATGTAATCAATGAGTATGAATTGAGGATGAAGGAGGTTGTCTTGCAAAGCTTTAAATATGTGACATATGATATTGATGGAAGATAGGAAAGAAAAAAGATACAATTGGTTACTTCCCAAGTACGATTTTGTGAATTCATGAAGGACTTATGTCCATCTGGCTTGATGGCAGGACGAGCATTTTAGAATATGCATAGATACATTTCATGTTGGTATTGTGTTATCAGTGGTTGAGTTTGCTGAGAACTACACCCTCCAACCACATTATGAGATTCAAAGAAAATATTATCACTCAAATTAGGTCAACATAATGGTACATATCACATACATGCATGGACCAGATAGTAATGAACAAAACAGAGTTATATTGAAATAATATCACTTCTACATAAGCGATGATCGGTGCCATGACTTAGCCTACGTACAACATTGTTTTTAGTTGTTCTACAATCACCTTAAGGAGAAGAACATACCGATGGATCAACATTGGATTTGGTCAGATGGTTTCATAGGCTAGTTCAAAAATTATCTTGTATTTCAATGGTTGTGTATGTTGCACAAAAAACTAAAGGTACCACACATTTTGAACTATTTTGAGTCTAGGAAAGGGAAAGGGGAGAATGATGGAGCAGGTTCATGCCTAAAAAGGGAATTACGTAGGAAATAAATGAAGTTCACTACTAATTCCCTCATTCGATATGTAAAATCCATTTGTTGAATGGTGTTCTTCAGTAATGGGAGAGGGAACAGGAACCCGTGAAGACCAATCACACAATAAAGGACATGCACATAGATATTTTTGGGAGGTGGTCATTGTAGATCAATCAAAGTGGTATGAATGAAAAACAATCCAGGGCACTTGTGGATTCCATTCAATTAGAATATCAGACAATGCAATAGTTGAAATATGGGCGAGAAAACTCTCTTGCTTTTGTGGTCCATGTAGTAGTAATGAATGGGATGATTGTGAATCGACAGACTGGGTTGATAAATGGTACCGTGTATCATTCCCCATTGGTCAAGGTATAACTATGGAATTATCCCAAATGGAGGAGGACCAATCAAGTATTTCAACAAATTATGATCATGTCTCAAATCTCATACTGTCAGGTTCGTTGAATCCTTCAATTAAATTTTGAATAACTAGAATTAATTTTTTATGATTTAGTCATTTAGTGGACTCACATTTTGGCACTACATTTTTTGCAGGGCACATATATGCAGTGGTTTCCCCAACAGATAATGAATGGGGAAATGATTATTGCCTGGAACGATGCTTAGAGGGAAAGCATGCCCTCATGCAATTAATAACAAACTATGAAGACATTGAATTTCCAATTGGTTCGATGGTTATTAAAGGAGAATATCTAACACGGGATGAAAGAACACAAAAGAAAGGTGGTTATGTATTTCAATATCATAAACCATGTAAATTTGAATACCGATTTACAAACTTGGCTATTGGTACAAACCTCCAACTACAAACAATGCCAAGTAAGAACTCATCAAAGGTACAATACTTCTTGCCTTACTCTGAGAACGAGAAGTTAATGGAAACCATCAGTATTAGAAGTGATCCCGATGGTTTACTTGAATGACCATCTAGGTATGTAAAACGAATAATTTTGGCTTCATTTTGACTGTTGTTAAAATATTTGTAATGTTGTTAAAATATACCATTCCTTAAAATATACACATGCCATACCTTGCTTTTATATGCCTTTCCTTGCCTTTCTTTACATTCACTTGCATTGTATTTCCTTGCCTTGTCTTGACATCCCTTCACTTTCCTTTCATTTCCTTGTCATCCCATCACTTGCCTTGCTTGTCCTTGCCTTTCCTTGTATTTCCTTCACTTGAATTGCCTTGTCTTGCCTTCACTTGCCTTGCCTTGCCTTGCTTTTCCTTTACTTGCCATGACAGGCCTTGCCTTTCCATTCTTTTCTTTTCCTTTCCTTTCCTTTCCATCCCATCACTTTCCATGACATGCCTTACAACTCCTACTTGAATTTATGTTGAGCCTCATTTCTCATTCATAGACATGTGACTTTATACCCCGTGGACTCCCAAACGAGTTCTAATTTAAGCTCTTTTCCTACTCATCTAAAAAGGGAAAAGATTGTCGAGTGATTTTTCCCTTTCACAATCTATTAAATTGGATTTAAAAGGTCATGAGTCTTAGTTAAGATCTTTTCCGACTCGTTATCAAAAAATGAAAAGATCACCGAGTGAACATGTCTTTTTCACACTCGTAAATTGGCTTTTAAAATACGTCTATTTGGCACAAGTTTACCCCTTTTTCACACAAAGTAGACTAAAAGACATAAAAAAACACATTTTTTTGCGTCAAGTTGTGATTGCATCTCATGCCCCTACTTGCAATATTTAGCCTATAGAAGGTTCTCACTTTGCGTTATAAATTGTTTGCTTCAGCAGTTTTTCATCCTCAACCAAGCAGAGCCTTGTTCATATCCTTTGCAATTTGACACCCTACACCTAGGATGGAACATTCCCCTGAGTTTCCATCTTCCGCATGCACTTCCCTACATTGAGCATAGGTACGTTCCACTGCTGGAACTAGTTTTTCTTACTTGCAACACTCATTTCCTCCTCTATATCATAACATTCATTTGTTATGAAAAAAAAAAAAACGGGCGGGAAGGGAGTATTATCTTATATCGGAAACAGTCATGTCACCTTTGAATGGAGCACAAAATTATTTGAGTCCATTAATCATCGTAATTTTGGGATGAGCATGGCCTTAGGAAGTCGATCTCATAACAGAGTCTTCTCTACCGACGAGTTACTCTTCCAGTCCCTATAGAGAATTTCATCAATGCCTCCTGCATCTTATGGTTTCATCATTAGGTCTATGTTGTTGGATTCCTTCAAATGTCTCTTTCTCTTGTTCAAAGGAAGTTTATCAACCTTTGTCAGCCAATCCTCAGAACTCTTGACTTTGCATGTCGACCGTACCCTCAGTTTGTCTCAGAATCACATGATATTGTAGTCCTATCATGCACTTTGGCCCTACTTTCATCATTGGTAGGTAACCTTGAACCCAACCGTCGAAATTTCATCATTGGTCATTGACTGGGTGGTTTCCCTTGTGTTCGATGGCAAGACATCTATTCACACATTAGGATTCGTGTAGTGTCTTGGATGTCATTAGCCTTATTGGTGGTTTCCTCGCTGTTGTCATAAGTTTTCATCATTGGCTGCTATTCAGAGGGTCTTTTTCGTGTACCGCTTTCACTTGGCACACACAAAAAATGCATAGGGTCGTTGGTTCGTGAACTTGTTGTTTATCCGATTTCCACCAAATCATAAAGCTCTTGATTTGTACCTTGTGCTGACTAATGAGAGATTCCTTAATGATCTCCTTTTAGGGGGTCTCTTTCCATCGACATCAGCCCATTTATTCTGGAAACGAGACCTATAGTCTTATGAGTACCTTGAGGCTTACAGTCATTAGTGGCAGGCTCTCTCCCTATCGACAATTGGGAATACACCAATGTCTCTTGATCAATGGATTCTTGAGGTGTTCGACACCGAATCCTCTATTCACACTTGTAACAATGTACTCAGTGCCTTGATACCTATTTTCATTATCGGTAGGTTGTCTCGTGCTTGTTAACAGTATACATCAATGACCATTAATCAAACAATGTCTCATTGTGTTCGACCTCAACTCCTTTATTCACATGATGTAGACTTGCACCGTTGGCGGATTGTGTAGAATACTTGAAGACATCACTATGTGGCTGCAACTTTCCTAAGTTGGTGCTTCCTTTTCATTGGACCAGTACCTATATGACTTCAGTGATCATGGGAGATTAGATTGTACTCCATGGTATACATATATCCTCAGCTTGGTTTTTTTAGATTGGTTCTATTGGGCCTTGTTCGTGACTATGAAAACTATTGTATGTAACCACATTTGTATTTTCCTATTCATGGCCACAAACACTTATTTGGTATATTTTTGCATGGATCTATAGTGTATTTTGGCAGCCATGTATGCAAAGTCAGTACAGAATGTAATGAGCAATCGAGTTTGTCCAACTGGTTCTCTACCATTCCACTTTTGGGATGTTTATAATGTATTTCCGCCATCACAGATTCTCCTCTGACCTCACACATTAGGGGGCGTCTGTTAGAGAAATATTTTCATCACCCTATGCAATCTTGCAGAGAGGGCCTTATTCCATTTCCCTATGTAGACTCACTTTCCCTGATTGATAAATCCAGAGACAAAAATATAAAGTTTTTCCACTTATATGCATCTTGCACCCTATACAACAAGTGTATACACAAGCTTCTCCACTATAGCCTGTGTACATCGGGATTTGCACTAGAAAATCAAAATTAAATGTCGGGTTTCCATGTCACGACAGGAGATCTCTAATCCTTGGCCTTCCATATACTAGAAACATTCTGACTTGGCCCTTCAGTTGCATTTTGAAGGCTATAAAGAATCCAATTCTGAGCTATGGAAAAGGAGAACGAATTCATCTTTGAGAGCAAAGTTACCCTGGAGAAATTATTACTTGATATTGAGTCTGCATCCCTTTGTCCTTTAATTATGAACACAATGTTCAATCCCCAAGATCTTCCCTTATTGATGGAGAGCCTCTTTGTCTCCCTTATATGAGCTTGCCTTTGGTGAAGGATTCATGTGGTGGAGGCCCAGTTGGAAGGAACTCAGTTTCTTGGTTCCGAACCGTGCCAACATGGAACTTTGTAATATTTTCACTTCTGCTGATCATTTATTAATAGAAATACTCTCTTCCCGCCCAATTGATATCTTGAAAATATATGAGTTATTATCCATGGGCATGTTTGTTTTGTATATTAATGGATTATGCTATCTAATGTGCTAACCTTTTATATTATCACTATATGCTTGCTTCGCTTGTTTGTTGAGAACTTGTTGCAGGTATAAAGATTTGGGTTAAAGTGCTTAATGGTGTACATCTTCAAACATTTGGACGAGGTAGGTCCCTTTCTTATCTCGCTTGCACATTATTTTATATAGCATGTTTATGGGAAAGAGTTGATTTCTGCAGTCATACCTGTCTGTTGTGGTTCACCCTAGCCATAGAGATATTTTCCTCTTAACACCTACATTGCATGTATTTTTATATGGAGAGTAAGGAATAAGTTAATATTTGAGGGAGGGATGATAAGTCCATTCCATGTCTTCCATAGGATTATGTATGCCTTTGAAGGACTCACCCTTAGTAGCCAACATGAGCACTAGAAATCCTTGACATTCTCTCTTTTGTTCAATGTTGAGACTCTTAAATTTCTATCGTGTTTCTTATAATTTCACATTATTTATATCTTCTCTTAGTTAAATATTGAATTTTTTGATAGACACTTAGTTGTTTCTCTCTCTTCTTTCAATATCGATTGGGGAGTTGCTTTTTAACTCCCACTTTTCGTGCCTACATTGAATGTATTGTTTTAGTCTCATTGACCTACTTTTATGGTCATTCATTGGACATTACTAAAATTATGTTACCTTACCTTATCTTATAAAGACTCAAATTGACATAAATGATTCCAAAGAACTATTGCAACACATTTGAGCTTAATGTTTCTAAATGACTATTGCAACACGTGTAAGGAGAAGACATGTCACAAGCTATTTTCAGATGGTATTGTATGAATGTATCATTATATGATGTGTGGATTGACCTATTTAAATTTCAAATTGTATTATTGGAGGATGCATTGTCTTCATTTGTTATTAGTCATAATTCATTATTATTAATAAAATTACAATTTGTTTTTTTTTTTATGTTTTCTATATATCTTATTTATACACGAGATAAAATAAATTCCCTATGTTCTCTACCCTAATGTACTTTGAAATTTGATGAATCACTCTAGTAATTATCAAAATTTGTGTCCCCATATTCCTTTCCTTGAATCTTTATGAATATGAGACATGCACACAAATAGGTTTGCAATGCATCACTGGAAATATGCAAATAGTTGTAACCCTCAAGAGCAATGAAATAAAGGTCTTAATGGGTATGTAACAACTTTCAAAAACTTTATAATTACATGAGACCAAAATTTTACATAGAAGGATAAAATGTGCACTTGGGTCTTAAATCTAACTAAAAAAGTGTCCCACATAAGGATCCCAATACTAAAGAAAGTTCTTCTAAGCAGTTTAGTAAGTCCAAATTGCTTGATCTTTTTCCCTCTATAATGAACCTTCAATTTATGGCCTCCAAACTTTCTTGTTGCATATTATTGTTCCCATTTTGATCGACATGACATATAATATGGTTTCCAATTCCAATATGCCATGCTACATACAACAAATATTGCCTATTCTACATAAAATAGTTGACAAGCCCAATTCAATGCTAAGGTTTTAGTTTATAATTGATTTCTAAATTTATTCTAAGATGAATTTTTAAGTTAATATTAAGTACTAATATAGCTTAGTGATTAAGCTAACTTGCAGTAAATAGATTCCATAGCTATCTAGAAGTCTTATGAATGAAAAAATTTAAAACAGGATTGCATATCACAACAACCCTTTTGTGCATGCAAGGATGGTAAAAAAATTAATTTGGTTTACTAAGTTGATATACATTTTGAGAGATTCACGCCGTAATATTTTATTTTGATGAATATTAGATCGAAGGGGATTGTTGCATATTTTTGTTCATGTTCCCATATTTCTCCTAGTAGGGGAGGCAGAATGAAAATCCCCCAAACCCTTCTAAATTCAACTCTCATTGGTCTAAGGATATTGAATATAGGGATTTGCGTGACAGTGAATGGAAACATATGGAATATCGATTGGAGGAATTTGTTATATTTTAATTTAGTGACAATTTTAAAATTGTAAAAATAAAATTTGTTGAGTGGCCCAAATCCAAACTCAAGGATCCATAAGAGTAGACATGGATACTGGAAGAATAAATTTCTAACATTTTAAAACCCAACATGAATGGAATTTTCAATGAAGAATAGATAAGAAACTTAAATCTTTTGGAGCCATGAAAAATAGAGTTTCTTGACTAGGAAGAATCAAAATGGAGGCAAAAAACTAGAGCAACTTGGGTAGCACAAGGAGATGAAAACACCTGATTTTTTCATAACTATGCAAAGATGATGAAAATATAAAATACCATTTGGAGTGTTAGGAATGAGGTGGGAGGCAAATATCATATCTTTTCTAAGATGGTTTAGGTGAAAACAAATCATTTCAATGATTTTTTTAAGGAACCTCATAGAGCAAATATTGTTGACATAATTTAAATGGCAATTTTTTCCTAGTTTTGTAAATCAAGATAATCTTCCACCTCTGTCAATTGAAAAATACCATCACTCTGCACCTCATTAGAAATTGACCAGCTTGTTTCCATGGGGTGGGTGATTTAGTGCTTGTGAGGGTAAGTCCGATGGTTCCAATTTCTAGTTCTTAGGTGAGGTGAGGTGTTGTTTTGTGAGAGGTGAGGGGCTAAAGGCTAAAGGAGAATGGATTAAGTTGAAAGTCTAAAGGTGAAATGATTCTGTTGAAAGGTGAATGGAAGGATTCTATTTAATGGTGAAAGGATCTCTCAAGCCCCTACCAGAATGTCTCTATACCCTCCCTGAAGACTGAATCTGGCTGGTATATTGACTAATTTATATTTTCAAAATCCTAATTGATCATAGGTTGGGTGAGGAATAATCCTCTAGCTCCTTAAACTCCTATTCCAACTCCTAATCTCTCATTTGAATATGACACTAAACATTTCCTATATAGATTTCCTGTGCTGCTAAACCAACATTTTCAAATACATGGAAGTCATAATTAACTTTCTATGAGTCAAGGTTAGCAAATAAATCACGATACAATGTATAAAAAAATTCATAATTTGGGTAATAAAAATTTTCCTTAGCATATGAATCACTTTATTTCTCAGGTATTGTAATATGTTCCATGACAGTACATCCAATAAACATACTTTTTTTATTACATAAATCCAAACTCTAAGTGTCCATGAAAACTAGTGGTACATTCTCAATTATTGTACAAGATGATTGATCAAGAGCCATATGCTTAGTTTGTTCAAAATATTTGTGAAAAGAAATGGGTCTATTGTTTTCAATCACAGAGTCATTATTTAAATATTCTATAGATAAGAGTTTCATTTTTCTAGTAGGTGAAGAGTTTTCCTCTAACTAATATTCATTTTGTTGCTCTTCAATTATAATCAATAAGTCAGCAGAGACCTCATGTAGAACAGGGTTCATGTTTCCAGTCCAAGATATATTTATGCTTTTGCATGATCATTACTACTTGCAGAAACAAGGACATCTCCAACTATCTATGTCCATACTCAAGAAGGGGTTTGTGGATACACATAGGGTCCTCTTGGGCATGGATACATTAGGAGGAATAATAACTAGAGGCACCATAGTCTATGTCTTTGTTGGTTTTAAGACCCTATCTTTGTTGGTTGGAAAACCTTGGTGAGCGATATATCTGATGCATGTGTTGTTGTGTTGAAGCTAGTAGATCTAAACTAGAATCACAAGTGTGGTCACTTTCTAGCATTCTTTAATATCAAAAAAATGGAACTCTGATAGTTATAGAAAAAAATGTAACTTTGATAGTTTTAGTGCATGATAGTTTTAGAAAAAAATCCTTTCAATCTCCTTCAAGTGCCCCCAAAATCATTAATCTGCACTAAAAGACATAAAATTCATGAAACAGATTCTTTCAAGCTCCTTCAAGTGCCCCCAAAATCATTAATCTGCAATAACTTGGCCAAAACTGAGAGTGGGAAGCTGCAGTAAGAACTACATGCTACAGAAGACTGCCAAACTGCAAAGGATTCAGATCTTCCAAGGTTGATAAACTCCTACTTCAATGACACCTTTCTCATTTCCTATTGGCTTCTCTGAACAATTCTTGTTTTTCCTAACCTCTCTTCACAACGAGAAAATGCAAAATCATAGACTATCTTAGTTCCTTGTCAATGTTGTTGTTGTTAACAAGAACTTAGTTGATTTTGTGTCTGTGTACTATCTAAATTACTTGATATTTGTTAATTAACATATCAGATTTAATATTGGAACGCAGAACATCAAAGATGAGTCAAAGTCTGAGGTTGAAAATGGATGAATACCATGCATATGATGAGAGAATAGCCGATGAGAATTATATGGGCATATATCCATGTCCATGTAATGATTGTCTTGGTGGAAAGGTGAGAAAAAAAAAATGATTTATCGACATATGATAAGACATGGGCATAGTGGTGTAATCCCTTGGAACATAAATTATTATGAAGATATGATACAATTGTGTAGTATGAGAGATGAAGAGGTGCCAAACATCACTAAAGTGGCACCAAACATAGATGAAGATGCAACAATGTTCGATGAAGGGGTTGAAGTTCATAGAATGTTGAATGAGGGTCTAAATGATGATTGGGCCAATTCAATGGAGGATGTTTTAAAGATTGTGTATGCTAATTGCAAGTTAAGTCATTTGACAACAATCCTTCAAATTCTAAACTTGCAAGTGGTGCATGGTTGGACAAATGAGAGTGTAGATGAGATATTAGCATCACTAAGTCAGTTGTTACCACGTGACTCCACATTTCCAACAAAATGAAGTCAATGTAAAAAGAAAATCACTAAGCTAGGCTTAGGGTATGAAAACATACACACATGTGTGAATGGTTGTGTATTGTTTGACAAAAATCTTGCAAGTGAGACAGAATGTCCAAAATGTCAATAAGGGAGGTATAGACCAGGTTTGAAATCAGTTGTGGTTCCTAGGAAGGTTCTTCACCACTTTCCATTAATCCCATGATTACTTCGAATGTATAGGTGCAGGGACATTGGTGAACTTATGCAATGGGATGCTCGAAATAAGAGCATTGATGGAAAACAATGACATGTGCCTGATTCTAATATGTGGATGGAATTTGATAACAGATGGCCTGATTTTTCCAAATATTCTCGTAATATAAGGTTGGGTTTGGCTCTAGATGGGGTGATCCCAATGTCAGATCAAAGTACTAAATGGTCAACTTGGCTAGTGTTTTTAATAAATTATAACTTGCCTCCATGGTTAGAAACTAAACCATTTTTCTTAATGTTATCATTGATTATACCTGGAAAGAAAAGTGTGACTTCATATACAATCGATACTTATTTACAACCATTATATGATGAGCTAATGGAATTGTGGAAATGAATTGAAGTAATTGAATTATTAAGGGATGGTCATTCAATCAAATTCACTTTAAGAGCTTCCTTATTGTTTATGATTCACGATCTTCCTGGATACAACACAATGACTGATCTCAATGTTCATGGATACCATGGATGTCCTTGCTGCAAATTTCAAGATTTTGTGAGACACTCAAGAAGTTTGCATAAGTGTATTTATTGTGGACATTGTGCTTACCTGAAAATACATCATCCATAACTTCGACAAAAAACACGTTTCAATGGACAAGAAGAGAATTGTGAAGCACCATTACTAATAACGAGTGAATACATTATTGAGAATGGACATAAAAGAATGTTGTTTATTGAAAGTGGTGGGATTTGTGGTAGTAGAGATGATCCATGTAATGAAAGCGGTGTAAAAATATTGTGCATATTTTATAATTTGCCATACTTTAAGGATATAGCCATCATGCATATTCTTGACTTTATGCATACTAAGAAAAATATATCCTATGCTATTATAGAAACTCTTTTTGGTGCTTCTGATACTGTTTCATCACATGAATACTTGAAATAACTAAATATTTGTCGAAATATTTGGGTTGAAAAATATGATGATGAAAATTATAGAAAACCTAGTACTCCTTAAGTCTAGACAAAGGAAAAGCATGCACAATTCTTAAATTTGATGTCTCGGAATCGCTTTCCCACTGGATATGTAAGTAGTAATATCAAAATCCAAACTAACATGAATAGCTTAAGAGGCCTCAAGAGCCATGACTATCATGTCATAATCGAGAATATTTTACCTATTGTGGTCATTATATCAAGTTTGGCATAGGGACCAACTTTGGAAATTATAAGGTTGGGCCTAATATTAAAAGAGAATAAGTTTACATGTATTAGATCCTTCGAACTTTGTTAGTTTGAGGTAGGAGGTTATTGAATTCCTTTGTCTATTGGAATGTGAATTTCCACCAACAATATTTAACATTTCAATGCATCTTTTGATACATATTGAATATGAACTAGAGAATTGTGGCCTAGTAAGAACAAGATGGATGTATCCTATAGAGAGATATATGAAGGTTTTGAAAAACATTGTTTGTACTAGGGAAAAACCAGAAGGTGGCATGTTTGAGGGACATTCAATGCAAGAGACCATGGGATTTTGCACAGAATATATGAAGGATTTTAAAAGTGTCAATCAATGTGTATGGGATGGTGATGAAGATGAGAGATTTGTGGGTGAAGTATTAGAAGAAAATGGAAGGCCCTTTAAGCTATAAAATGAAAAAAGAAGTATGATACATGCCTATTTTCCTCAGAACATATCTTCATTCGATAAGTGGTGTAGGTGAAAATATTTTTTACACAACAATTTAATGATTCTATTGCATTTAAATATTTATAGTATTAATATTATTATCTTATACGTTCATATTCTATGTAGGAAATATGAAGAAGAGAATCAAACATGGATGCAACATCGACCTCAAAAGCACATATGTCATGATTTCATTGGAGGTGATTCTTTTTCAAAATTTGAAGAAGGGATTGCTAATGCAGTCAATGATGCAAAAGAAGAAGGTCAAGATATAATAGTGGAGGAAAGTGAGATTTCACAACTTCCACATATATGGGCTATGAATTTTTGTGGAATGTGGGCCTATGGTAGTCATTTAAGAGTGGAAGAAAATCAAAAAGGAAAGGAAAATTGTGATTGTGTTGTTAGTTCTAAATTTCTTCAGATCCATTCAACAAATATTCTGTGCAAGGCATGCTTTAAAAGATCGCTCTCTAGAATAAGCCAAAATTCAACAAGGTATGTCATTTTTTCTATAACTCCTTTTATGAGAGGTTCCAAGTAGTGACACCTCGAAGAATTGCATAAAAAACACTAAAGAAAATTGTGTATCATTTTTAGATCTTTATTTATTACAGGTACATAGTTATGATTATTTCAAGTTAGGGTTGTTGACTAATAACATAGTTACCAACTTAACGAGAACTCAGTTCTCATTTTTTGGGGGGTCCAATTTTTTACCCCGTTTTTAAAAATGGTGCTACCAGTAGCAGCCCCTCTCCCTTTTTAGGTGGGTTTTCGATATTTTAAATTTTTTAATCCACAATGTTTACACATTTTTTTTAAATTCTTATTTTTCATCTATTTTCATTTTTTTCAATTTTATTTTTATTTTTATTTTTATTTTTATTCAATGGTGTTTTTAGTCATTTTTCCATGCTTCTTTCAATCTTAAAAATATTTTTTACCATTTACTTTTTCGAAGTAACGATTTTTCATATAATTGTGTCATCTTAATTAATTTATTGTTCCATACTTTTAAAATATAGTGGAAAACACCATTCTTAACACATTGTTTACCTTTACTTCAATACATGGAAAAAAAATGTAGTTAAATAACACTATTTTTTAATATTTAACAAAAAAATATAATTCATTTTTTTTTATAAATTAAAAACTAAGAAATATAAGAAAAATAAAAGAATTGAAATTAAAAAAAATAAAAAATAAAACAAATTTAGATAATAAAAAAGATCAAGAAAAACTTAAAAAACTAAAGAGGAAAAAAAAACAAAAAACAAAACAAATATATAAACTAAGCTAAATCTAGAAAAAAAAAACAAAAAAAAAGGTAGAAAACCAAATTTATGGCCTAAAAACTTTAGAAAGTTTAAAAAATGCAAAGAACAATTAAGAATATATATCAAAAAAAAAAATTAACACACTTAAACTACAGAATT
>SNQJ01S0005386.1:49116-85414 GCA_010110895.2 Picea sitchensis | reverse complement strand
GATTGGTACATACTTGGTACATGGTTGGATGCACTTGTTTATGGTACAGGTTGATTACAGGTTGGTGCATAGTTGAAGCACCTGTTTATGGTACAGGTTGATTACAGGTTGAGGTACAGGTTGATGCATGGTTGATGCATGGTTCAGGTTTATTAGTATAGGTTTATAACAGTATATATCACAGTGATAGTGTGACAGTGGTTCCATCATTCTACTTCTACTTCAGGGCAGCTGGACAGGGCAAGGACAGGTGGTTGTAGCCGGAGAACATAGGGGGTTGTAGCCTCCTTCTGGTTCTATCCAGAGAATTGGGGAGTTGGAGCTTCCCTCGGGTTGTAGCCTGAGAAACTAGGGGGTTGAAGCCTCCTTCCAGTTGCAACTAGAAAACAAAGGAAGTTGGTGCTTCCAATGAATGCAATTCTTCAAGACATATAAGAAAAATCATTATGTGGTTTTCTCCCGCCTTGAGTTTCCACGTAAAACACTAGTGTATTGTGTATGTGTATGATTGTTCATTTGTTCATTGCTCATTATTGGATGATAATTCTACATTGATATAACACTTGGATTATTTGGTTAAAAAGGATTATAATTGCTCTATTACTGATTCACCCCCCCTCTCAGTAATCCAACACCTTGAATGTGCACCACATGTGTAAATGAGTTGGAGCGTGATGAGGTGGAGCGATGCTCCTGCATCAGTAGGCTTGACACTGTTACATGGAATGCATGATTTGATATGCACCTCAATGTTTCAATCGACTAGTTTAGTTAATATAAGTGTTTCTAAAGAAGTGTCTTGTTGACACCAAAGTGACATATTGACTTAAAGTAGTGTTCTTCCCAAATCACTTGATTGTGTTAGATACTAAAGGGCATGTATAAGTGTCCAAGTTGGTATAATATATTATCAAATAGGGAGTAGTTGACATATTTTTGATCTTGCACAAGATCATTGCAAGTCTTTGCAAAATTCAAATTAGATGGGTAACCTAATTATCACAATTATGTCCTTAATTAAGTGTTAAGCACAATGTCCTTACTTGGTTGGCAAAGCCTCAATTATAAATGCTATAATGTTAAATATTAGTTTGAAAATATTTCACTCTATTGTTTATATATCTCGTGACTATTGGTTCATGGCTTGACCACTTGGTGGAGGGAAGATTTGGATGGAGCTAGGGTTTGGAGAATGTGCTAGGGTTCAGCAAGATGGACAAATATTTGGTTGACTATTCAAAATATTCATTCGTAGTTTAGTCTATATAGTCTAACTCTTGTGTAAAATCGTTCCCTAGTAGGTTGAAAGTGTCATGACATATAGGGTCCCCTTTGAGTCCCTCTCCTTGGCTAAAGATACTATACAAAATTTGGCCAAAATGGCCAAAAATATTAACGTGAGTGTTGAAAAACCTCTAGAAAATGGATTTTATGAGTGGCATAATGGCGTATCTACATCATGGGTATGTGATCCAATATTTAATGGAATTACATTGGTTGTATATTTAGTTAGAAGTACATCCTTATATGTCTGTGATAAGTCCCACTAAAGTTCTCATTCATACTAAATCTAGGGTTGAATATCGTACCTAAAATTTGGGATTTTTTTGCTTTAGTGTATCTCCATTCTACACAAATTGTCCATAAGCTTATGTTACAAAAGTTTCAGAGTTTGGCCATCAAATCGTTGGTTTAGAACATGATATAGATTTGATTTGTGGGAGAGGAATTGTGGGTTCTTTGTTGGGACTAGAGCTAATGAGTGGAGTTTTGGGAGGTGAAAATGTTGTAAATCCAAATCCCTCACCTTCAATATTGTTGTACTCACTTGTAAGAAAGGAATCATCCTTGAGTTTGGAAGGTGATGGTAGTTTATGAAGGGCTAAAAAAAAATAAGAAGTGTAGTAAGAAACACAAACACCCTTTGAATTTCATTTTAGGTGAAGGGGAGAGATTGGATGAAGTTATGAAAATTGTGGGGATGGCATTGGTACAAAAGGTGATCAAGGAATATTTAACCGCTTCCATGGATGTCAATTGGGAGATAAGGTGATCAAGGAATATTTAACTACTATCATGGAACCCGTTTTAGGGTATTGTATGACTTTGATGGTGTTGTCTCAAGGCTGGTTGGTGCTCATATTTCGATCGACAATTGACAACAAACATGTGTTGAAATCCTTGTGGAAATGTGGGGTGATCCCCCTCATGCTAAAACACTAGACTCCATATTTTGATATGAAAACTGAAATAATTGATGTTGTCTTGACTTGGGTTAGACTCCTTATCCTACCTCTAGTTTTTTGGTTGGAGGATATCTTCTGCGAGATTCAAAACTCTCTAGGACTATACTATGAACCAGACTATACATGGATCAACCCATTATCAAGTGGTAAAGAAGCCTCTGAAGTACTGTCATCAATAACAATGTTTGAGAAAATGTTAGTTACACTTCCATCTTCATTGTCTGAAATCTCTGCAACTTCATTGGTTTGTTTTGTAAGACTCTAAAGCATAATGCTTGCAATCAATACAAGTATCGTTTTATTATTGACCTCAACAATGTCTTCAAGTAGAAGGAAAATTGAGTATCCAAGCTTCCTTGCCACATTGATTATATAGGTTGCATTCAACATCTTTTCTTTCTCATGCTTTCCTTTTGTGAGAATGTACTAGTTCCCAACCCTAGGTTCCACATAAATCAATATATTGTGAAGATTACTCTGTTGATTTGGTATTGCAGATGGAAATATATAAATACAAGAGAGATACAAAATAAATAAGTTTGTTTTTATTGAGATAATTTATGTAGGTAATTATTATAAGATGTAAATGTCCACTCCTATATAGGTGGTATCCCTTTCTACTTGATGCTTAAACTTTATCTGATATTGAATATAGTGCTCCTTTTTGCTAAGGCGACACGACTATAGATAATGGAGAGTTTCTTGATGCTTAACCTTTTTTACTATTGACATATAATGATATTTTTTGCTAAGGCAACTCAACTACAAATATCCAAAGTTATGAATTGTAAGGTTAACTACCTTGGACAATGAGATCATTTCTTGTAAAATAATGATTTAAATTTTTTTAATATCATGCTATCATATCATAAAAGAGATTCGAAGGCTCATCACAATGTTTCATGTTCTGCACTTCTTTTTTTACATCTCTTCCATTGCTTGTTGCGATTCTATTGTTTCATTGTTTGAAAAAGAGAACAATTCCCTTGGAGACAGTTTGTTGCTAATTTTAAATGTTGTATATTTTTTTGCATGATGGTTAAAACACATACAAAGAAATCATATGAAAGATGCAGTGTCACCAAAAGGAAAAGGCATTTATAATGTCAACAGAGCTTCGAAGACTACACACGAGCATGTCAATATTGGTCATAGTGATCATGAAGAACTCGTCGATCAATGTGTAAAGGACATTATTGATAGTGGTGCTAAATTTGAGGTAATCAAATTTTCATTGTGATAGTTAATCTATCCCAATGTTTTGTCATAAATTTTCATGCTTAAAATGTTCCTTTTGACAAAAAAGTATTGCTTTCATTCTTCATAGTTTTGAATTCTTAATAAGACATTCTTAATACTTTTGAATGCTGTAAATTTGTTTTGGATGATGAAACCACATGCAGGGAAACTCTATAAAAGAAACACAATGAAAAGGACAAGTCCTTATCAAAAGAGATATGAAAGATGCACTAAGAGATCTCAATATTGATAGTGATCATATTGACGTTGAACTTGAGAATAATGTGCAGTATATTCATAGTGGTACTAGTGAACTCGAGGTGAGTGCAATAATTATATGCAAAATATTAGACTATAATTATTGTTTTAACATTTTTCAATATATCTTGTTTTAACATTTTTCATATCTCAAGATAATGCATATTTCTTTTTGTTTTTGCGGAAATGTATTGATCATAAACTCCAAGAAGGCAACAAAGTAAATTTGTTGGATCCTTATGACGATGCTACTATGGGCATCTGATGGATTCGCTCATTATATTTTATACATGGAGTGAAATTGAGTGGATTAGGAGACGCAAATGCAAATGTTATAAAGGTCACAAGTAACATACCCATTTTTTATGAAGACAAAATAGATGGATTTGTTCGTCTGAAAGAGAAGGAAGGAAGCTTCACACATTGGACTTTGAAATATTTGCAAAAAATGACATAGATAATTTTTATCACAGCTACTAGACAATTTGGCCCACTGATTTTATGTAGTTATTTGAATGTATGTTCAGGGATCTTTTATATTATGGTGTATTTGCGGACTTGGAAACTCTCAATGACAATTGTTTGAATGAATGCATGTTCAGGGATTTTTTATATTATGGTGTATTTGCAAACTTGGAAACTCTCAGTGCATGAGAGTCAGTGACAATATTGTATTACTTTGACACACACACACACACACATATATATATATATATATATATCTTGCAGTTCACAATATTATGTGTTAATTTGATTTTCTGTTTATGCAGTAGTTTGAATGTATATTAATGTTCATGGATCTTTTATTATGATGGATGTTTTATTATGGTGTATTTGTGGACTTTGATATGTGTGTGTGTGTGTGTGTGTGTGTGTGTGTGTGTGTGTGTGTGATCATCTTGCAGTTCATCTAAATTACAATATTATATGTTTTAATTTGATTTTATGTACATTCAGTAGTTTGAATGTTCATGGATATTATATTATGGTGTATTTGCATACTTGGAAACTCTCAGTCACAACACTGTACTACTTTTAACATTTTTTATTATATATATGGTCATCTTGCAGTTCATTTAAATTGCAAGATTATATGTTTTAATTTGATTTTATGTCATATTACTTTAGTTTTTTATCATGATCATGTTATAATCAATCTTTTATATTTTATTTAATGTTTTAATTTAAGTTTAATACTATGTTATTTAATGTTTTAATTTAAGTTTAGTACTATGTTTATTTATGCATTACACAATTAATTTATGGTAAATAATAAATTATTCATATCATTATGTAATTGGACATTTACTACTAAACTTGTAGTAAATATAATGATTATGAAACTAATAAACATTATATCAATAAACTACCAATTTACATAAATCAGTGAATCAAAATGACTAAATATACTACTAGTTGACGACAATTTACTACTTGTTGACGACAATAAATGACTACCACAACTAAATAACTGACCATTTAATAACAATCAATGACTACAACAATGAATAAATATACTACCAATGGATGAAAATTAGGGAATAAAAATGACTAAATATACTACTAGTTGACGGAAAATCATGATTATAATGACTAAATATACTACCTGTTGATGAAAAATGATCATTACAATGACTAAATATACTACCAGTTGATGGAAATAAATGATACAAATGATTAAATTTACTACTTGTTGACGACAATAATGGACTACCACAACCAAATAAATGACCAGTGAACAACGATTAATGACTAAAACAATGACTAAAGTTACCACCAAAACGATCAAACAAAACAACCAATAAATGACTAAATTTTTTTAATCATACATTTGGTCACATTATATATGTTCGACAATATACTACTAGTAGTCACGTGACTAAAATTAGTCATTTATATGCAATTTTTAGACATAAATTTGTCTTTTTTTAGTAGTGTCTAGATAACCTAGAAAAAATCCCTCGTATTTTTTTTTTATGGCCAGGATATTTTTCAAACATAAATACTTTCCTTAGCTCCAATTGCTTCAAGGAAAAATGCAGGTCTCATATTTACTAAAATGGCCTTTCCATACACATGAATCACCTCCAAAATATGTCCAATCATAAATAAAAACCATTGGCCACCACATGGAAAAGAGAGACATTTTCTCTACACCAATTCTAAATCAGTGCCTTCTCTTCGTAAATGTGAGCAACTCAACCTATTATAAATGACCTAGTGATTCAAGTGGATCCAGGAAGGCCAAAATTTTAAAGTTCTCGGAATCAGACGAAACTAGTGCCATTGCATAGGCCTCGTCGAGTCGATTCTAGCCATACATTTTTTTCCAAAAATGGACAAAGTATGTGAAAGTTATGACGATTTGAAAAAGTCAAAGTCAACTGATGACGTCAGTAGTACGGCTGATGGCGTCACGCTGACGTCAAAATGACACGTGGAAGCACCAAGATGTGCCACATGTCAGTCATTTTTGGGTTTTTTAGGGGTGATTTGGCCCAATAAAAAAGTGACACGTGGAACTGTACGGAAGTGACACGTGACACCTTCTAGAAGGCCAAATCTGGCGGTTACCACCAAATCTGGTGGAATCTCACTAAATCTGACTAACTGTCGCTAATTTGGCTAACTATCACTAAATTTTGCGGAGTCTGGCTTATTTAGCCGAGCACAAAAATCGAGAAAAAAATATTTTTTTGGCACGCAAATTGAGATTGTATAGATATGATAGGGCACGACATTGGGATTTGTACCAAGGGGAGGTCCCGAGGGCCTGTTTATAAGTAGGTTGAATTTATACTCAAAATTTGAATAATTTCGAGAGGACTCCGAATATGGCTTTTATTTTTGCATCAGAGTAGCCGAACAGAAAAGTGTGTCCAGATCACAAGGTGTCGAGCCAAGAATAGCCGACTTCATACTCAAAAGTCTTAGAATTTCATGTTCCAGCCAATGGTGATGTTTGTTTCTATCCAGAAGTTGCATATCTGAAAGGTGGTTTCAAGAGATATTATGTAAGCCTTTCTTTTGTATCCTTAAAACATTAAATATTAATAAGAAGCCTTCCCCACCAAGACAAAGGCCCAGGGACGTAGGAAAAATTGTGTCAAACTTCATTATCAATCTTGGTGTTATGGTTTTTGTTGTTTTTACTTTTTATATGGATACAACTTCTTTCATTAAGATTCTTCTCTTGATTCCTAAATGGTAAATCAACACATGCATAAACTTAACCATAGTCTTTAAAAGATCAATTTTGGATCAAGTGGTATCAGAGAAGGTTGACAATTGGTTGTTTGAGTTTGCATGATTACCAAGGAAAAGCTAAGTTGTGGTGAATGAGAGCTTGTAGAAGGATATCCAAAGATTGGATCAATAAAGAGGACATCCCAAAGTGAGAAGATGGCATCGGAAGAAGGACTTTCTCAAAACGAAAGAGAGTTTCAAAGAACATTCTTTTCCATGTCGGAGATGGTAAAAGTGTTGTATGATGATTACTTGGAATGAAAAAGACCGGTTCTAGGGGAATATCCAAAGCAAGACAAAAGTGAAGAAGGAGAGGACGCTCCAAAATCTCCTCCTTCACCTCCTTCATCTCCATCATCTTCTTCTTCTTCAAGTACAATATCAAATTCTACTGCAAGAAAAAATTCTCATAAACATAAGCCTAATATGCCATTACTTAAACTTGATGTAAAATTTGTTTTACCTATGTATGATGGCGAAGTTAATGTTGAAAAACTTGATAATTGGGTTAGACAGATAGAGGTATATTGTAATCTGCAACAAATCAAAGATGAGGCAACCAAAATAATATGGGCATTGCTTCATCTTGAAGGCACAACTCGCATCTGGTGGCAAAGTAAAATGCAACATGGAACTCATCAAGTTGGTAATATTTTTCCATCATGGCATGATTTTATTAACGCACTTAGAAAACAGTTCTATCCTTTGGAGTATAAGGAAAAGGATTTAATTGAATGGAAAAGTCTTAATTTAAGGAAAGGATAGTCGGTGCAGGAATATACAGATGAATTTTGTGAGATGGCTTTGATGTTAGATGTTCCATTGATTACACAATAAACTCTTATGAAGTATATAGGAGGTTTTCCTGCTTATATTTGCAATACTATATTTATGTTTGGACATACTAATATTGATGAGGTTTGTGTTCAAGCAATGTATATTGAAGCAGGGAAAACATGAGTTGGTGTATCAGGGGAATCATCTTCAAAGAAGGATGGGAAAGGAAAAGGGAATGGGAAGAAAGAAAATTTAGCGACAGTGAAATAAGAGAATCTCTCTTGCAAGCATTGCAAGAAAGAAGGGCACGATGATGAGCATTGCTGGCAATTTCACCTAGAGAAGAAACCAAAGTGGTTCAAAGAGAGGAAAGGGAGGAAAAAAGTTGCAACAACAACATGACCAAAAGACTTGGGATCAGATTCAGGTGATGAATCTAAGATTACAATAGTTGGTTTGACAGGTAAAATTGGTGATGGTTATGATTCTAGAAGTAAGTTGTTTCATATAAGGGTCATAATGAAACATACTAAGATTGACAAATTGATAGATACTGGATCTTAATCTAACTTAATTTCAGAAGAAGTGGTTAAGAAATTGGGATTAAACTCCAAGATACATCACAAACCCTATTCACTAAATTGGATAAGCAAATATCATAAATTTCCCATAACAAAGAAATGTATCATAAAATTTGCAATTACATCTAAGTATGTGGATGAAGTAACATGTGATGTGGTGCCACTAGAAATATATGGAATGTTCTTAGTTAGCCCTTATTTATATGATCACAAAGAAATCTTCTACAGGGAACATAATCAATATCACTTATTTAAGAAGGGAAATGAATATGTTGTACATGCTCATCACATAAAAGAAAATCAATCTCTTCTAACAATGGAACAATTAAATAAGGTAGCTTATGCAAGAAATACATCTATAATTGTGCCAAGTAAAGCAGTTGATCTTAAGCATGAACATGAGATGGTTGTAGAATGGAAGTTCAATCATACTTTTCTTCAAGATAAGTTTATGTCGTGCAAGCCAGTCAAACATATTGGTTCGTTTTCAATCGTATTTTCGATGTTATCGCTGCTAATTGATGCAAGAGCATCACCATCAAAGCACAAGCGTGGAAGACAGTTGGGTGCACTAGCGCACATTTTGAAATATTTTGAATTTCAAAAAATTAATGTATTAATGTAATATCTGACAAGTTTGTTTTTTGGGTTATGAGTGTATTTAATGACTGAAGGATGAACCATCACGTAATATTGATGGGGGAATGTATTTTGGTTCATGAATCGGATCATAGTACATATTTGGAGCTTGCGCTCTTATATGTCTGACTCGATATTTATTGTAATAAGTGTTAAGTAGTTGATAGCATTCAATTCCATTTAAGATAACGTAGAGTAGTTGGAGGGAATGCTCAAAGAGCATCTCTTTGTATAAAGTTTTGTAATATTTTCCAAGTAGAAGTTGTTGTCAATGGGTTGTTGATGATCGTTGTTATTGTGGATAGAGGAGAACCGAGCAATAGCTGAATCTATCTTGTATAGGTTAAGGAGTAGTGAATAACAGTGTATGTATGTATACAAGTCTCATTTGGATGAATATAACAGAGATATATTGTCCCAAATATGTGTTGGTTATGTGTCTATCTGAATGAATAGTAGAATCTTTGTTATGTTTCAATTCTCTGTTATTTCTATTATTGAATCCATGATTGCATTTACTTTGTTGAATATACGAGTCATTGTGAGGGGTAGACAAGTTTCAATCATTTCTCATCAGTGAGCGAGTGCAAGGTGTGCATAATGTCTGCAAGGAGCGCGTGACCGAGTCTATTTCGACTCGAAAAGATTAGAAGAGATAGTGGAACTCATATGTATGCAAGGAGTGCATCGATGCCCGCAAGGATTGCGTGATAATTTTTCAGACTCGAAAGCTCAGGAGGAATAACGTCATTTCAGTCACGTGAGCTCAAAACAGTTGGAGAACATTTGCAAGGAGTGTGGAGCGATCCACAAGGATAAGTTGAGTGTGGATGAAATTATGTTGCAAAGTGTGCTTTGACTAAGTGTCGAAGAGAGTGTTCGGAGAAACCCAAGGGAGCTAAATCTCAGGAGGGAAAGAAGCAAAACTCTTCAAGGAAGGAAGTTCCTGGAGTCTTCACTGAAAGTGAGTGACTGCGAGATTTGTTCTCGGAAGAAGGAAAACAATTATAGACCGTTAGATCTAGTAAATCTACACAGAAGATAGTCATGGGGTGTTTCAAGGTACTTCATAGTTCGGCAAGTTCGAGGAGTTGGCAAATGCAGAGTCTCGAAGTAAGAAATCACGATTCAATCTTTCCCATTGATCGCAGGAGATCACATGGAAACAGATTGGAAGGAGTTTGGGAATCGGAAGATCAAAGTCTGTGGGAAGAAGGCCTGGAGTTTCGTGGATTCGTGAAGTCCAAAACATAGTGGGTCAACCAATCCAAGGAGATGCATGGCGAAAGTTCAGAACCTCGGAGAAGAGTGTTTCGGGAAAGGTTGAGGGAAGCATTCGGGATATCCACGAAGTATGAACCACGAAGTGGTAAACCCAAGGTCATAGTCATGATCACTTACAGAAGAAACCTGTGTATGTGGGTAGAGCAATTTTGAGTTCCTGCAGGAACCCAAGGAGTCGCTCTGACTCAGTATTTTTGAACAATCCTAGACCGAGGGGTCAAGTCAGCCCTAAGGAGGGGAGTTTGACGCCACTAATGTTTTATATGTGGATGGTAGTGGATTCAGTAATATGTGAACAAGTTCAAGTGGCCAACAATATGCTTTCAGTTGTCATGGTTATTATGCAATTGATTATGATGTGACAGATGCACAAGACATAGTTTAAAGACAAAGGACAAGTGGGGAGGTCTATCCCACACTTGATGACTGTTTAATACCATTTTGGAGGACCAAAAGGTCTTAGTGAGAAGGTCTGATCCAAATGGATTCAGGACGGCCAAAATTTCAAAGTTCTCGGAATCAGACGAAACCAACGCCATTGCGTAGGGCTCGTCGAGTCGATTCTAACCATATATTTTTTCTGAAAATGGACATCATATACGAAAGTTATGGAGATTTGAAAAATTCAAAGACAACTGATGACATCAGCAGTGTCACTGATGACATTATGCCGATGTCAGCATGACATGTAGTAGCACCAGGACGTGCGACATGTCAAACATTTTTTTCTTTTTAGGGGTGATTTGGCCCAATAAAAAAGTGACACATGGAACTGTACGAAAGTGACACGTGGCACATTTTGGAAGACAAAATTTGGCAGTTACCACCAAATATGGCGGAGATCCTTCAAATTTGGTGGAATCTTGCTAAATCTGGCTAACTTTCACTAAATTTGGTGTAGTGTGGCTTATTTAGCTGGGCACATAAATCAAGAAAAAAAAATAGTTTTTTGGCATGCAAATCGATACTGTACGGACTGTGCAAATTTGACAGGGTGCAACATTGTGATTCATGCCGAGGGGAGGTCTCAAGGGCCTGTTCAGAAGTAGGTCGACTTTATACTCAAAAGTTGCATAATTTCGAGGGGAGTCTGAATATGGCTTCTGGTTTTGCATCCGAATAGCCGAATAGTCGAACAAAAAAGTGATTCCAAATTCCAAAGTGTTGAGCCAAGCATAGCTGACATCATACTCAAAAGTCTCATAATTTTCTGTTGCAGCCAATGGTGATGTTTATTTCTGTCCAGAAGTTGCAGATCTGAAAGGTGGTTTTGGGAGTTGTTATGTAAGCTTTTCTTTTGTATTCTTAAAACATTGAATATTAATAAGAAGCCTTCCCCACTGAGACAAAGGCCCAGAGACGTAGGAAAACTTGTGTCGAACTCTGTTATAAATATTGGTGTTATGGTTTTTTCTATTTTTACTTCTTATATGGATGCAAATTCTTTCATTAAGCTTCTTCTCTTAATTCCTAAATGGTAAATCAACTCATGCATAAACTTAACCATAGTCTTTAAAAGATCAATTTTGGATCACCTAGGCACCATAGAAACCATATGCCTTGCCACAATCCAGAAAACAAAACTATTGCAAGTACCAACATGTGAAAGCACCAGAATGCAGGGATACCCAAAAAATTGTATCAGTTTTATGCACAGGAATTTAAAATAGAACAATTGTTCATTGTGTAAGGAAAAAACCTGCACAAATCATGGAAGATACAACTGTGTAGTGTGAAAAAATCGTCAAATAAAAAGCCTCCGCACATAAGCAAAAATGCATTGCACAATGAAACATTGACCATGTACTATAGAGAAACCGTCATTTTAGATTGAATGTTTTTTTTCATATTCTCTTCCACACTCTTTGTTTGATGCATTCCACCTCTCCCTTGCATTTTTCATTCCTCTTCCATTGAATTGCAGAATGGATCAAAAATCGTGGTTGCATTGGCAATATACCTCTACATAGAACAACGTTTGAAATACATATCTACACTGAGTGCCCACATATGTCCATAAAAAAAGCCTCCCAACAACATTGGAAAAATACATGGTCTAGAACTATTGCAAGTGCCAATGTGCGAAAGCACCACAATGCAAGGATGTTGGATTCTATGCACGGGAATTGGAAACAAACCAAATGTTCATTATGCCAGGAGAAAAATCTTTGCAAAGAATGGAAGATAGACCTATGCAAGACACAGACAAATATTCAAAAAAAAAGTCTCCACACTTAAGAAAAAACACATTGCACATCACAATATTGACCATTTACTACAGAGGAATCATCTTTTTACATTAGACGACTTTTTTAATATACTCTTGCACACTCTTTGTTTGATGCGTTCCACATTTTCCTTGCATTTTCGTCACTCTTCCATTGAATTACAGAATGGATCAACACATTATTTGTTAGGGACCTAACCCCTCACGTAGGTAGAATAATTTATTCCGATGTAATAAAGGTCAATATTAATAAGGCCTAGGAATAAGGAAGAATAAGTTGAATGTAAGAAGACCTAATAGAAGCTTATGCTTCTAGAAGGATCTTCCTCTAGATGGTTCTTTTGATAGACATATTAATTATAAATAGGAGACGATGGTATGAGAATTGTTGTCTTAGATATTATTGTAATAGAGATCTTCTCTGTCGAAGATTGCCCCTCGAAGAGGCAAGTGAACATTACTCTCAGTAATCAAAATGCTCTTTTTGGTGTTATTCTAGTATCATTTTCATATTATTATGGTGTTGTTATGGTTATATTGTTGTTCATCTGCCATTTCTAGCATTTTATTTATGTTCTGCATACTTTTTATATCTGGAATATTACAAGTGGTATCAGAGCACTTTCCTCGACAGAAAATTGTGGGTTAATTTTTTTCAGGGTAGAGATGTATTCCGATGTCTTTAAGCTACATATATTTTTCGTTACGCGCATAAACTCGCAGTCGAGGATTCGTACACGCAAGGAATACAAGTGGTACTTAAGCGCACATTTGTTGGCCACCTTTGTAAACCTTGTTGGTACCCTTCGAGTGGTAGTGCATCAAATAACACTTGTATACAGATCAGCCTAGATTTCTTGAAGCCCTCTTTAGATAAACTGATCGGCTTCTTGACTATTATAGTGCCACCGAGAACAACACTCGGAAAGATACTCTCTAGTACCTGGGTAGTCGGGTAGTATGGCAAAGGGCATGGTCTAGCCTCCTTAGTTGGTGCCCTGAGATATTGGGTTGAGTGCTACTATTGGACCCTGCATGCATATCAGAGAGATATAACATAGGGAAAACCCTTTTCTGTAGAACCCGTGAATACCTAACCCTTGGGGACAAAAACAAAAGATAAAACAGACAAGATCTATTGTCACGCAACTATATTCGAGTTACCAAATCAGTACACATTTATTCCTGCTTAAGCATTTGGGAATTTCATCACTGCAGTATTCTTCAGACCAAAGTATAACTCCACAGGTAAAAAAAATAACATGGAATTTGTTACACCATTATTTGAGACCTATTCCATTGGATTTATCTCTGCGCCCTTATCACATTCATACCTATCATTTTTTCAGCAAAATTTTTTACCCCACCCGCCCCTTTTCGGTTCCCTCGTCATCATGGCCCATACCTGTATCCAAGGCTTGGAAGCTCGCTTCAATACCTTACAATCTAATTTCACAGAGACCCAACAAGAAGTGAGACAACTCGGTGCCAATATTTCCACCATCAATAAAAACATGCATTCCTCCATTGTTGCCTCAATCGTGCAACTCAAAGAAGACATCAAACAAGACCTTTTTACCCAACTTGAATATGTCACTTCGATGATCCGCACCAAGCTACATATCCCTATAGATCCCCCTTTATCTGAACCACCTTTTCATACCAAAGCCGAAACTTCCTCTCATTCCCATAATTTTCAGCCCCATCACTTTCAGCGTGATCTACACCTTCTGCGGGTGGATGTGACCAAATTTGATGGCTCGGATCCCACTGGTTGGGTAACTCAAATGGAACATTATTTCTCTTTGTATGACATTACAGATGACTTGGCCAAACTCCAGTATGGTGTTCTCCATCTAGATCAAGAACGTTGGCAATGGTGGAAATGGAGAAAAACTGCCCGTCAAGGGTATGTTGATTGGACACACTTTGTGGCAGACCTTTATGAACTCTTTGAAATTGACACCAACCATTTAGGCCGTTTGAAAAAGTTGAAACAATCTGGCACAGTGGAAGACTTTATAGCTGCTTTTGAGCGACTAGCTTTTCGTACAGAGGGCATGTCTGATGCTTTTTTCTGAGAATGTTTTATCAGTGGCCTCAAGGATGAGATTCGTTTCCATGTCCTCATGGCTCGGCCTCAGAGTTAGGTGGAGGCTACTAAATGAGATAAGGAATCACAACAGGTTGTCTCTTCTCAAAACCATAAACCCTCCTTTATTCCTTGCACTAAACCAGTAAATCTCACTCCTTCTACTCCACTAAAGATCCAAAACTTGACCAGGGCCGAAATGGATGAACGCCAACTCAAAGGCCTTTGTTATAATGGTGATGAAAAATATTTTCCAGGACACAAGTGTAAGGAACAAAATATTTTTATGTCCATATCGAAGGATGTTTCAGAAGAGGATGTTGAACCTCCCCTTATGTCTGAGTCACTTGAACCCACCGACATTACCCCTCCCTCGGACCCTCCTGAACTAGAACTGATCATTTCCCTAAATGCTCTCACTGGCTTCTCTGCTCCACAAATCCTCAAACTAATTGGCTACATCAAGCATAGGAAGGTCATCATTCTTATTGATAGTGGAAGCACCTATAATTTTATTCATCGTCGCATTGCCCAAGAAGCTAATTGCTATATCTGTGCAGTCAATAATTTCCAAAACATGATTGCCAATGGCGGGTCCATGAAATGTGGAGGGCGTTGTGAAAATGTGCCTCTCCAAATTAGTGACTACCACCTGAAATCTCATATGTTTGCTATCGACATGGGCAGTTGTGACATTTTGTTGGTGATGCACGCATGCCCTCGCAACCCGCAAGTCATAAGTCCACGCACATAGGATCTTTCTTCTTTCACTGGCCCAAAGATCTCCTGGCAATGGCTCTCCTATTTCCCTTTCGGGAAATCTGCACCCACAGCAAAACCTCATGGAATCTCCCTTCGCGCTTCGGGAGATCAGACTTTGCGATTCCACGAATCCTGTGATCAAGTGTCTTGTCTCTCAGACCCCCGAAACTCGAAGTTATGACGCTTGTCCTTTTCTCTCTCCATATCGCCTTTCTCCTTATCGTGATTTTGGGAGTTGCAATGTCAAGAAAGTCGTACCCTCGACTCTCGATTCCCGAATTACCGAAACTCCGATGCGCTAGCAAGGTTGACTTTTCAACATCTCTTCATTCCATCGGGACTTCGGAGTTCGTGATTTCGTGAGTCCTGATGCAAAGATTTCGGGACTTCACCCCACAAAACCCCAAAATGGTCAACGGAATTTGACTTCCGTGTCGATATTGCACCACCTGTCCACCCTGCTAATTCTATGGCCCACACAATCCTTTCTCCCTCAGGACTTCACGCTTTGTGATTTTCATGAGTCTTGATGCAAATATTTTGGGACTTCAACTCACGAAACCCCAAAATAGAAATCCATGGGTAAATCCAACGGATCCTGGTGGCTTGAATCTACGGTTCTGCTTCTCCTGAGCTTAAACCTTTGGGAATACTCGTTGTAACTCCCCTGCTCCTTCATGATATCTGAAATCTCACGGGACTTCGTGAATTCTCCACAGAGAATTTCGACCGTCCATCTCTTCCCTTCACAAGCACTCTTGCAACTTTTTACCAAGTGGTTTTCCCACGGTACTCAACTGCCTGCGACACAAACTTTCAACGCCTTCTCACTGTTCCAATGCACAAACTTCCTATGCTTCCTTCGACGGCTGTGGAGGCTCTATCCATTCTGGGCTTTCTCCAACTCTGAGTCTTGAAGAAGACTCCTGCATGCACTCCTTGCGACAGACCTTCAAACGCTTCCAAGTGTTGAACTTCCTTGACTCTACGCACACCTACAGCAGCAGTCTCTCAACAAATCATTCAGGTTACCAAACCTGAAACTCTACTCAGCCTGCGCACACCTTGCATGGCTCCTGTGCCTAGCTTCACTTCTGAGGGAATGAGAACAAAAGCTATTTTATCTGAGTTTTCAGAGACAAATCTCTGAACCCTTTGTAAACGCACTCCTTGCAGACAATTCAACTGCACTCCTTGCAGGAACTCTTGCTCAGATAGAGAAACAATTGAAACTCATTCCTTTACCCTTTTCTCTCAGATTTCAAACATTCAACAAGAAATAATTCATACATAGCATAAAATGAATTGCATGACAGAAAGAGTAAAACCATGAACATACCATTTAGCATACCCATATAAGAAACAAATACAATGCCATGAATCTGAATTAAGACTTCTTCTATTAACTCAAATCTCTGTACATGGGTGTTTTTCAAACATAGTTTCTCTATTCCATCTCTGTATGATCTTCTCTTGGTAATGTTCTTCTTCTCTCTTCCATGTTACAATACACAAAATGAGGGTGTCTATATCCCGTTTTCCTCTTTCATTCTAAACTGTCTAATCTACACATTAAATTCTATCTACTTGCATTAACTATCATAAATGCCTTCTACCTACTAAGGACGAGAGAGGATCGCTCAAGGTCCGATTACATTTTACAAGTGTGCCTCCACTTGATGACTTCATTAATGTTTCAAGACATTTTCAAAATTTGCGTTGGGCACTTTTCCAGTTGTCATTTATCTCTCTGCTGGCTCGCTTGAGATGCTCCTGCATCAATTGGGTGCGGACTGGCTAAGGACTTTAGGTCCCATTCTCATGGATTTTAAGGAAATAACTATGCAATTCGACCAGGAAAACCATCAATATAAGTTCCAAGGCATCACCGTCAGTTCCCCTGAGATCATTAGTTCTCATCGCATGGAAAAACTGCTCAAAAAAGGTCATTCGGGCGTTAGTTCCCAACTCCATGCCATACAAGCAACTGAGACACCCTTTGTGTCGTAGGACCTCCAATCCATCCTCTCTAAACATCAAGTGGTTTTTTCCACTCCCTAGGGAATTCCTCCTTCCTGTGTTGTTCATGATCATTCCATTCCCCTTGTCCTAGGAAACCTTCCTCCGAATATCCGTCCCTATCGTCACCCCTTTTCCCAAAAAAATGAAATTGAGAAAATGGCTCAAGAACTGCTTAACGTAGGTGTTATCCTCCGTAGTATGAGCCCCTACTCTTCCCCTGTGGTCATGGTCATGAAGAAGGAAGGTTCTTGGTGCATGTGTCCTGGTTTCCGCACCCTCAACAAAGTCATCATTAAAGACAAATTTCTCATTCCTGTCATTGATGACCTCTTGGATGAATTGAGTGGCGCCCAGTTCTTTACTTAACTTGATCTTCATTTTGGCTACCACTATATCTGTATGAAAGAGGCAAACATTCTTAAGACTACCTTTAGAACTCATGAGGGCCACTATGAGTTCTTGGTCATGCCTTTTGGTTTGTGTAATGCTCCCTCCACTTTCCAAAGCCTCATGAATCATGTCTTCCATCCTTTTCTCTATCATTTTGTCTTAGTTTTCTTTGATGATATCCTCATCTATATAAAAACTTGGATAGACCATCTTGCTCATGTGGATCGAGTTCTCCATCTACTCTCTTAGCACCAACTTTTCCTGAAAAAATCTAAATGTGCTTTTGGCGCCTCAGAACTTGAGTACTTGGGTCATCTTGTTGGCAAGCACGATGTCAGGGTGGATCCTAAAAAGATTGAAGCTATGCAATACTGGGCTCACCCAAAGACTCTCAAAAGATTGCGTGGATTTCTAGGATTAACAGGTTATTATCACAAGTTTTTTAAGAATTATGGAAAGATTGTGGCCCCTCGCACTGCACTCCTTAAAAAGAATTCTTTCACCTGGACTCCAACAGTTGTTCAGGATTTTCAAACCTTGAAGATGGCCATGTGTGCCACTCCAATCCTGGCACTTCCTGATTTCACAAATACCTTTGTCCTGGAATGTGATGCTTTAGGGAAAGGAATTGGCGTTGTCCTTATGCAAGAGGGTCGGCCTTTGGCCTTTAACAACAAACAACTATCTGAATAAAATTTGGGAAAATCAATCTATGAAAAGGAAATGTTGGCTATTTTGCATGTCATTGATCTTTGGCACCCTTATCTATTGGGGCAATGCTTCCAAATTAAGACAAATCATCAAAGCCTCAAGTATTTTCTAGAATAACGCATTTCCTCCCTAGAGCAACAAAAATGGGTGACTAAGCTCTTTGGATATGATTATGAGATCATTTACAAGAAAGGCAAAGACAATGTGGTTGCGGATGCACTTTCCCGAAGATATGAAGATGAAGGGTCCCTTTTTTCTCTCTCCTTCATTGTGCCAGATTGGCTCTAAGTCGTTCGCCAGGAATGGCTACACGATCCCAAAAGTTTGCATCTGATACAACAATTGTAGTCCAATTCTCCAGTTTCCCCGAGGTACTCTTGGCTCCATGATGCAATTCAATACAAAGGTCGTTTGTATTTAAGTAAACAGTCAAAACTTGAATCCACGGTACTTTCTAAGCTTCATGCTACACCCACACCTTAGCAGTCAAGGTTTGCCAAAACCTATGACAGGGTCAAACGTTCTTTTTTCTGAGATGGTATGAAACAGGACGTTCGTAATTTTGTGTTTGAATGTGTTGTGTGTCAACGCAACAAGGGAGAAACAGTCAAATCTCCTGGTACACTAAAACCGCTTTCGATTCCACCTGCTATTTGGTGAGATATCTCTATGGATTTCATTGTAGGCTTACCTAAATTGGGCAATAAATTAGTCATCATGGTGGTCATTGATCGCCTTTCCAAGTATGCTCATTTTTGTGCTCTTCAACACCCATTTACAACATCCACTATGGCTCAACTTTTCATGGATCAGGTCTTAAAGCTTCATGGCATGCCGCATTCTATTCTTTCTGATTGTGACCCAACTTTCACCAGCAATTTTTGGCAAGAACTATTCAAGCTACAGGGCACCCAATTACATCTTAGCACAACTTGTCATCCCCATACTAATGATCAAACTGAAGTTGTCAACAAGTGTTTGGAAACATATTTGAGGTGTTTTTCATTGGAAAAGAAAAATCAGTGGGCTCAATGGTTACCACTAGATGAATGGTGGTACGACACTTTATACCATACAGCTACCCGCATGACTCCTTTTGAAGCAGTATATGGACAAAACCCACCTTCAGTTCTCTCATATTTACCAGTTGTCTCGAAGGTCCAGGCTGTTGACCAAACACTTACAGTTCGAGAGGTTATTCTCCATACCCTCAAAGAGAATTTGGTCATGGCCCAGAATTGCATGAAGAAACAAGCAGATCAAGGTCGCTTTGAACATCAATTTGCAGAAGGGGATCAGGTGTTTCTTCGATTGCAACCTTACAAGCAAAATTCCCTCAAGGCTGACCATTATCATAAACTGGCGCCCAAATTTTATGGTCCTTATATCATTCTCAAGCATGTGGGACAGGTGACCTATCAATTAGCTTTTCCCAGTCATTCTAAGCTACATCCTGTTTTTCATGTTTCCTGCTTAAAGAAGGTGATTGGAACTAAGTGTCAAACTCAAACCAACCTTCCCGAGTTGGACAAAGAAGGCTCCATTTGGCTACAACCAGAAGCAGTTTTGGACCAGCGTGAGAGCTCCCTGTGTCAGCGAACCATCAAAGAAGTGTTAGTCCAGTGGAAATATACAGCCCCAATAGATGCCACTTGGGAACCAGCTACCATTCTGCAACAATTTCCACATCTCAAGCCTTGAGGACAAGGCTCTTTTTAAGGGGGAGGACATGTTAGGGACCTAACCCCTCACATAGGTAGAATAATATATTTCGATGTAATAAAGTCAATATTAATAAGGCCTAGCAATAAGGAAGAATAAGTCGAATGTAAGAAGACTTAATAGAAGCTTCCACTTCTAGAAGGATCTTCCTCTAGATGGTTCTTTTGATAGACATATTTAGTATAAATAGGAGTTGAGGGTATGAGAACTGTTTTTGTATTATTGTAGTCCTTTTATGGTTATACTATTGTTCATCTGCCATTTCTAACATTTTATTTTTGTTCTGCATACTTTTTATATATGGAATATTACATTATTTCTTGTTTTTTCTCAACAACAAAGATATATGCACATTGCAAGGATATCAATATGAACTGGGACCCTATTTCTTGCAACAATTGCATTAGATTCCAAACATTAAGACATATCTTTTGCAAAATGAAGCTATCTTCATATTCAAATGTAAATGAAAATGCAGAAGACATAACTGCATTAAGTGTCCACACATGTTCATGGAAAAATCCTCTGGACAACATGGGAAAAATCCATCGTCCAAAAAAATTCCAAGCTCCAACGTGAGAAAGCACCACAATGCAGGGATGTCAGAGAATTGGTATCAATTATCCACAGATGAATTGAAAACAGACCAAATGTTTGTTGTACCAGGAAAAAACATGTACAAATCACAAAAGATACAACTATGTGGGATGTAAGAAAATCATCAAAACAAACATCTCCACAGATAAGAAACAACACATTGCAAATCACAATATCCTTTGAAAAATGTAGCTATCTGCATCGTCAAATGTAAATGAAACTCAAAGAGAACTATCAACACAACATTTTTGCATATGATGAATGCAAAAAAGGTTAAATAAAACACCAGAGCAAACTCCAATAAAACACAACACTTGTACTATGCATGAAACTCATACTTTTAGACAACAAACACACAAGATAATTGCATTTATCCAAGAAACATAAGTGAATATCCATATCTGTGGATGCAAAGTAAGAATCAATTTCTAATCTTCCTTGGCATATAGCATGCAATGCACATAATTTCTTACCCTCTAATATAGATTTGCAGAATCCCGACACCCAAACTCTTGTAACTCGCAATCCTTCATCTCTCTGAATGTTTTTTTTCCTATTAACCTTCAATTGTTTCCAGTGTACACACTTTATGTAAGAACCCCTGACCTGCTTAAATTTCCTCTATAGAAAACAAAACAATAATCAACCCTCATTTCTATCTCGCATATAAAACACACTGCGACAAAAAATATTCCACTCCACAATTCCAGCTAGTAACAGACCAAAAGTAATTGCACTATGCACGAGGGGGTTTTCCCGTACACCTTTGATTGTTTTTGGCCTACACAGCTTCTGCAATAGCTCCTCATCATCTTACCTTGCTTCTAAAAAAACAAAATAATGAACATCTCCCAATTTTGTTTCGCATATACAACACATCCCAAAAAAATTACAACCCACCATTCCAGCCAACAACATAACACACGAAATTGCACTATGCATGAGACAAACTACTTGTACTTGTATGAAAATACATAAATTGATAAGCAACCAAACTAGTTCAAAGCAAGATAGTAGATGCACATGATTTCTTACTCTTTGGCATAGATTTGTAGAAGTCCAAACTCATGTCTTGCAAGTTGCCATGGGGTCTCCACTTATTGAACTTATGATATAGCACTTCTATTCGTGGGATATTAAAGAATACCCCGAGTTTCACTAGATATTGAAAAACATCCCCCAAAATCCTTTTGTTAAACCCCCCTCCCAATACATCTTTCCAATAAAAGAACCCCCTTTTTAACTAGATATCCCCTATTTTTTACTAGATGCAACTTTTTATACCCCCTAATACTTATAAATTTTCCCCATACCCCAAATCCCCCCAATACCTACAATATATTGACCTTGTTTTTCACAATTTAAAAGCCCCCTTTATGAATGAACATGATAAGATATTGGTCAACAAGATCAATCCTCCATGCTCCTAGCACTCTAGAGAATGATATTTATTAAACATGAATTTGATGAATCCCACATTTTGTGCATTGAAGGTCTTTGTTCCTTCCTCTTTGTTTGTAGTTTACAATAAAGGCTACAACGTCTATGAGCAAGGATGAAAGTCTCTATTTATCTGTCTAAGTCTTCTACCCTGCTTGCATGACTTGAATGAAATCGTTGCAGTTGCTACTTGTCACAGGCTCCTTCATCTTTGGATAATGACAATCTCACTTGCGTCAAATTGTCATAACATGTAATGACAATGACATATGAGCAACTAAGAAGTAACCTACCGCATTAAAGGAGAGGGGATGGAAATAAGATACAAAGTATAATGACAATAAGCTTTTCAACACTCTCATTAGCGTACAAGATTATATTTTCCATTATAGTTTAATTTAAATTAATTAACATTAATTGTTCTAACTGAATTGGAAAATTTACTTGCTAATGGCTTGTTTTATGCATGTTATGTTATGATTAGTTTTCACAAACTTTTTTTTTACTTACCTTAAATTTTTATTTGATACTTACTTTAATTCTCCTTTAAAATGTTTTCTCTAAACCTCATCAATTCCCTCTTACTTTTTCCATTAAATCAATTCATGATTAACAAACCTAGTCAATTCCCCTTGCTTTTTCCATTAAATCAATTCATCATCATTGTTCTTTCTTTGTTTCAACGATATCGCTCGATACCAGTTTTCCCTCTCCACGTCATTAATATCCCTCGAATCTCTATGAGACGCTTCCTTGCCTATCTGTACTCTAACCCATTTTCTATAGTTTTGCTTTCCTAAATTGTCTTCAATCTTTACTATTTATATACCTTTTCTTCTTTACTATTTACATACCTTTTCTTGATTCTATACTTTAGTTAATTTTAATGTAGTGGAAAAAGAAATGATTTTGATCATAGTTTAAATGTTTTATGTTTTGTTTTTCTTTTATAATACTAATTTTGTTAAAAGAAATTACTAATTTTATTACGAAAAATTATTAAATTTGTAAATTTGAATAATTAATTTTGTATAATCTAAATATTCTAGAAATTTTTCAATAAATAAACTGAATCTATTTTAACATTCATAAATACAATTTAAAAAACAAATAATTGTACTTTCATATCATGATTTATGTCACCATATATAAATCATTTAAAAAACCAAAAAAAAAAGCTTTTTCTTTCAATTTCATTTGTATTATTCGCTTGCTATCCTTTCATTCTTTAGGTACCTGCTCTGGTCAAGAACGAATCTGGAAAGATATGTTCTTTCTGTACCTTTTCCATGTGGAACTAAGACAGGAACGTCCTTGTAGACTAAGCAACCTCTCTTTGGTGCCTCAAGGAAGTCTCCCTTATTGCGCGGCAGGTGCAGGAGCGGGGGAGGACCATTCCCCTCTTTTACAAAATGTCTCCTTCCCATGTTCGTCACCCTGACCGATCGGACAGCCCATTTGCACAGTCATTCCAACACCATCAGACTAGTGGAAGACACTTTGGAATATATATTTGGATCCTCTTCGCCATGAGGTAAAACTGCAACAGCTCTCACTATGGGACGGCTGAAACCACATGACATTTTCTTCATACTTTGGTTGATGATCAACAAGAACATTGAAGGGAGGATATTGTTTACAATTTAAAATTAATTTTTGAAATAGGTTTATAGCTTAATATTTATAGGTATTTGACATGAGTGGAAATCTACTCTCTTTTATTACCATCAAAGTGTTATTTCAAGTGGTTAAAATAGTAATATTTAGTTTACACATGATAAATAAGTTTCATATCCAGATCCTGAAATTATATCAATAAAAATTATAAACTATATTGATAATTTTGAGTTTTATAATATTTTTCTATTTTAAAAGTTATATTTTCTCCTTTTAATTTGATAATTTTTTTTACTTTCTTAATTGTAATATTTTTTCTATTTTAAAAAATATATAAATAAAAAATAGTTTTGTAATATCTTTTTTTATTTTAAAAGATATATAGATAAAAGATATACAGATAAAGGTCTCTCCCTTTAATGTGGATAATTTTTCTAGAATGTTTGTGTAGTTGATGGATTAGATCTATGTGTTATGTAGCTACGAAGCAGCGATGGTGAAGCGTGTGGTGCGATGTGTACGTGAACAATGTAAACAAAGGCGAGCCTTTAAACATTTTTAGTGAAAGTGATAGGTTTTCTATAGGTATGAAGTTTCAATTCTTATGTCTAAATGACTTAGACAAAAAGAGTTAAATATCTTTAGTGGAAGTGACAGGTTTTCTATATGTATAAAGTTCTGCTCCTTGATGGAAGTATAAAGTTTTTCGTAAAAACCTTGTGAAAACCTTTTCATTATGAAAAATATTTAATGTTTATCTTCATAGAAAGTGGAATTATGACTTATTAATAGATAACAAAAATTATTTTTTTATTTTATTTATCTTATTAATTTTTTTAAAATTTTATAATTCGATTTTTGTTTCTTCATAAAAACCTTGTCAAGAAGAATATTTAATGTTTATCTGCATAGAAAGTAGAATTATGATTTACTAATAGATTACATAAATTGTCTTTTTATTTTATTAATTTTTTTAAAACTTTATAATTGAATTTTTGTTAATGTATTGTAAAAGTTATAATTAAATTACATTGAAAATTAACCTAAAAAGTGGATAGAAGTAGAATTATAAAATTTACACAAAATTATCATATAAAATTTAACAATTTTATTTGTACATTATGATGATATTGGTAATGTTGATGATTAACTTCTAGTATAATGTTGATGATTAACTTCTACTAAGACTGAATTGTTTTATTGGACCTTAAGAGGGTAAGTGATTACTTGAGATTTTTTAGAATTTTCTTTATATGCTCAAAAAGAATTAAGAGAAGCTTTCCAAGATCATGAGGTTAGGAAGGTTGGTAGTGTGACCTGTATTTTGAAAATAAGATATAACCTAAAAACCTAAGTATGGACTGGACAATTTAAGAGAAAGTATTTTACATCTTCAACCTTCTTATTTAAAATTTTATCTTCAACCTTCTTATTTAAAATTTTGAATAATATATTATAATTTTGAATAAAATATATAATTGTAAATATTTAAAATTTATTAGAAAATGAATACATGAATTTGAAATACTAATGTTCTAGTTATACACGGAGTAAAATATATTAAATAAAATATATGTGTGGTTATGTTTTATATTTATTGTTTTTTATTAATAACATTGTTTTAACATTTTGTTTTATTATATATATATATATATATATATATATATATATATATATATAAATAAGTGAGTATAATTCTTGTATTACTAAGATATTTATGATGATACAAAAGGGGACTCCAGTGAGTATAAATTCTTGTATTACTAAAAGATATTATGATACAAAAAGGGGGACTCCCTAGTCTGTCAAAAAGGAAACCAGACCAGGGGTTTCAGAGTTGCATTTTCTGGGATAGTAGAGGGGTATGGCTGGGCCACTACCTTGGGAAACCGGCCCAGTTCTACCATATCCAATTTTGAAAAGCTAAACAAAATCATATATGTAAAAAGACACAACATAAATTAAGGTTGACCCTTTGCTAGAAACATGACTTGACCATTGGCTAAAACATGCGCTAGTCCAGGATGATGATATGTTTCTTTCCTTCATCCTCCTTGTCCTTGTTCTCTTCCTTTTGGACCACCGTACGAGTCTTTCTAGTACGGGTTGGTGCTCCATTCCCGTCCACTGGCGTGATGTCCATGTGACGGACATAGCGCAAGTATAGGTGGAATTGGGTTGCCACTTGCTCCATCTTCTCCTTCTGGTTCCTCTGGTCCTCAACTAGCCATTTTGTACTGGATTCCAGGTTGTTGAGGTGACTCAGGATCCCTTTTAGTAGTTTTTCTTGGTCCCTGTTATCCTTCCAGTTGGCATCTTTCCTTTAAGAGCTCACCTTGCCTATTAACATCTTTGTTCACCACACCATCTCCATTGTTTTGTGGTAGAGGGTTTCTCTGGGCTGTGTGGCCCCTGGGTCCGTTATCTAGTCTTCTTCCTAAATCAGTTCCTCCCAAGCTTTACCCTTGCGTTTAACATTGATTTCTTTCTCCCATCTGGTGATGGTCGCTTTTCCCTTTGGTTCGACCAACGTATGAAAGGTACCCTTGGCATCTCTGGCCGCTTTCTCCATCCTTGTAATCCTTCGAGGGATTTTCAGAGGTTCTTTCCCCTGGGAGATTCTCTTACTGTGCGTTCTCTTCATACATACCATTCTGACTGGTTTGTGGTAGGTTTTTCCTTGGTCTCTCCTCCTGTTCCTATCTACACAACCCTTGTTTTTGTGGTAGCTCCTGCAGTTGTGCTTTTCCTTTCTGTATTCATTCCTAGTGCTTCTTCTCTTATGGGATTTCCCCAACCGTGGGCTCATCCTAGAAATCATGGTCTTCCTGTAGAGGTAAACCTTCTTGTCCTTTTTCCTTGTCTCAGTATGTGTGATCATGATGACCCGGCCGTAAAACCTGCACCGGCCCTTGCCCCTCCTCATTGTACAACCAGCTGTGATACTCCCCATACATGTGCTTGGGTAAGGTGTATCCATACTAGTCCATGGTACCACCTTTTTCCCTTCATCATTTGCGGCCTGCTGATTGTTGTCTATACTTTCCCACAAACTACCCATGTACTTATTTCTATTGACAAGACCTTGGTGTCGTACCCCCATCTACTATGTGGTCTGAGCCTGCATTGTAACTTGTGGTCGAGTGTTGGGTAGTTAGATTCTACCTGGATCCTTCGTGCCTGCCAGTTGGCCTTGTGCCTCCCTCCTCGATGTGGCCTTCCGTACTTTGGTTGTTGTAACGGTCCTTTGTGGCTAGTTGGATGCAATTTTTTATGAACTGACCATTCAATATGTTACTCCAGGTAGTGTCTACCTCTGGTCCTTCCTTGCTAACCCCCTCATTAGCGATTATGTCCGCTAGTCCAATCGATGACCTACGTACCCAGCGCAACTCTACTGTGTTCATCGTTTCCAGATGCTCCTGGATTTTTTTAAGGGTGTGTGCCAAGCGTCAGCGCCTCTGAATTTTGCCCAATCTGGTGCCATTTTGGAGTCTCTTCACTGTGTTGATAACCAGTGTGGAGTCACCTTCAACGATGGTATTTGTCATCCTTTCATGACTTAGAATCTTGAGGCCGATCTCCAGGGCTCTGAATTCCGTTGCGTTGTTGGTTGAATTTCCCATACTCCCAGTGTACAGATGGATTATGTTATCGTCACTATCCCTGATTACCCGTCCCATTCCTGTCATACATGGGTTTCCCTCTGCCACCCTGTCGAAATTCAACTTGAGGGACCCTGCTTGAGGGGGATTCCAGTTGTGCTCACCTATTTGGAGTTACGGTAGCCGCCTTACTTGAGTGTAGTTGTGCCCGTCTTTTAGGTGAAAATATTCTAGGACTCGGGTGTCTTGGACTGCGAGTTGCGCTCTTCTCGTCTGGCAGTTGCGGCTCTACACCGTTTCTCTTATCAGAGAGATTATTATTTCCTTGAGTTTCCCTTTCAGTCGGATTTCATTCCTGAAGATGCGTCGGTTCCTCTTTCCATATTTCCGATATGATCATCCCCGGAATGAGAGTCCAACAGAGGTTTACCTCTTCATTTTCATTGTAATTCTAATTCCAGGTATTGATGGTTGTACAGATGTTACCTCGGATCCTATTGGACTGTCGAAAGATATCTGTCGCCCAGTCCCAGATCTTTGTTGTGTAGTTACATTCATCGACGAGATGATTCTTTGTTTCTTCCTTAGCTTGACAGAGGTGGCATCGTGATGGGCCAATGAACATCCTTTTCCTTAGGTTTTCCCAAGTTAGAATTTGGTTGTGAAGTACTAATCATTTGAAAAAAAAAAAAATTGGCCATTGGGGGTTGTTCCAAAGCTTATCCCATTATTGCATTGGATATTCTTGGTCCTGGTCCGTGATGTAATGTCGAGCTTCTTTCAAGTTAAATTCCCCGCCATTTTTTTGGCCCCGTCTTAGTTGGTCCTCTTCTTTTGAGACTACAAGTTTCCTTTTCCTCAGTTCCTCCTCCACCTCTTTCATGATTGTTGCGGTCCAGTCTCTATTTTGCGAACTGAGATTGTCCCAGATTCTCCATCTGTTGTGATCTATTTCTTGTTTCTAGTAGTGGTAGAATTTGGTTTTTCCTTGAACGATCATGTCCTGTTGGAGTTCCTCTCTGTCTGGATTTTCCATTCTAGGTTCCTGTTGCCATGCATCCTCCCAAAATATCGATGTTTTACCATTCCTCACTTCCCAAAAGCTCTATGTCTGGATCAAGGTTTCATTGCACCAAGCTAGATTCCAGATGGTTGATCCCTCCTTGGTGCACCTAAAGAAGATTCAGTCCTGGTCATTTATGTATGGGGCATACTTGGCCTTCTAGAGGTTTACCCATGGTGTAAATGTTTCTTTGACCCATTACCACCAGAGTTTCTCCCTGTAGGCTTCGTTGGTTACTTGTAGGTCTTATAGCCCCAGGCCTCCTTTTCTTTTTGGTTTACAGACTTTCTCCCAGGCCACCAGGGTCCATTTTTTATTTGTTTCCGCTCCTCTCCATAGGAAGTCCCTTTGGATTGTTCTTATTTTTTGTAGTATCCCTTTGGGGGCAGGAAATACGGACATCATATAGGTTGGAATTGCTTGCAGAATCGTCTTGGTCATTATGAGTCTCCCCACTATGTTGAGGGATCTGTATGTCTAGTTTTTCACCCTCTCCTATAACTTGTTGATCACTCCTTCCCATCTTTCCATTTTGTATGCTATGTCTGTCAAGGGGATGCCCAAGTACTTGGTTGGGAGTGCTTTGCGTTCAAATCCCAAAATATTTTCCAGGTTTCTTTGGATTGCAGGGTTGGTGTTGAAGAAATAGATCATAGATTTAGAGTGATTGATCTTGGCACCCGAGGCTTCCCCAAAATCTTATAAGATTAATTTATAGGATTTTTCTTCCTTGATCCTGGGTGTTCCATGAAGTAAGATGTCATCCACGAACTATTGGTGTGTGGAAGTAGGAAAATTTTCAAAAGGTTTGATGCCTGTTATTTCTCCCGCAATTGTTGCGCTTTTTATGCTTCGACTGAGACCTTCCATCATCAAAATGAACAGGAAGGGGGAAAGAGGGTCTCCTTGTCTAATGCCTCTCATAGGCCAGAATGGTTTGGCTAGGGCTCCATTTATTAGGAGCGAGAAACTTGTCATTGAGACTAGGCTGACAATCCAACTGATCCAGTGCTGGGTGAAACCAAAGGCTTACAGAGTCTTGACCATGTAGTGGCAACTAATTTTGTCATAGGCTTTTTCTAGGTCAAGTTGTATTATCATCCCCCCTCTCCTATGGATTTTCAAGGTGCATATTAGCTCGTGGGCATGGATGGTGTTGTCCATGATTTGTCTTCCTTCCATGAAACCCACCTGTTCTTGTGAAATCAGTGTGGGTAGGAGGGGTTTCAATCTATTGGCTATGCCTTTGGAGATTATCTTGTAGACCACATTACATAGAGCTATGGTTCTGTATCGGTCGGGGGTCCTGGCTTCATTTTCTTTGGGAATTAGAGTAATCATTGTGGCATCTAGCACTTTTATAATGGAGGTTGACCATCTGGAGTCATCCTCTACCCTATAAACATCACGTTTGACCACTTCCCAACATGCTTTGAAAAATTCCACTGTGAAACCATCTGGACCTGGGGCTTTCCCATTGGGCATCTCCTGGATCACTTGATCAATTTCCTCCTTAGCGATGGGTTTATTTAGGTTGTTATTTTGTTCCTCGGTTACTAGACAGGGGATGTGATGAGTTATCCTTTGGATGGCCTTCGTTCGGTATTTGTTGGGTTCCCGAGATATCCCATCGAAGTGATTTACTAGAGTATTTTCAATATCCTTGTGGGATTCTCTTTCGATCCCATCCTGATCCTTAATTCTCAGGATTTTGTTGTGAGCTCTTATGGCAATGGTTGTTCTATGAAAACACAACCATCTGATTTGGGACTTTTATCGCCATAAAGTTTCTTCCTGTTGACATCTATCTCCCCATTCCTGGGTCATTTGGATCTCTTTCTTTTTTCGATCCTCTGTATAGCCCTCCGCTAAGCCTATTTCCTGGATTTTTCTCATTTTGTCTTCAATATTTTTTTTTCTCTTGGTTTATATTTCCAAATATTTCCTTGTTCCACTCCTTGAGATTATATATGATGTACTTTAGTTTCTTATAGAGTTTCAACATCCTTGTCCCTTTCTCTGGTTGTTCCTCCCGCCACCACTATTTGATGTTCTCCTTGAAAGTGGGGTGTTCGATCCAAAATTTCTCAAATCTAAAAGGTCTATTCTTTGACGTGGTTTGAAAGTATTCTTCCAGTTGGATTGGCCAGTGATTAGACCCTCCCTAGGGAACGATGCTACAGTCTAAGGTTAACCCCTGTAGAATGATAGACTCTAACACCAATAATATGTCTAGTCTTGTTTCTACCTGATGTTGATTCATCCATTTATTGTTCCAGGTGAACTGTCCATTATTGATTTTGATGTCCACCATCTTCGTTGTGTCTATGAACATTGAGAATTCTTCCGCATCTCTATCCAATCTCCTAGTACCTCATTTTTTCTCCGCAAGTGACGTGATGATGTTGAAGTACCCTGCCAGGATCTAGTGGAGGTTGTTGGATCGGGTTCTTAGGTCTTCTAGGTCTAGAAGAATTTTCCTTTTTTCTTATAACCTCTCGGGTACATACACATTGGTGCATAGAATCACCTCCGTATTTCCAATGATTTGCATGATAACCGAAAGTGTGTGCCTGATGGCTTCAACTGCTATTAGGCTCATCACTTGTGGGTTCCACAAAGTGAGAATACCTCCTGCCATCTGTTGTCCTTCGACAACCATCATCTTGTACTTGTTCCATTTTTTTTTCTCATTGTTTCCATTTTGTCTGTAGTGCATTTTGTCTCTTGGATGAAATAGAGGTCTGGTTGTTCCTACATAAGTTTACTTTTAAGGATTCTCTGTTTTCGTGGGTTGTTTAAGGATTCTCTGCGGCCGAGTTGGGAAATAGATTCTTGATCTTACCTGAGTTTATGATGCACACGCCTGCTACCTCTCTACCCACAGGTCGGCCGATCCGCATGCTCACACGATCTTTCCTTCCTACTAGCCCGAAGAACTCTAAACGTTCTTCTAATTCCCTATCGGGAATTCTGCACCCACAACAAACTCTTCACGGGGTCTCCTCTTTGAAATCGGAAGATCGGACTTCGCGAAGTCAGTGGTCGAGTGTCAGACTCTCGAATCCCTGAAACCCGACAACCAGTCAACGCTGACCTTTTCCTTTCCCCTTCAGGACTTTCCCCTATCGCGATTTCATCACTCGTGATGTCAGACAACTTGTTTTCCCGACTCCCGATTCCCGATATTCCGAAACTCTGACGCACACGTGAGTTTGACTTTTCAACGCTCTTCACCTCATCGACAATTCAGACTTCGCAATATCGTGAATCCTAATGCATAAGTTTCGGGACTTCTCGCTGTGAAACCCCGATACAGTGTGCCACCTGTCCACTTGCCGACTCCTGTGGCTCCACACTGTCCTCTTAACCGTCGGGATATCGCGTATCACGATTTCGTGATTCCCATTGCAATATTCACGGGACTTCAACCCACGAAACCCCGATATACGAACTCACGTGTAAATCCGATGGCCCTTGTGGCTTGGATCTACGGTCCTGCCCCTCCTGAGCTTTGAACTCTTAGAGAATACTCACGGTATCTCCTCTTCTCCTCTGTGAGATCTGATGGCTCACGAGATGTTGCGAATCCTCCTCGGAGAATACCGACCGTCCGTCTTCCTTGTCAATTCTTGTGAATGACCAAGTGTTCCTCCGCGAAGACTTGTTCACCTGCGCACAAACTTACGATGCTTTTTACAGACTTCCAGTCGCAACTTTGCTGAGCTATTTTGTCAACAATTTCAAAGGCCTTATTCTTCTCGAGCTTTTCCACGACTCTGCGTCCTCTTAGATTACCTCTTGCTCGCACTCCTTGCAACAACCTTTAGACACTTCCCAGTGCTGAATTCTTTCGACCCTGCGCACGCCTACAACAGTAGTCTCTGAACAATTCACTCAGGTTCGCAACCCTGAAGCTTCCCTCGGCCTGTGCACTCCTTGCACGGCTCCTGTGCCTATATGCACCTTAGAGAGAATGAGAACAAAAGCTATCTCTATCTGAACCCTATGTCAACGCACTCCTTGCGGACAATTCGATTGCACTCCTTGCAGGAATATTTGTTCAGATAGAGAAACAATTGAAACTCATTCCTACTTCCTTTCGGACTTCTAACTCAAACATGAAATCATATACACAACATATAAAGAAAATGTATAACAGGAAGAAAACATTCATGAGTATATCATTAACATCAATATACAGAGAACAAACACAAAAACCATGAATTTGGATCAACCTCTTCTATTAATCCAAATATCTGTCCATGGGTGTTCTTACACAGCTCTCTACTTCTCCTATGCTCCAATGCTTCAATTTTCAATAATGTTACAATACACAATGAGGGTGTCTATATATCATTTCCCTCCTGCGCTCTAAAACTATCTAATCTAGAATTAAATTCTATCTACCCGCATTAACTACTTTAAATGCCTTCTACCTACTAAGGACGAGAGAAAAAGGCTCAAGGTCCGTTTACATATACAAGTGTGCTCCCACTTAAATGACTTCATTTAAGATGGCGCATCAACTTCAAGGAACTTTCAAAATTTTTGCTGGCTTGTCCAATTGTCCTTCGCTTCCGCGCTGGCTCGCTTGATGTTGGTGATGCTCCTACATCATACTCCCTTTCTTGAAAATTTTCATCGGCTCTTGTCCATGAGCTCGTGCACGGTCTGTCCATGCCTCTGTATCTCTACTTCATTCTCCCAGCTGGCATCTTCAACTGGATGGTTCTTCCACTTGACCAGATACTCAAAGTATTCTTTCCACCTGGTCCTCTTGCTCACTCTTTTGTCCAGTATGCATTCCATCTGTGGATTTTCTGCAACTGGCATCTGCTTTGTCCACTGGACCACTGGCTGTTCATTTCCAGTCCCTGTTTCCTTAGCTCTATATGGGTACAAATCCGAGATATTGAATATCGGAGAAATTATGATCCCATCGGGTAATTCAATCTCATAAGCATTCGCCCCAAATTTATTCAAGACCCTACATCGCCCGATTTTCTTCATCTTCAACTTGTTATACGTTCCTCTCGGGAACCTTTCTTTCCTCAAATGTGCTAGAATCAAGTCACCAACTTCAAACTAAAGTTGTCTTCTACGTTGATCGTCTCTACGCTTGTACTCCTGGCTTGAATTATGCAATCGTTCCTTCATCTGGCTGTGAAGTTCCTTCATCGCCTCTGCGAATTCTTTTGCACTAACACTCCTAGTCGCAGTCTATTCTGAATCTCTCAGCTCAGAAATTCCCCTCCGCTGCTTGCCATAGACAATCTGGAATGGACTTTGCCCTGTGATCCTGTTAACTGAGTCGTTATATGCAAACTCTGCATGTGGTAATATGTGGTCCCACTAGCTGTGGTGTTCTGTCACCAAGCTTCTCAGCAAGTCTCCCAGACTTCTGTACCACTTATGTCCGTCCATCCATCTGAGGATGATAAGATGAACTAAATGACAAGTTAGTTCCCAGCTTATTCCATAAGGTCCTCAAAAAATGTCCTATGAACTTTGTATCTCGATCCGAAACTATACTCCTTGGCAATCCATGAAGTCGAATGACCTCTTTGAAAAACAGGTTCACAATGTGAGTTGCGTCACTGGTTTTCTGACATGGAATGAAGTGTGCCATCTTGGAAAATCTATCCACCACCACAAAGATTGAATCAACACCTCTTTGTGTTCTTGGCAACCCCAATACAAAATCCATGCTAATTGCATCCCACGACCTTTCTGGTATGGGCAATGGTTGATAAAACCCCGCATTCTGCTTTCTTCCCTTCGAATGCTGGCAAATTCTACACATGTCTACAAATCTCTTGACATCAGCTCGCATTCCTGGCCAAAAGTATGACTCATTCAGCTTTGCGAGCGTCTTGTCATGACCAAAATTCCCTACCAATCCTCCACTGTGTTTCTCCTTCAGCATATTCTCCCTCATGGAGCATTTCAGAATACACAGTTGATTACCTCTAAACATTAATCCTTCCTAGATCATGTATTCCATCCATTGGCTTCTATCTCTGAGAATTGGATTCTCAGCTGCTTCATACGCCTCTTTAAAATCTGGATCATCAATGTACATGTCCCTGAGATCATCAAAACCCAATGTTTTGACTCTGAACTCCTGCAACAACAAACACTTCCTGCTCAAAGCATCAACAACTTTGTTAGCAATACCAGAAATATGCTTTATCACAAAAGTGAAATTCTGCATATACTCAACCCATTTAACATGTCTCTGATTCAACTTTTCCTGTTGAGTCACAAACTGCAGTGCATGATTTTCACTGTATAATACAAACTCTTTCGGGATCAAGTAATGCCTCCATTTCTTCAATGCCTGAATGATAGCATAGAACTCCTTGTCGTAAGTGGAGTACTTCACCTTCGCTTCATTCAGTTTCTCACTGAAATACGCTATTGGCCTGTCTTCCTGACTCAAGACTGCCCCGATTGCAAACCCACTTGCATCGCATTTCACTTGAAATGTCTTTTGGAAATCCAACAACACCAAAACTGGTCGTTCTGAAATCTTCCTCTTCAACGGATTAAAGATTTTCTCAGCTTCTTCTATCCAGTGAAAAGACTTGTGTCTTTTCTTCACTGTATCCATCATTGTTGCGCTAATTCCACTGAAATTCTTGATGAACTTTCGGTAGAAACTAGCCAATCTGTGAAAACTTCTCACCTCAAAGACATTCTTTGGTGATGGTCAATTCTTGATTACCTCCACCTTATCTGGATCCATCCTCAACTCATTTGCCGAAATAACAAATCCCAAGTAAATGAGCTCTGTCTTCATGAATGAGGATTTCTTCATGTTTATTAACAACTTCTCCTACTGTAACCTCTACATCACTGTAGCTAAATGCTTCAGATGCTCTGCCACTATTTTACTGTAAACCAGTATGTCATCCAAATACACAATGACAAACTTCCCGATGAACTCCCTCAGGACTTCGTTCATCAACCTCATGAAGGTACTTGGCGCATTTGTTAAGCCAAATGGCATAACAACAAGCCATTCATACAGACCCTCATTTGTCTTGAATGTTGTCTTCCACTCGTCACCTTCTCTCATGTGGATCTGGTGATAACCGCTTTTGAAATCAATCTTTGAAAAATACTTTGCTCCACTCAAGCAATCCATCAGATCATCCATCCTCGGCAATGGAAATCGGTACCTGATGGTTATATTGTTGATCGCCCTCGAGTCAGTACACATCCTCCAGCCTTCGTATTTCTTCGGACTGAGTACTGTTGGAACAACACACGGACTCAATCTTTCCCTGACCAATCCTTTGTCCAACAACTCCTGGACTTGCCTCTTAACTTATTCATTCTCTTGCGACGTCAATCTGTACGCGGCTTTGTTTGGAAAACTAGCTTTTGGTATGAGATCAATATGATGACTCACACTTCTGATCGGTGGCAACAAACAAGGTAATTCGTCCACTATTATGTCAACGAACTCTTCCAGGAGTTTCTGAACTTCTTCTGGTAAATCATCCACCCTTGTGCTAGTCAGAACAATTCTCGGTTTTCTGACCACAATGAATTGTGGGTCCTCCTTCTTCTTAACCTCATTAAGGAGTTCCTTCCCACTCATGAGAAGTATAGTGTTTCTTACTTCTGGCTTCACCTCCTTATCCTTGATTGGAAGCAACATGTGTGTCCTCCCATTCTTCTCTAGGGTGTATGTGTTCATTCTCCCATCATGAATCACATTCCTGTCATATTGCCATGGTCTACCCAGCAATAGATGAAAAACATCCAT
>SNQJ01S0005386.1:15896-40738 GCA_010110895.2 Picea sitchensis | reverse complement strand
TTGTAATTATACCTCCTAGTCTCCTATATATACCAAGGAGACATTTTCATTTTGAATCATCTTGTACTTGAACATTTAAGTGGGGTAAAAGGAGGTTGCCCCTTCGAAGAGGCTTATTATCTGAAATTATCTCCTTTTCAAGGAGTTGAGTACTTTTTTTGAGGTTTTTCTATGCTATATTGATATTTGGTTCTTAACATAGCCCGTAATCTCAATGAATTCTTTGCAACTTTTTATTTTTTTCAACTTTTGCAACTATACGCGGGTTGTAGTGGTACATCATGCATACGTACGTGGGTTGTAGTGGCGCAACAAGAGTTTGTACGCGACCAGTAGTGGTGCAGGGCGCGTACATCTTCAAAAAATGGCTTTTTTAGAAGAGAAACTCAGTGATGGTTTGGCAAAAAATGAAAGTAAGAGGGCCAAATGTCAGGTATGCATATGTAGAGAAATTTAGGGTTATAACAAATTTTGGATCACCCAAGCATTGCAGAAACCACATGACTTGCCACAATCTAGACAATGGAACTTTTGCAGGTGCCAACATGTGAAAGCACCACAATGCATGGATCCCCAACAATCTGTATCATTTTTCTGCACAGGAATTGAAAATAGAACAATTGTTGATTGTGTTAGGCAAAAACCTGCATAAAGCATGGAAGATACAACTGTGTAGTGTGCAAAAATTGTCAAAGAAAAATCCTCTGCACATAAGCAACAATGCATTGCAGAACACAACATTGACCATCTACTATAGAGAAACCACCCTTTTAGATTGGATGATTTTTTTCATATTCTCTTCCACACTCTTTGTTTGATGCATTCCACCTCTCCCTTACATTTTCGTTCCTCTTCCATTGAATTGCAGAATGGATCAAAGTTCATGGTTGCATTGGCAATATAACTTGGTGTAGAACAACGTTCGAAAGACATAACTACACCAAGTGCCCGCATATGTCAATAGAAAAAGCCTCCCAACAACATCAGAAAAATACATGGTTTAGAACTATTGCAAGTGTCAACTTGCCGAAGCACCACAATGCAAGGATGTTGGATTCTATGCACAAGAATTCGAAAAAAACCAAATGTTCATTGTGTCAGGAGAACAATCTGTGTAAAGCACGAAAGATAGACCTATGCAAGATGCAGACAAATTGTTAAAACAAAAGTCTCCATACATAAGCAACAACACAATGCACATCACAATATTGACCATTTAATACAGAGGAATCATCTTTTTACATTGCACAATTTTTTTAATATACTCTTGCATAGGCTTTGTTTGATGCGTTCCACCTTAAAGCCTTGCATTTTTGTCACCTTCCATTGAATTACAGAATGGATCAACACATTATTTCTTTCTTTTTCTCAACAACAAAGATATATATGCATTGCAAGGATATCTATATGAACTCAGACCCTATTTCTAGCGACAATTGCATTAGATTCCTAACATTAAGACACATTTTCCGCAAAATGCAGTTATTTGTATCTTCAAATGTAAATGAAAATGCAGAAAACATAACTGCACTAAGTGTCTGCATATGTTCATGGAAAAATCCTCCGGACAACATGGGAAAAATCCATTGTCTAGAAAAATTCCAAGCTCCAACGTACGAAAGCACCGCAATGCAAGGATGTCAGAGAATTGGTATCAATTATCCACACATGAATTGAAAACAGACAAAATGTTCATTGTACTAGGAAAAAACCTGTACAAAGCACAAAAGATACAGCTATGCGGGATGTAAAAAAATTGTCAAAACAAACATCCCCGCACATAAGCAACAACGCATTGCACATCACAATATCCTTTGAAAAATGTAGCTATCTACATGATCAAATGTAAATGAAACTCAAAGAGAACTATCAAGACAACATTTTTGCATATGATGAACGAAAAAATGGTTAAATAAAACATCAGGGCAAACTCCAATAAAACACAACACTTGTACTATGCATGAAGCACATACTATTAGACAACAAACACACAAACTAATTTCATTTGTCGAAGAAAAATAATTGAATATCCATATTTTTGGATGTAAAGTAAGAATCACTTTCTAATCTTCCTTGGCATATAGCACGCAATGCACATAATTTCCTACCCTCTAATATAGATTTGTTGAATCCTGATACCCAGACTCTTGTAACTCGCAATCCACAACACTTGAAAATTGAAAACAACTTCGTCTGTCTTAATGCCTTTTTTTCCTATTAACCTTCAATTGTTTTCAGCGTACATATTTTATACAAAAACCCTTGACCTGTTTAAATTTCCTCTACAAAAAAAAACAACAACAATCATCCCCCATTTCTATCTCGCATATAAAACACACTGCAACAAAAAATATTCCACTCCACAATTCCAGCTAGTAACAGACTAGAAGTAATTGCACTATGCACGAGGGGTTTTTCCCGTACACCTTTGACTATTTTTGGCCTACACCGTTTCTACAACAGCTTCTCATCGTCTTACCTTGCTTCTAAAAAAACAAAATAACGAACATCCCCAATTTTGTTTCGCATATACAACACATCCCCAAAAAATTACAGCCCACCATTCCAACCAACATAACACACAAAATTGCACTATGCATGAGACAAACTACTTGTACTTATATGAAAATACATAAATTGATAAGCAACCAAACTGGTTCAAAGAAAGATAGTAGATGCACATGATTTCGTACTCTCTGGCATAGATTTGTAGAAGTCCAAATTCATGTCTTGCAAGTCGCCACGGGGTCTCCACTTATTGAACTTATGATATAGCATGTGTGTTCGTGGGATATTAAAGAATACCCTGAATTTCATTAGATATTGAAAAACATCCCCCAAAATCCTTTTGTTAAACCCCCCTCCCAATACATCTTTCCAATAAAAGAACCCCCTTTTTAACTAGATATCCCCTATTTTTTACTAGATGCTACTTTTTATACCCCCCAATACTTATAAATTTTCCCCATACCCCACATCCCCCCAATATCTACAATATATTGACCTTATTTTTCACAAGTTAAAAACCCCCTTTATGAATGAACATGATAAGATATTGGTCAACAAGATCAATCCTCCATGCTCCTAGCACACTAGAGAATGACATTTATTAAACATGAATTTGATGCATCCCACATTTTGTGCATTAAAAGTCTTTGTTCCTTCCTCTTTGTTTGCAGTCTGCAATAAATGCTACAACGTCTATGAGCAAGGATGAAAGTCTCTGTTTATCCTTCTGAGTCTTCTACCCTGCTTGCATGACTTGAACGAAATCGTTGCAGTTGCTACTCGTCACGAGCTCCTTCATCTCTGGATGATGACAATCTCACTTGCGTCAAATTGTGATAGCATATAATGACAATGACACATATGAGAAACCAAGGAGTGACCTGCCGCATTAAAAAAGAGGGGATGAAAATGTCAATAAGATACCAAATGTAATAACAATAAGCTCTTCGACACTCTCATTAACCTACAAGATTATATTTTCCATTGTACTTTAATTTAAATTAATTAACATTAATTGTTCTAACTGAGTTGGAAAATTTGTGTGTTAACCGCTTGTTTTATGCATGATTTCACAAACTTTTTTTTACTTACCTTAAATTTTTATTTAATACTTACTTTAATTCCCCTTAAAATGTTTTCTCTAAACCTCATCAATTCCCTCTTACTTTTTCCATTAAATCAATTCATCATTAATATTTTCTTTCAAACCTAGTCAATTCCCCTTGCTTTTTTCATTAAATCAATTCATAATCATTGTTCTTTTTATGTTTCAACGATATCGCTCGATACCAGTTTTCCCTCTCCGCGTCATTAATATACCTCGAATCTCTATGAGACGCTTCCTTGCCTTTCTGTATTCTAACCCATTTGCTATAGTTTTGCTTTCCAAAATTGTCTTCAATCTTTACTATTTACATACCCTTTCTTGATTCTATACTTTAGCTAATTTTAATGTAGTGGATGAAGAAATGATTTTGATCATAGTTTAAATGTTTTTATGTTTTCTTTTCTTTTTTATAATATTAAAAATTAAAAGAAATTATTAAATTTATTACTAGAAATTATTGAATCTGTAAATTTAAATAATTAATTCTGTATAATCTAAATATTCTATAGATTTTTCAACAAACAAACTGAATACGTTTTAACATTCATAAGTACAATTTATGAAAACAAAAAATTGTAATTTCATGATTTATGTCACCAGATATAAATCATTTAAAAAACCTAAAAATAAGCTTTTTCTTACTTTTTCTTTCAATTTCACTGAGGTGGCTTTGGTGAATTTTTTTGTATTATTCACTTGCTATCCTTTCGTTCTTTAGGTACCTGCTCTGGTCAAGAACGAATCTGGAAAGATGATTGCACCAAGACCAGCCTGCCATGACCTTTCTGATTTTATAATATCGACATACCTTTTTCATGTGAAACTAAGACAGGAACGTCCTTGTAGACAAAGCCAAGAACGTGCTTGTAAATCAGACCGGCCACACTCCATCTCCTTGCTGTCGAATTTCACGCCTGATTGCACCAAGAATGTTGACATTTCTTCATTTCTAAATTTTTTTGTTCAGGATTAGCGATAGACTGGCCCAGCCCTGGAAAATCTGCAGCATCGCCAATCATGAATCTCTCCATTAGGTTCCCTCTGTGCCCACTCTGAGTTTGTCTTTTTCGATTTGCATTTGTTTTTACCTAGAAACGTATATATTTGAAAGTCTTTGAAAATGTCGATGCAATGAGCCCAACCCGTACGACTAATGCCCTTGGAACCGCGGGACCCGTCTCGACATACCACTCTTGCCTGTGTGGAATATCTCGCCAGTCCATACATCGCGTTCCGGATATACAGTGAGATCAGGAGTCTGTTCAGAGAAAAAATGAAACATGGCTAACCCCACCAGTGCCCGTGGAATCAGGAGTTCTGTTCAAAGAAATAGAATAAAAAATGCTTTCGAATTTCACGCCTGATTGCACCAAGAATGTTGACATTTTAGCTTCGCGTCTTCCATTTCATTTCTAGCTTTTCTTTGATTCAGGATTAGCATTTCTAGCTTCGCGCCTGATTGCACCAAATTTTTATGTTTTTTTAAATAAATTTAAAATATTAAAATTTAATAACCCTAAAAATTGCTCTAAAATTCTTTTAATATATATTAAAGCATATATATGAAAAAACAATATTTTAAAATTTGTATGTTTTTTTAAATAAATTTAAAATATTAAAATTTAATAATCCTAAAAATTTTCCCATTGACCATGGAAGGGTTTTCCCCTAGTCGACATCCCCTACGAGGGAATTGATCCATGCCAAGGATTCCAAAGTCCTTGTGAGGAGAAAACTCCTATACTTGCCCCCTGTGTAGGAATAGTACTCTGGATAGGATTCTATTGTCCAAAACCAGGGTTTCCCCCGACCAAGATAGCAGTTGACAAAAAAGAGTTATTACCAAACGCGTTGAACAAAGAGAATGACGTGGATCCCACCAGTGTGGTGTAAGAACAAGGTCACTGCCTGCTCCAAACAAGTTGTAGTTCGTGTTTGACCCGACTGGTGGTTGGAAAGCACCATTGAGCGAGGGTGACGAAGGAGGTATATGACCCCCACCATAAGGGATAACATTATTGGAGGTTGAGGTGCCCCCAATGGACCCTTGCAAGGGAGTGTTTGATCTCCCTGCCCCCAAAACCAAGGTCTGTAGGGTGGAGTAGGTAAGGACAGAGTGGGTATCAAAGCTGAGCATCCCATATAAAAATGGAGGGCTCGTCACACTCTGTGTGAATGGAGCAGTGGTCACCACCGATGACGGAATCATACCACTGCTCAAAGTAGAGCGGGTCGATACCACTGTGGTCCAGACAGACAAAGGTGGGTTAGGAGGTAGAATACCCCCTGTGGTGGCAGTTGTTAAGGGAGTATGAGGAATCTCGGACGAAGTAGAATCATTTGCTTCCATAGCTGCTTGTAAGAATATATGACGCTCGTAAGGTGTTACCCTCGGAGGGATAACTTGTATGAAGATTGGTGCCAACAATTCAATGATCGGAAGGTTAGCCGGGCCGAGAGCTTCCGCTCCAAGGTCAGAAACAATGAGTTCCTTTAAATTCGAGTAATCTCCTCTCGGAGTTGGCTCGGGCATAGTCTCCTACGGCCCGGTCACTTCAAATGACCTTTGTCGATCAAGTCTTTGCTATAACGGTGGCGGTGGTGGCTGCAGTGTAACCAACGACAGGCCCTGAAGCCTTCATGACAGACAGAGCTCTTGATCTTCCACTTTGTGAAAAGATCAACGACATAGTAAGGATTTAACTAACGTTTAAAACCAAGCACACACTAGAAAATATCCTACAAGATAAACCAAGCAAACCACTATCTAGTTGGAAGAACAGTTATGCCAGCCAACNACTAGAGAAACTTACCAGTGTAAGTGCAACTTGAACACGGAAGCACCCTCGGGGTATACTCTGGAAAGTGTGACCCGAAGTCTTCCCTAGGTACAACGGTGTACCCTCGAAGTCACATGTGTAAGTCCCTAGAATAAAGGAAACTAAGTTGCCAGCTCGCGAACAGTCACCAGGCACGTACATTCGATAGTCGGGTAGACCGCAATGAGAAGGATAACAAGTTCGAAACTTACCGAGGGTATCAAAAGCAAGTGGTCTGGAAGACAAATGAGGATCTCGAGGGGATTCAAGGTCCACAAAGCTCCATATGAAAATGCAAACGATATTATCCCACGACAAATCCTCAATATTTATTTACCACTATGTTTAGTCCGACTTTGGAGGGGTTATCTCCATTTCCTTTCCTCACACGACCTCGTGTTTAGCCCCTGTGTTAGAGGGGGGTCCCGGATAACTTTCACATCACTGGACTTTTACACTCCCTAGCTCTGACTCCAATGTTTGTGTAAAAGCCTTGAAGAGTTTCCTCTCCAACCTAATTCAAGGCTTTAACCCTAAACTAGTTGATTGACCCTACAAACATAAAAGTTTAGTTAATTTTAATTTTAGCGTTCATTTTAAATGGCTTGTTTTATCTCAAAGGATATGGTAGTGAAACTAGTGATGCTTTTTTGAGAGAGATGAAAAGAGGAGAAATAAATGAAACTCTGAAAGAAAAATTACTTCTAGAAAAATAAAGATTTTCAACTAGCTCTTTGTAACCAACTTTTCATAACTAACTCTTGACAAGATATTTAAAAAGAATACCTAAAATCAAATTTTGCTTGACTACGAGCTTCTTAAGTTCTAAGACATTAGTAAAGAATTAAAAAAAATGAACTCTTTTTCCTTTCAAGTAAAATAACTAACCCTAACTACTTTACCAAACTAAGAAATAAAAAAAAATAAAAAAAAATTGAAAATGCTTTAAACAGGAAAAACTTAAAATACAACTTTTTCTCTTTTATTTAAAGCAAATGAAAGGGGGAAAAGAAATACAAGACAAGACTAAAACTGACCTCTGGCCCACTGTGGGTCGCAGAGAGTCACTAAAGACACCAAACAGGTTGATCAACAAACTCAAAGACTCACCTAAAACCCTTTCAGAAGTAAACAGAGGAAATCTTTAAAAAACAAGCAAACTGACATCTAAACCAATCTATGAATATAAAAAAAGAAACACTGAACTCAATCGAGAAACCCTAAGAAGTAAAACCTCAATCAAGAAGGAGGTTGGCTGCCTCTTTTTTCAAAAATAGTTTCTTGAACCAGGCACGCTACTGTTGTTTCAACAACCTTTATATGTATGCTGGTTGTTTACTAGATAGGGAGCATATGTACGTAGGCTGACCCACTATAGGGCGCGTACACCTCTGTGATTCCTCAAAAACTAAATAGAACAAACAAACTAACAGGGCAGAGAGAACTGGTATGGCACCAACAGGTGACCAAAGTCCCTTAAAAGACTCAACATACTCAACAGAAACTCAAAAGGTATAAAACCAATCAAACACCAAAAGAGTCTCTTAAAACCCTAAAGGCTTCCCCAGTATGGTTGCCAGTTCTGCTAGTGGGTAAAACTCCCCTATGGCTACACCAGGGTTTACAATGTAGGCAGATAAATAACCATTTAAAAGAATCCTACTTCTCTAACTACCCCAAGCATACCCCAGACTCATACAAGAAAATAAAAGTGAGAAGGATCGAGTAACTGTACCTCTACTCCGCGTCCTATGATGATCCTCTTGTGCTTGAAAGCTTCACTGACTTCATGCTTCCTCACAAGGATGGATTGCATTCAAAGATAGACAAACATAGGGTTAGATGTTAGAATCAAAACATAAATCAAATGGAAACATTCGATACACCATAATTTGGGAAAGGAAACATACTTCTTTTATTGATAATACAATGATCACTTACAACCAAAGCTATCTACTGCTCCACGAACTTGGTCCAGGCTACTCTTCACCAAAATACAAGTCCACCTCTGTATGGATTCTCCTCTCAAACTTCTTCTTGGTAAGTATAATGGGTTTCTGATGGAGGAAGGAAGGCAAATTGGGGAATTCTGAGACAATTGTCACAAAAGGGTTGCAATTACTTGGGGCAAGGAGGGGATGTGAAACATGAAGAGTTTCACTTTTCTTATGTCTACATGTGGAATGAGACCCCAACACCTCCTTTTATATGAGAAAATGATGGTTATTTAGTTGGGTGACGAGCTATAGGTGGTGGATTAGTTGGGAAACTACCCAATAGCCCGTAATCTCAACGAATTCTTTGCAATTTTTTATTTTTTTCAACTTTTGCAACTATACGCAGGCTGTAGTGGTGCATCATCCATATATACGTGGGTTGTATTGGTTCAACAAGCATATGTACGTGGGCAGTAGTGGTGCAGGGTGCGTACATATTCAAAAAATGGATTTTTTAGAAGAGAAACTCAGTGATGGCTTGGAAAAAAATGCAAGTAAGAGGGCCAAATGTCAGGTATGCATATGTAGAGAAATTTAGGGTTATAAAAAATTTCGGATCACCTAAGAACTGCAGAAACCACATGCCTTGCCACAATCTAGACAATGGAACTATTGCAGTTGCCAACATGTGAAAGCACCACAATGCATGGATCCCCAACAATTTGTATCATTTTTCTGCACAGGAATTGAAAATAGAACAATTGTTGATTGTGTCAGGAAAAAACCTGCACAAAGCACAGAAGATACAGTTGTGTAGTGTGCATAAATCGTCAAAGAAAAATCCTCTGCACATAAGCAACAATGCATTGCACAACACAAAATTGACCATCTACTATAGAGAAACCACCCTTTTAGATTGGATGAATGTTTTCATATTCTCTTCCACACTCTTTGTTTGTTGCATTCAACCTCTCCCTTACATTTTCGTTCCTCTTCCATTGAATTGCAGAATGGATCAAAGCTCATGGCTGCATTGGCAATGTACCTTGGCGTAGAACAACGTTCGAAATACATAACTACACCAAGTGCCTACATATGTCCATAGAAAAATCTTCCCAACAACATCGGAAAAATACATGGTTTAGAACTATTGCAAGTGCCAACTTGTGAAAGCACCACAATGCAAGGATGTTAGATTCTATGCACAAGAATTCGAAACAAACCAAATGTTCATTGTGTTAGGAGAACAATTTGTGCAAAGCACGAAAGATAGACCTATGCGAGATGCGGACAAATCGTTAAAACAAAAGTCTCCACACATAAGAAACAACGCAATGCACATCACAATATTGACCATTTACTACAGAAGAATCAACTTTTTACATTGGACAATTTTTTTAATATACTCTTGCACAGTCTTTGTTTAATGCATTCCACCTTAAAGCCTTGCATTTTTGTCACCTTCCATTGAATCATAGAATGGATCAACACATTATTTCTTTATTTTTCTCAACAACAAAGATATATATGCATTGCAAGGATATCTATATGAACTCGGAACCTATTTCTAGCAACAATTGCATTAGATTCCTAACATTAAGACACATTTTTCACAAAATGAAGCTATTTGTATCTTCAAATGTAAATGAAAATGCAGAAAACATAACTGCACTAAGTGTCTGCATATGTTCATGGAAAAATCCTCCGAACAACATGGGAAAAATCCATTGTCTAGAAAAATGCCAAGCTCCAATGTGCGAAAGCACTGCAAAGCAAGGATGCCAGAGAATCGGTATCAATTATCCACACATGAATTGAAAATAGACAAAATGTTCACTGTACTAGGAAAAAAACTATACAAAGCACAAAAGATACAGCTATGCGGGATGTAAAAAAATCGTCAAAACAAACATCCCCACACATAAGAAGCAACGCATTGCACATCACAATATCCTTTGAAAAATGCAGCTATCTACATCATCAAATGTAAATGAAACTCAAAGAGAACTATCAACACAATATTTTTGCATATGATGAACGGAAAAATGGTTAAATAAAACACCAGGGAAAACTCCAATAAAACACAACACTTGTACTATGCATGAAGCACATACTATTAGACAACAAACACACAAACTAATTTCATTTGTCGAAGAAAAATAATTGAATATCCATATTTGTGGATGCAAAGTAAGAATCAATTTCTAATGTTCCTTGGCATATAACATGCAATGCACATAATTTATTACCCTCTAATATAGATTTGTTGAATCTCGACACCCAAACTCCTGTAACTCGCAATCCACAACACTTGAAAATTGAAAAAAACTTCATCTATCTAAATGCGTTTTTTTCCTATTAACCTTCAATTGTTTTCAGCGTACATACTTTATACAAGAACCCTTGACCTGTTTAAATTTCCTGTACAAAAAAAAAACAAAAAAATCATCCCCCATTTCTATCTCGCATATAAAACACACTGCAACAAAAAATATTCCACTCCACAATTCCAGCTGGTAACAGACTAGAAGTAATTGCACTATGCATAAGGGGTTTTTCCCATACACCTTTGACTATTTTTGGCCTACACAGTTTCTGCAACATCTCCTCATCGCCTTACCTTGCTTCTAAAAAAACAAAATAACGAACATCTCCCAATTTTGTTTCGCATATACAACACATTCCAAAAAAATTGCAGCCCACCATTCCAACCAACAACATAACACACAAAATTGCACTATGCATGAGACAAACTACTTGTACTTGTATGAAAATACATAAATTGATAAGCAACCAAACTGGTTCAAAGCAAGATAGTAGATGCAGATGATTTCTTACTCTCTGGCATAGATTTGTAGAAGTCCAAATTCATGTCTTGCAAGTCGCCACGGGGTCTCCATTTATTGAACTTATGATATAGCACATGTGTTCATGGGATATTAAAGAATACCCTGAATTTCACTAGATATTGAAAAACATCCCCCAAAATCCTTTTGTTAAACCCCCCTCCCAATACATCTTTCCAATAAAAGAACCCCCTTTTTAACTAGATATCCCCTATTTTTTACTAGAGGCTACTTTTTATACTGCCCAATACTTATAAATTTTCCCCATACCTCACATCCCCCCAATACCTACAATATATTGACCTTGTTTTTCATAATTTAAAAACCCCCTTTATGAATGAACATGATAAGATATTGGTCAACAAGATCAATCCTCCATGCTCCTAGCACACTAGAGAATGACATTTATTAAACATGAATATGATGAATCCCACATTTTGTGCATTGAAGGTCTTTGTTCCTTCCTCTTTGTTTGCAGTCTGCAATAAAGGCTACACTGTCTATGAGCAAGGATGAAAGTCTCTGTTTATCCTTCTGAGTCTTCTACCCTGTTTGCATGACTTGAACGAAATCGTTGCAGTTTCTACTCGTCACAGACTACTTCATCTCTGGATGATGACAATCTCACTTGCGTCAAATTGTCATAACATGTAATCACAATGACATATGAGCAACCAAGGAGTGACCTGCCACATTAAAGGAGAGGGGATGGAAATAAGATACCAAGTGTAATGACAGTAATCTTTTCAGCACTCTCATTAGCCTACAAGATTATATTTTCCATTGTACTTTAATTTAAATTAATTAACATTAATTGTTTTAACTGAGTTGGAAAATTTGTTTGCTAACGGTTTGTTTTATGCATGTTATGTTATGATTAGTTTTCACAAACTTTATTTTTTACTTACCTTAAATTTTTCTTTGATACTTACTTAAATTCCCCTTTAAAATGTTTTCTATAAACCTCACCAATTCCCTCTTGCTTTTTCCATTAAATCAATTCATCATTAATGTTTTCTCTCAAACCTCGTCAATTCCCCCTTGCTTTTTCTATTAAATCAATTCATCATCATTGTTCTTTCTTTGTTTCAACAATATCGCTTGATACCAGTTTTCCCTCTCCGCGTCATTAATATCCCTCGAATCTCTATGAGACGCTTCCTTGACTTTCTGTACTCTAATTTGCTATAGTTTTTCTTTGCAAAATTGTCTCCAACCTTAACTATTTATATACCCTTTCTTGAGTCTATACTTTAGCTCATTTGATGTAGTTTTATTCTAAACTTGTTTTGTTAAAGTCTTATTCCAAACTTTGTGATAGTTATTCTAAATTTATTTTGTTATTGTTTTTCATTCTTCTTATGTATGATAATGGATGAAAAAATGATTTTGTCTATAGTTTAAATGTTCTATGTTTTGGATCTTTTCCAAGGATATTTTTTGTTTAATTTTGTTGCCATAAATTATTGGATCTGCAAATTTGAATGGTTAATTTTGTATAATCTAAGTTTTTAGGGATTAATTTTGCTTCCCAAAATTGTTTTCAATCTTTATTATTTATATAACCTTTCTTGACACTAGACTTTAGCTCATTTGATGTAGTTTTATTCTAAACTTTGTTATAGTTATTCTAAATTTATTTTGTTATTGTTTTTTATTTCTCTTTAAAAAATTATGTGTGATAATGGGTTGTGTGTGATAATGGATGAAGAAATGATTTTGGTGATAGTTTAAATGTTCTATGTTTTGGCTTTTTTCTACAGAATTTTTTTTGTTTAATTTTGTTACGAGAAATTATTGGATCTGCAAATTTGAATGATTAATTTTGTATAATTTGAGTATTCTAGAGGTTTTAAGAAAACTGAATCCATTTTAACATTCAAAAATACAATTTAAAAAACAAATTTATATCGCCCTATTTGACATAAATCATTTAAAAAAACATGAAATAAGCTTTTCTTACTTTTCAATTTCACTAAAATAGATTTTGGTGAATTCTTTTTGTATTATTCGCTTGCTATCCTTTCATGCTAGGTACTTGCTTTGGTCAAGAACGAATCTGCTAAAGATGATTGCACTAAAACCAACCTGCCATGCCCTTTCTGATTTCTTAATATCAATTAACCCACCATGTACCTTTTCCATGTAGAACTAAGCCAAGAACAACCTTGTAGACTAAGCCAAGAACGTCCTTGTAAATCAGACCAGCCAGTGCCACACTCCATCTCCGTGCTCTCAAATTTCACGCCTGATTGCACCAAGAATGTTGACATTTTAGCTTGGTGCCTTCCATTTCATTTCTATCTTTTCTCTTTTCTTTGGTTCAGGATTAACAATTTATGTGATGATATTCTGTTAGCTTTGTTGATCACCTCTACAATGCCTTCACCAAAGAAGGCATCCATGCTAACAGAATATTATCAACCATGAAAGGATATATTTTGATTTAATGTGAAGGATTGCAGTACAGATATGGAGCTTTCGCTCTTATCTGCCCGACTCAAATATTTATTGTAATAAATCTTTAGTAGTTGAAAGATTTTATTTCGATAGGATAGCATAGAGTAGTTGGAGGGAAGGGGGTCTGCACCACGTGCCCATTAGAATCTTTGTGAGTGACTATCTCAGTCCACCCTCACAACATCGTGGACTTATCAAACTAGGTAATAATTAACCTCTACCATTCATCCACGACAAGAGTGCTAGTAGGATGTGACAGAGACACTGCCACACCTCTCCCTCAATGTCTAGTTTCTATGCATGGCCCCTCTACTCCTTATGTGATTCAGATTAGCAAGAATTGTCAAGCCTACATCCACTGAAAAAAATGTTGTCAATAATCCATATACATAAGTCATATTGTAATCAATCATATGTCACATGAGCGTAAAATCAAAGACTCAATCAAAATACAATCCACTCTCTGACTCAATCCAGAGTCCAAGGAAGTCCATTGATGCCATCAACATCCATAACCTGTCATGTGTTCTGCATATTCATGAAAAAACATCAATAGCATCTGGCAATACATATACATCAAAATAGTTATAAGTCACAATACATCATCATCATCATCATATATAACCCATTATCGAAACGAAATCATAATATACCATAACCAGATCACTTGCATGCAAGTGTCCTCAAAGAATATGTCAATAAAAGTATGCTCAGTAGAGAGGCATGTTACATACACCTCCTCTTGTTTTAAACTTCATCTTGAAGTTTGTACATTATATAAATGCAAATAAATAAATGTATCAGACATAGATCTACATGTCTAATTTATCAAACAAGTAAGGAAATTGTTGACACATCTCGTATGCGTCCTCCCAGGTAGCCGAGTGTGGACTATAGTTTTCCCACCGGACCTTGACCTCATCGACTATCCAACGCCTTAGTTGTGAAAGTGATGGTATAGAATGTGGATTGGCTCCGCCATGAGAGAACCCTCGCCTGACACTTGCAAATAACTCATGTCAATACCATGTGACGGATCACTAATATAATGTCACAAAACAAATACATGAAATACAACATGCATACACCTCAAAGAATCAGGAAAGGCTAGTTGATAAGCCACGGGTCCTTTGTTTTCCACAACCATGAAAGGTCCCACAAACCTAGGAGAGAGTTTAGCACCCCTTCCAAACTTGATCGAACTCTTGTGTGGTTTCACCTACAAGAAAACTCTATCGCCAAATTCATAACTCTTGTGTGGTTTCACCCATAAGAAAACTAGACCAAGGGTTTCGGAGTTTCATTTTATGGGATAGCAGAGGGGTATGGCTGGACCGCCACCTTGGAAAACTGGCCCAGTTCTACCATATCCAGTTTTGAAAAGATAAACAAAATCATATATGTAAAAAGACACAAAACATAAATTGAGGCTGACCCTTTGATGAGGAACATGACTTGACCATTGGCTAAAACAAGCGCTAGTCCAGAATGATGATATGTTTCTTTCCTTCATCCTCCTTGTCCTTGTTCTCTTCCTTCTGGACAACCGTATGAGTATTTCTAGTACAAGTTGGTGCTCCATTCCCATCCACTGGCGTGATGTCCATGTGATGGACATAGCGCAAGTATAGGTGGAATTGGGTTGCCACTCGCTCCATCTTCTCCTTCTGGTCCCTCTGGTCTTCAGCTAGCCATTTTGTACTGGATTCCAGGTTGTTGACGCGACTCAGGATCCCTTTTAGCAGTTTTTTTTGGTCCCTGTTATCCTTCCGGCTGGCATCTTTCCTTTCAGAGCTCACCTTGCCTATTAACATCTCTGTTCACGACACCATCTCCATCATTTTGTGGTAGAGGTTTTCTCTGGGCTACATGGCCCCTGGGTCTATTATCTACTCTGCTTCCTAAATTAGTTCCTCCCAAGATTTACCCTTGCGTTTAGCATTGATTTCTTTCTCCCATCTGGTGATGGTCTCTTTTCCCTTTAGTTCGACCAATGTATGAAAGGTGCCCTTGGCGTCTTTGGCCACTTTCTCCATCCTTGTAATCCTCTAAGGGCTTGTCAGAGGTTCTTTCCCCTGAGGGATTCTCTTAATGTGCATTCTCTTCATACGTACCATACCGATTGATTTGTGGTAGTTTTTTCCTTGGTCTCCCATCCTGTTCCTATCTACACACCCCTTGTTGTCTATACTTTCCCACGAACTACCCCTGTACTTCTTTCTATTGACAAGACCTTGGTGCCATACCCCCTTCTGCTATTTGTTCTGAGTCTTCATTGTAACTTGTGGTTGAGTGTTGGGCAGTCAGATTCTGCCTGGATCCTTCATGCCCGCTAGTTGGCCTTGCGCCTCCCTCCTCGATGTGGCCTTCCGTACTTTGGTTGTCATAACGGTCCTTTGTCGCTAGTTGGATGTAGTCTGTTATGAACTGACCATTCAAGATGTTACTCAAGGTAGTGTCTAGCTCTAGTCCTTCCTTGCTAGCCCCCTCATTAGTGATTCTATCCGCTAGTCCATTCGATGACCTGCGTACCCAATGCAACTCTACTGTGTTCATCGTTTGTAGATGCTCCTGGATTTTTTGAAGGGTGTCTCCTAAGTGCCAATGCCTCTAAATTTTTCCCAATCTGGTGCCATTTTGGAGTCTCTTCACTGTGTTGATAACCAGTGTGGAGTCACCTTCCATGATGGTATTTGTCATCCTTTCACGACTTAGAATCTTGAGGCCGATCTCTAGGGATCTGAATTCCACTGCGTTGTTGGTTGAATTTCCCATACTCCCAGCGTACAGCTAGATTATGTTATCGTCACTATCCCTGACTACCCATCCCATTCCTGTCAGACATGGGTTTCCTTCTGCCACCCTATCGAAATTCAACTTGAGGGACCCTGTTGGAGGGGGATTCCAGTTGTGCTCACCTATTTGGAGTTGTAGTAGCCACCTTACTTGAGTGCGGTTGTGTCTGTCTTTTAGGTGAAAATATTCTAGGACTCGGGTGTCCTGGCCTGCGAGTTGCGCTCTTCTCGTCTGGCAGTTGCGGCTCTACGTTGTTTCTCTTATCAGAGAGATTATTGTTTCCTTGAGTTTCCCTGTCAGTCAAATTTCATTCCTGAAGATGAATCGGTTCCTCTTTCCATATTTCTCATATGATCATCCCTAGAATGAGAGTCCAACAAAGGTTCACTTCTTCATTTTCATTGTAATTCTCATTCCAGGTATTGATTATTGCATAGATGTTACTTCGGATCCTTTTGGACTGTCGAAATATGCCTGTCGCCCAGTCCCAGATCTTTGTTGTGTTGTTACATTCATCGAAGAGATGATTCGTTGTTTCTTCCTTAGCTTGACAGAGGTGGCATCGTGACGGGCCAATGAACCCCCTTTTCCTTAGGTTTTCCCATGTTAGAATTCGGTTGTGAAGTACTAACCATTTGAAAATTTTTATTTTTTTCCATTGGGGGTTGTTCCAAAGCTTATCCCACTGTTGCGTTGGATATTCTTGGTCCTGGTCCACGATGTAATGTCGAGCTTCTTTCAAGTTAAATTCCCCACCATTTTTTTGGCCCCATCTTAGTTGGTCGTCTTCTTCCGAGACTACAAGTTTCCTTTTCCTCAGTTCCTCCTCCACCTCTTTCATGATTGTTTCGGTTCGGTCTCTATTTTGCAAACTGAGATTCTCCCATTTTCTCCATCTGTTGCGATCTGTTTCTTGTTTCCAGTAGTGGTAGAATTTGGTTTTTCCTTGCACGATCATGTCATGTTGGAGTTCCTCCCTATCCAGATTTAACATTCTGGGTTCCTGTTGCCATGCATCATCCCAAAATCTGGATGTTTTACCATTCCTCACTTCCCAAAAGATCTGTGTCTGGATACAGGTTTTGTTGCACCAAGCTATATTCCAGATGGTTGATCCCTCCCTGGTGCACCTAAAGCAGATTCAGTCCCGGTCGTTTATGTCTGGGGCATACTTGGCCTTCCATAGGTTTACCCATGGTGTAGAAGTTTCTTTGACCCATTGCAACCAGAGTTTCACCCCGTAGGCTTCGTTGGTTACTTGTGGGTCTTATAGCCCCAGACCTCCTTTGATTTTTGGTTTACAGACCTTCTCCCAGGAAACCAGGGCCCATTTTTTCTTTGTTTCCTCTCCTCTCCATATGAAGTCCCTTTGGATTGTTCTTATTTTTTGTAGTATCCCTTTGGGGGCAGGAAATACGGACATCATATAGGTTGGAATTGCTTGCAGAATTGTCTTGGTCAATATGAGTCTCCCCGCTATGTTGACGGATCTGTACGTCCAGTTTTTCACCCTCTTCTATAACTTGTTGATCACTCCTTCCCATATTTCCATTTTGTACGCTTTGTCTATCAGGGGGATGCCCAAGTACTTGGTTGGGAGTGTTTTGCATTCAAATCCCAAAATATTTTCCAGGTTTCTTTGGATTGCAGGGTTGGTGTTGAAGAAATAGATCATAGATTTGGAGTGATTGATCTCGACACCCGAGGCTTCCAGAAACTCTTCTAAGATTATTTTATAGGATTTTTCTTCCTTTGCCATGGGTGTTCCATGGAGTAAGGTGTCATCCACGAACTGTTGGTGTGTGGAAGTAGGAAAGTTTTCGAAAGGTTTGATGCATGTTATTTCTCCCGCTATTGTTGCGCTTTTTATGCTGCGACTGAGACCTTCCATCATCAGAATGAACATGAAGGGGGAAAGAGGGTCTCCTTGTATGATGCCTCTCATAGGCCAATTTTTTTGGCTAGGGATCCATTTATTAGGAGCGAGTGGCTTGTCGTTGAGACTAGGCTGACAATCCAACTGATCTAGTGCTGGGTGAAACCAAAGGCTTATAGAGTCTTGACCATGTAGTGCCAACTAAATTTTTCATAGTATTTTGCTAGGTCAAGTTGTATTATCACCCCCCTCTCCTCTGGATTTTCAAGGTGCAGATTAGCTTGTGGGCATGGATGATGTTGTCCATGATTTGTCTTCCTTCCATGAAACCCACCTATTCTTGTGAAATTAGTGTGGGTAGGAGGGGTTTCAATCTATTGGCTATGCCTTTGGAGATTATCTTGTGGACCACATTGCATAGAGTGATGGTTCTATATCGGTCGGGGGTTCTGGCTTCATTTTCTTTGGGAATTAGAGTAATCATTGTGGCATTTAACACTTTTATAATGGAGTTTGATCATTTGGAGTCCTCCACTACCCTATAAACATCATGTTTGACCACTTCCCAATAGGCTTTGAAAAATTCCACTATGAAACCATCTGGACCTGGGGCTTTCCCATTGGGCAGCTCCTGGATCACTTGATCAATTTTCTCCTTAGCGATGGGTTTATTTAGGTTGTTATTTTGTTCCTCGGAGACTAGACAGGGGATGTGATGAGTTATCCTTTGGATCACCTTCATTCGGTCTTTGTTGGGTTCTTGGGCTATCCCATGGAAGTGATTTACTAGAGTATTTTGAATATCCTTGTGGGATTCTCTCTCGATTCCATCCCGATCCTTAATTCTCAGGATTTTGTTGTGGGCTCTTCTAGGAATGGTTGTTCTATAAAAAAAAACCATCTGATTCAGAACTTTTGTCTCCATAGAGATTCTTCCTGTTGAAATCTATCTCCCCATTCCTGGGTCATCTGGATGTCTTCCTTTTTTCGATACTCTGTATAGCCCTCAGCTAAGCATATTTCCTGGATTTTTCTCATTTTGTCTTCAACATTTTTTTTTCTCTTGGTTTATATTTCCAAAGATTTCCTTGTTCCACTCAAGATTATATATGATGTACTTTAGTTTCTTATAGAGTTTGAACATCCTTTTCCCTTTCTCTAGTTGTTCCTCCCGCAACCATTGTTTGATGTTCTCCTTGAAAGTGGGGTGTTCGATCCAAAATTTCTCAAATCTAAAGGGTCTATTCTTTGACGTGGTTTGGAAGTCTTCCTTTAGTTGGATTAGCCAGTGATCAGACCCTCCCTAGGGAAGGATGCTGCATTCTAAGGTTAACCCCTGTAGAATGATAGACTCCAACACCAAGAATATGTCTAGTCTTGTTGCTACCTGATGTTGATTCATCCGTTTATTGTTCCAGGTGAACTGTCCATTATTGGTTTTGATGTCCACCATCTTCGCTATGTCTATGAACATTGAGAATTCTTCCGCATCTCTATCCAATATACTAGTACCTCATTTTTTCTTCGCAAGTGACGTGATGATGTTGAAGTCCCCTGCCAGGATCTAGTGGAGGTTGTTGGATTGGGTTTTTAGGTCTTCTAGGTCTAGAAGCATTTTCCTCTTTTCCTCTAACCTCTAGGGTACATACACATTGGTGCATAGAATCACCTCTATATTTCCAATGATTTTCATGATAACCGAAAGTGTGTGCCTGATGGCTTTAGCTGCTATTAGGCTCATCACTTGTGGGTTCCACAAAGTGATAATACCTCTTGCCATATTTTGTCCTTCGACAACCATAATCTTGTACTTGCTCCATTGTTTTTTGCTGATTGTTTCCATTATGTCTATAGTGCATTTTGTCTCTTGGATGAGATAGAGGTCTGGTTGTTCCTTCCTAAGCCTACTTTTAAGGATTCTCTGCTTTTGTGGGTTGTTTAGGCCTCTTATATTCCATGTTATAATATTCATTTAAACATGTGAGGGGGAGTTCAGAAAGAGCTTCTTGATCTTACCTGAGTTTATCAGTAGAGCTCCGAGTTCCTGTAGGGATACGTTGTTTGATTTCCTTCCTTTTTTCCTTCTCGTCTGCTTGGGTGAGAGCTGTGGTTGTCCCTCGACTACTTTGATTCCTAGGTGTCCTATCTCCCCGTGTGCTCGCTTGAGCCCTCTAGATTTGGCTTCCTCTCTTAGGAGGAATAGGTATTAGATGCGATCTAGTTGCTCTGCTGGTACATTGTCTATGCCCTGCCTTTTCGATTGTTCCAATATGTTCGGGAGATCTATCCCTTCCCTTTCCACAAGGTCTCTAATATCGGGATCTTCCGTACCTACCTCGCTTGGATTCATTTCCACATCTTCATATGTTCCTGCATGGGGGTGTTTCCATCTCTAGTTTCTCCTTCCGTAGGAGTTTTGCTACACTCCTGTTCCTTCTTATTACTTGGGCTATCTTTGGGCTCATTTGTTGCTTGTTCCTTGGCTTCTTTAGCTTTTGTTGATTCCTTTCCTCCTTCTGCCCCTTTGTTTGTATTGTCCGGTCCTTTTGTTATATTCCTAGCCTTCAGATTTCTCCCTGTTGGGTTTTTTCTTTGTTTCTTGTTAGATCTGTTTCTATGGTTCGGCTTTATAAACCCATCCTCGTCCTGTTGTGGTTTGGTGTTTTCCTCCTATTTATTTTTATTGAGAGGACATTCTATGATTAGGTGTCCATGTTCATGACATCTTTTGCATCTGAAAGGGATCTGGTCCCTGTAGACTTGCGTTTGCAGATCCTTCAGGATCACCTTGGGTATCATTGTTGTTTTAGGTTTACACGAGTTGTGCCCTTCTACCCCATTGGGGTCCGTTGTTTCTTGCACAACATTCTGAGTTTCTCTGGCTTCTTCCCCCATGCACTCGCTTTTTCCTTGGTTCCTTTTCTAACTCTTTTCTGGTTCTATTCATGATGTACTTGTCAATGGTGCCTTGAAACCTACGCCTCTTGGGCCTTTCCCCCTGTCCACCACTACCTGTTTGTAGGAAGGAGTTCCATTACCGCCCTTTTGGTACTCATGTTGTCCTCTGCTATAGCCGCAACTGCCAAACCCTAGCTTGCAATTGCTCCAAATCCTAACAATCCGCTCGTATTTTTATTTTATAATATTTAGTTTAATTTGATTTTTATAATATTTTTTTTAAATAAAAAATTATGAATTATTACTATATTAAATTTTGTATAATATATTATATTGGATCCATATCTATTAATGCAAAAGTTATAAATAAACAAAATATGATAAACTTATAAATAAAGAAAATATGATAAATAAATTACTACATGTAATGTTCTAAAAAATTATGTTAAAAATTAGGTTATACCTTGATTAAAATATATAAATATATTAATGTATTTTATACTTATGGTTTTTTATTAGTAATATTGTCTCAATGTTTTTATTTTTAATAATTGAATTAATTTAAGTTTTATAATGTTATTTTTTATATATAAATATTTATGAATAATTATTATTTAATTTATATTAGATTTATTGTTTCTATATATTAGATACTAATTTTTATAATATTATATTATAATAAATCAATATATTTATAAAATATAAAATATAGTTAAAACATAATGACAATTCAAAAAGTTAAAATAAACCATAGTTGTACATCTCTAAAACTGGTTTCCGAAGTTTCAGAGCTTGAGAATTAGTTGGGAACATCCCCAATTGGTTGGGAACTCTTTTGAGAACTTGGGAGATTCAACATGAAATGAGAGCTTGGGAACCAGTTTCCTAAAAGAAGAGCTTTAAATTAGATTTAAATTAAATTAAAATGTAAACAATTTTATTTTATTTTAGAAATACATAATTTATTACAAATATTTTCATTGTATTTATTCAAAATATCAATATAAAACTAAGACTAAACTACAAGTAAATATTATTTCAAAAATTAGTTAAGTAGAAAAACTTAATAATACTCACTTTATAGTTGTGGATATGAAAAACTTTGAATGCATGTATGTTTTCCTTCAAGCCCAAACTTAACATGAAAGTCTAATAAATCAATACCTTATCCATGACAAGAATTTGTTTCACTTTGTAGTTGATATCATCCAAGCATATCATTCACTTTTATTGTATTTTCATATTAGAAGAGTAGTACTATTTTTATTTTTCCAATAAAAAAATTAATAATGCCTCAAATTTATAAAGATGTTTGAAGTTTATATATGTAAAGTTTAATTTTAAAAAGATGTTAAATTTGTATGTATGTATTTTCAATTTTGTTTCCCATTTTCTAATGGAATATTTATGGATATTAAAGTTTCAGTATGGTGTTAAATATATTCATATATTTATTATTAATGTCGTCGTTGCATGTCACAGAGCCAACATTACAAAGCCACGTGTTCGTGAACACTATTCAAGGTTCGAGGTAAACGAACAAAACATCCACGTAGACACCCACCAATCAAATTTAAAAGCAACCAAAACTCTGGAAGCATCCTATGTCGGTGTTTGATAAGGGGTTGTCATTTCATTTTGATTCTAGTGATTTCTATAGATATTTTGCAACCTCCTTAGAACACTTTTTTGATATCTTTAGATGCTTTGTTAGTAACTTTTCATATATGTGTAAAATTATGTTTATTTTTTAAAATGTCTTTGAATATGTTTGTTTATAATTTATTTTATAATATATTTAAATTATTTAATTAGTATAAAACATTATACTATTGTGATATATTTAGATGTTTTTGTTAGTAACTTTTCATATGATGATAATGATGATTAACGTCCACTAACACAAATTGGTCTATCAAACCTTAAGAGGGTAAGTGATTACTTGTGATTTTTTAGAATTTTGTTTCTATGCTTGAAAAGCATTAAGAGAAGCTTTCCAAGATCACCATATTTTTGTTGAGTTAAGAGGTTACGAAGGTTGGTAGTTTGACAAATATTTTGAAAATGAGATCTAATATGGGTATGGGCTAGACAATCTAAAAGAAAGTGCTTTTCATCTTCAACCTTCTTAGTGTCACAAAGGTGACACACTCTTTCATCCCATGATGTTTTAGGAATTGACGTATGGAGCTCGTGAGAATTTGTTCTCATCTTAGCAATACTTATTTTTTTCTTTACACTTGGAAAAACAGATAAATAATTTTGATCTTCTAGATTAGGGTTGCTTACATCCTTATAATACCTTAATTTTATTTTTTCCTCTAACTTTTTATCACACCACATTTTCTCCTAAAATTTTGATTTGACATTTTTTTAATAGTATTTTTATTATGCAAAATGGTGTCTTCCATGATTCACCAATAGTTTAGCCAAGATCGGGCATATTTATGCCATCCTCGCTTGAGTCAATGGTGGTTATGACTCAATTTTGAAGCAATTTTAGGAAATCTCTTGTCTTCCATGTTGTTTAACTTGTTCTTATACATTAGGTATCTAGTCATAGCCATGTTCTCAATGGGGAAGAGGCTTGTTTCTAAGAGGAGGATGTGATAGGATAGGACATATTTCCTTTAATTTTGAGATTATAGGTTATGAATTATTTTGTATTTGCTCTATCTTTCTCCAGGATTCACGAGCGATACTACAACCACATACTTCACATCCATAAAGAATAACAGGTGTAAAAAGAGTCTCAAAGAAGAGTTTCTTCTTATCCCAACTCCAAAGATCGATTGATTTACAATTGTTTTCAAGCCCATATTAAGCTTTTCGTCCCCCAATAATCATTTTCTCAATGATATAATTCAAATTGAGCTTGTGGTGAATATAAATTCCAATATATTTGTATGAAGTCACTTCCTCCAAGTTGTTGTTGTCATATACGAAGGTAACATAAGGGTTCTTATTGGATTTAATAATCATGACCTTAGTCTTATCAATATTAACATTAACACCCATATTGGAGAAAAAATACTTGAGGATTCTTAGTTGTTTTTCAAGATCACGGGGACTCCTTTCCATAAGAACGATATCATCGGCATAAAGAAGAATATTGATGACTATACTAGTGAGAGTAGGGCCGACACAACCTTCTTTTTCCAAGCAATCTTCTAACTTGTCAATGTATATGCCAAAAAGGGTAGGGGACAAGGGACAACCTTATTTGACTTTAATATTGTAGTTAATCTCTTTTGACTATCCCTCAGTGTTTTTAAAATTAGCAATAACGTTCTCATACATCATTATTGCAGAAACCCTCAACACGAGAGGTACTTTTATCTCTTCCGACCTATTCCAAAGGTTTTTCCTAGGAACCATGTCAAAAGATTTTCTAAAGTCAACAAAACAACAGAAAATATTGGTTTTAGTATTGCAGAACTCCTCTGCAATACTTATAAATGTAACAAGATGGTCCATAGTTGAATGATATATCCTAAACTCAGCCTGGCCTTTAGCTCTTTTACCGTGACTTTCTAGCCAAAAGCTAATCTTTTTTTCCAAAATAATTCCATAAAGCTTAGCTAAAATTCATAT
>SNQJ01S0005386.1:0-15886 GCA_010110895.2 Picea sitchensis | reverse complement strand
TTAACCATACATTTTATATATATTTAAATTACGTAATTATTATAAAAAGAGGTTTAACTATTTAATGTTTTTGCTTTTTCTTGGTTGGAATTCAGCGACATAAATATATATGTTTTTGTCTTTTCCTTGGAATCCGATTTTGGCCAAATATCCCTGGAAAATAGCCAAAACGTAGAATGTTTAGGGGAAGGAATGCCTTGACGATTCTGGCCACTTGGGGGCCATTATTACTTGGAGCAATTCCTCTTCAGTGTGTCATTGTGAAAGGCTCTTCATGCTCGAGTTCAGAAGCCAGTCCAGGCGTTTCTCCATCATCTCTTGGCAAAAATTTTGCTCATCATTATCTCGACGAAGTTCCATGATGATTTATCTCTAAGCATAAGTTAAATCTAGGTGGGGAGGGGGTGAAGGAAGAGAGTTGCAGGAAGATTTTGAGTTTGGGAAATGGGTGGTGGTGTCAAAAGTAGTCATAGGAGCAGTGGCATGCTTGAAATCTTCAACCTCGGCAGGAGGAGAGGAGAAGCGATTGTCCATTCGGGAGTGGCAAGGATAGACACAACATGATTCAAGTGGGCAACGTGTCTAGGGGGTTCGATTACTAAGGCTAGACCAATATCCAACTCGAATCGATCTAGCACCCTCTCTGGGCATGATTAAGAACTAGTGAAGGTGAAGACTAAGGAAGACGAAGGAGAATAGGACCCATGCGACCATGAAGAAAGTCCTGTAGCGAGGTAAGAATGATAAGTAGAGGTTGGAAAACTAGAGAGCACGCAGGGCAGAATCAATGACAAGATTTGGTGTCTTTCTAGTGAAGACGTCGACCTTAAGGCATGTAAGGATCTGGAGATCCATCAACTTCACACAAGTGAAAATCATGGTGGAGGCCAGTTGCTGAGACGTTCGTTGGAGATGGAAATTTGAGAATAAATAAACATCACTGGGACACCAAACAAGGCGAGTGAAGAAGAATTGTTTGGTGTAAATATCACATGACATGGAAGCCAATTATCACCCCATCCGAGGTCTTAAAAGAACTTATTTGAAAATATATATCTCGTATTTTTATTTTTTAGGATTTTTTCCTTAGAATATTTATAACAAATTATAATTTCTAAAAAATTATTTACCAATATATATAATAGTGTTATACATAATATACATAATTTTGTTTTTAAAATGTTTAAATCTTTATTTACTAGAATTTATTCTCTCTATTTTTAAAATGTACATACTTATCATCATTTATAAAGTTTTGGTAAGAGTTTATCACCAATTCTCAAATAAGATAGTTCTAATTAAAACATTTTTATTCACCCATTTAAAAATATATATCAATATTATTTTAAATAAAGTACACTATAAAATTTAAATTTGTATTTGTTTTGTATATGAAAAGTTTTAACTCAAAATAAAATTCATCAATATTTTTGTCAGTGTAAATATGAATATTTATATTTATATTTCATTTTCGTTTTTTGTTACAGAATAATGTATAAATTAGTTCTCTAATATAGATTATTGTTGTAGATTTTGTTGGGATTTTCTATCTCTTTAGCTCTTAAGTGGTTTTAGATCCACAATTTTAAGAGTTAGTTAAATGGTCTCTTAAACTATAAATGTAATGTCTCATTTGATGAATTCATAGTGTGTGAGACAATTTGGTCTCACATTTCTATTTGAATCAATATCTTTCTTATTTTATTAATTTAGTATCAGAGTTAAAGAGATTATTTGTTGTGTGATAGAGATTTGGTGAGAGGCATGAAGATGTTGACTGCTAGCCAATAGGAGAAGGGAAGCCAATTGTTTGTGCTACGTGTGAGACAAAAATACCACACCTATGCACTGAGGAAAGAGCCAATCGTTGCTATTGTTGAGTCGTTGTGTGCAGAGTAATTTTTGTTGAGATTGTTGCATTCCTCGTATTTTTTTTGGAAAAAGAAAGTTCTTCATAATATTAAGGAATCTTTCTCTATGTAATGTCTCCTCAATTACGACATCAAAATAAGTGAGTATAGTACTCGTAAATTTTTTTTTTGAAACTTAAAAAAGAACAAGAGTTAAGTGACAATAACATACATCAATATTACACATTCTATTATCATCTACATCACTGTACACCAAGAATCAGTTACACATCATTGTTACTAATAGATCAACTATATCACATAAGATAACCTAGACGTCTACCCGCCAACCTACCCTACAATACGATTTTGCACTAACAATTATTTCATAAGTTTCTAAAATACAATTTTTCTCTTGACAATAGAAAATTTTCATAACAAACTACCAGAATCAATGAAGACTGGAATTTGAAGATGTCCTTCAAATTTGTGCTCCTTCTGTACTCCCACTTGCTAATCACCGAAACTTCACTGGTACTTGCTAGCCAACACTAGTACTCTTCTTCCACCTTAGCCCACCGAGAAGCAAAGGGACCAAACACATAACCAGAACACAATAACTCTCAAGGGAGACTCATTGTGCTGCCAAAAAGAATATATATTTCCCGTCCCCTCTTTTTGGGTTTTTTTATTTTTTTGTCTTTTTCAGTTTTTTAAAGAGCTTGAAAAATAATAAAAGAATGCTACGTTACAAAGGAGGAACGAGTGTCACAAGCATACTAGTTCCAGGAGCAAGGAACACACTAATGATCAGAGAAAGGAGACATGTGCAGGAAAAGGACACTCGGGGAAAATTCCTCCATGGGTCAGGGTGTCAGGTCGCAGAGGAAAAGTGCTACAAGGCTTGCGTATAAGGCATGCTTCAAAGGCTCAGTTGAGAGCAACATGGAGCTGAAATTAGGCCAAAGACACAAAGATGCAAATGTGATTAGAAGAAAACAATGAAACCCCCTTCAATGTAATTTTAACGATCCCAAAGAAGGTAAGATCGGTGGTTTTTCACATTTAGAGAGTCTGAAAAAACATAAAAGAAGACTCCATTGGGGTACCTTTTTCAGAAATAGTCTAGTCGGTTAGAAAAAGGAGTAAACTAGCACCGAAAATATGTCTATTCAAAACCATTTTAACGAGTTTGACAAAGAAAAGATCACTCGACAGTCTTTTCAATTTTAAGGAGTCTGAAAAGGGCTTAACTATGGACTCGCTGTCTTTTTCTAGATTTAGTCTCCTTATCCCGAAAAAGTATAAAATTTACTGAGGAGAAATCTCTCGGCGAGATGAATCTCCCAAGGTGTACGTTTTTTCCTCCATAATCTATAGGCCGGAAAAAGGGGTAAACTCATCCCAATATATGTTCTTTTGGACCAGTTTAACGAGTGTGAAAGAATAAGGTCACTCGATGATCTTTTCAATTTTAGGGAGTCTGAAAAGAGCTTAACTATGGACTCCGTGGGGGTTCTTTTTTCGTAAATTTAGTCCCTCGGGCCCAAAAAAGGGTTAAAATTATACCTAAGAATACCCTTCTAGCGAACCAAAGATCCTATAGTATATCTTTGTTTGTAAAATTGACCATCCAGACCGAAAAAGGTGTAAACTACCGCCGAACAGATGTGCCTTCAAGTTTGAGTTTGGTGAGCGTGAAGGACAACAAGATCGCTCGACAATATTCTCATGTTTAGAGAGTCTGAAAAGGGATTAAAGAAGAATCCAAGAACTTACTTTTCTCAGTTAATCCAGACAAGATTGAAAAGCATAAATGTAGTCTCATTGGATGTTGCTTTCGGATTTCAAAGCGAGCTTGAAGGACAACAAAGCATGCTCATTTTTGGGAGTCTCGAGGGTGATGCCAAGAGTGATGATGCATCAGACGAATGAGGCTCAATATTGTAATCATAATCGGACTAAAAAGGAATCCCGAGCCTAAAGTCATTAGAGACAGCATGGATGCCAAAATGCAACAAGGATCTATCTAGGGAATCCATGAAAAGGTAGGCTTTACCATCTAATCACGACACTTCTAAAAAAACAAAGATGGTTTCGTGTCGCAATTCAGTGGGATTGATCCTATGGCAAAGCGGAAAAGACAATGAGATGCAGAAAGTGGAGGTGGAATCCTAACTTATATACAAAAAGTTGGAAAAATGACTTTTTCCAAGGGACCTTTAAAAGTGACCCATCTCCCAAAAAAGTTACCAAACCAAAAGGCAAAGTGCATCATAACATCCAATAAGAAACTCAATAACCGAATTAAATGATTTTTAATCCAGACAAAATGACAAAAGGGTTCAAAAAAGTGGCAAAAAGGGCCAAAAAAGTCTATAAATAGAAGTTGACACCTCATTTTCACCATTGCAATTTGAAAATTAACCAAAAGGTAAAAAAACACCCCTTTGCTAAAAGAGTTGATTCCGGGAGCTTCAGAGGACGAAACAAACTTCCGCTCAGACCAAGTAAGTATAAACTCATCCCTCTTGCATTCCAATTCTTCTTTCATGCATTGTTTTTAGTTTTTTTGGGGGCGCACCCTCTTAAAAAAGGGAGGCCCTACGTGTATGTGGGTTGTCCAAGGAAAACCCGCGTATGTTTGCAAGTAGAAAAAAGTTTTCCCATGTACATACATGACTGTGTCCAAAACAACCCGTGTACACCCTCAAAAGTATGGGAAAAATAAAAAAATGCAAGACCTAACTCGCCTTTGAACTGTTATGGAACATGATGTATGTCCACTAGAGGGGGAGGGAACAAGAGGAGATCGATATCTTGGTCGATGAGGACCCTGCCGCCATTGTCGTATTGAAACATTGTGGGCTATGAAAGTTCTACCAGTGTCCGCTTATGAGGGCACAACCCAGGCTACTGAATGCCCTCATGGATTAATGGCACCCATACGCAGAGGCGTTCTTGATTGACGAGAAGTCATTGACTCCAACGTATGAGGATATATATTTCTTGACTGGCCTCTCGAGGAAAGGGGAACCACTGAACTTGAGCACATTTCCTCTTGGGCCCATCAACATCGCTGACTACATCGGGATACACTGGGAGGCTAGAACTGAGAAAGTAGGTTCTCAAGTGCCCATCAGTAAAATCACCAACTTGTCACTGAAGGTGATCCTACTTATCATTGGGTGGATCATTAGATACACGACTATCCACTAGGCTTCTCGGGCGCACTTGTATTGTGAAATGCAGTGCCTAGATTCACGAATTTTCGACTAGAGTATGACCATGATCACTTGCATGAAGAGGAAGATTACAGATTGTCATGAGCGTAGCAACAAGAACTTCGGGTTCGATATTGTTTTGTGCTTGTTCTTCTTTGAGAGGGTACCCAGTCTGAGTCCGAGAGAGACAATATGGTGACATGTGACCTCCTTCCCAGCGATGTGTAGATGGGAAACATTGTTTCCATGATAGGGTGGAGGAAGGACCATAGAGGCCTTCGATGACAATTTTTTCGCCTAGTGGGCACGACAGATTCCAGCAAAATAGGACTACCCCTACGCTGGAATCAACTTTTCCAGAGATCCAGACATGCCCATACCTCCTGGAGAGGAGCGAGGAGAGAGAGGTACGTGTGTTTTAAGTTATTAAATTTTTAGTTTATTTTATATATCATGTTTATATGTATCATAGTATTGACAAGTATGTATCTGTTATGTACATATGTGGGATCAGTGCGCCCGACAGACTTCTCGAGGACTAGGCAACATCCTCAACCAGAGGCAGCACCAACAACAGTCGACAAACCAACAGAAGCAGGGGCACCTCCATCCGGAGAGGCTGAGAGAGTTTTGAGATGGGTGGAGAGGAACCTCGTTGCGCTCACTCGTGCAGTTCCCATGGCCGAGATCGAGGATCTCTCGCCATCTATGTAACCTCATGTTGTTGGGGTGCCACGGACTTGGGTCCAACTTTTTTTACGTTTGGAAAATAATGTCATTCACTACAGTAGGGCCAATAGGCCCCGAGCTTAGATAGCATGGACTCATTATGTGTTGAGGGAACTTTTGTTTATTTTTTAGGGAATAATCCCCGTAATGTATACCCGATGATTTTTTTTTAGGCGTTTGTGCCCACCTATGTACTCTAAGACTTTTTGATATATATATATATATATATTATGTATTATGGATCGCATTTCTTTACAAATGTATGTACATGTGTATGTGTGTGCAACATTCCAATCTAATACGTGATTAGCTAGAGTATCTGTTATTTGATTTAATTTGCTAGGAACATGGATATATGTAATGTAATCAAAGAAACGTTCTAAGAGACGTACCCTAAGGAAATGTCAGTGTAAAGTAGGATCATAAATGCGGTAAACTCTATTTAACTGGGACACAACCAACTGAGCATATAAGTAGACCTGGAGGTGAGAAATGACATGCGACAAAGCGTCATGAAGAAACTCTATCATTGCGTTGTACTCGACGAAATTTTTTGAAGCGTCACCTAGACAGATACCTCCGAAGGATAGAAACTGGCCTTGAGGTGTGAAAATCACCCAAGCTGCGGAAGCAAGCCTCTGAGTGTGTCGGCTAGCACTGTCCGCAAACCTAAAGAACACCTCTGATTCACTTGAAATCTGCCACAGTGAAAAAGATGACATAAATAATGACACGTCCATAAAACAAAAAGACAAAAAACTAATTGTATAAGAACTATACATATGTACAAGAAGTCACCTAGGAGACCAACCTACGAGTAATACTTCTTGAGGTAGAGCCCATTTCTAGGCTCTGCCAAAGCATTTCCCTCAAAGTCAACCAGGTGATAAGCACCCTTATTTAAGACCTCTTTCACAATGAAAGGTCTGAACCACATGAGTTTGAACTTGCCTGCCCCCAGAGGATTCTTTTCTTGGTCGTAGACCAGGACAAGGTCTCCTTCAGAGAAAATACAAGGACGAATGAACTGATCATATTGACACTTGACTTGTTTCTTGTGAGCCTCGTTTTTCAAGGCTGCATCATGATGTTTCTCATCGAGCTACTTGAGATATAATAGGCATTCCTTACGAGGTGAAGTGTCTAGCAATAATGCCAACTTTAAAGACGGGATCTGGAACTCTATAGGAATGAATGCTTCCAGCCCGTAAACGAGTTGAAAAGGTGAGAAATCGGTGGCATCCTTTATAGACGTTCGGTAGGCCCATAACGCTGAGTAAAACATCAAATTCCAATTTGACTTGGCAGAATTGATCGTTCGTTGCAGAATAGTCTCGAGGGACTTATTCACAGCTTCCACCTAACCATTCACTTATGGGTAGTAGGGTGACGAATGCTCTTGCCTCAACCCAAGCTTTGATGTTAACTCGGACATCATTTTGTTCTAGAAGTGACTACCATGGTCAGTGACAATCTCCTTTGATATGTTGAACCTTGCTATTATCTGGTTAAAAATGAAGAGAGTTGTTGTTTCGCCATCATTGTTAAACATTGGCATAGCCTCGACCCACTTTCTGAAGTAGTCTACTGCTACAATGATATAACGAATCCCCCTGGTTGAAGCTGGTAGGCATGTAGTAAAATTAATCCCCCACTTGGTGAAGAGACCAACAACAATGATGGGAAATATGGGAGTAGGATGTGTGTTCATCTTCCGAGAAAAGATCTGACATGGGTGGCACTTCTTGATCGACTCGATGCAATCCTTTATTAACCTAGGCAAAAAGTAACCGACTCGTAGAATATTTTGGGTTTTTGCCAACCCAGAAAAATGACCACCACATGCTCCAGTGTGGCAGTCATTAAGAACGAGTTCTGCTTCTTCGTGCATAAGTCACTAAGAAAGAATACAATCTACACCTCATAAGACCAGGAAAAAACGTCGTGGAATTCCTTAAATAAGTCTGTATAGATTCGAATCTCCTCGGGGGAGTAGTCCGATCCGATGAAAAACGTTCTCCATGATGCCAAGGGTTCTGGAGATATCTATAAGTATCATTTCAATGTTTCCATATTTCCCTCAACATAAACTACGTGCGTAGCCAGAGGATTAATAGTACAAGACTTGTCTCCAGTCATAATCAACACGAATTCACCTGCTTCTATTCTTCTTAACTCTAGGAGGAAATAAGATCTGTGATGGAGATCATCCTAGGGTTTGACCGGACCAGTCAATACCTCAAGAATCACCTCATCTGAGGGCAAGACCAAATCTAAAGAATCAGTATTGGCAAGGGAACCTTGAGCCCAAATAGGCACGAGAATTGGATCTAACTCTTGTGCGGGAGTCAGATCGGGGTCGGCCGAAGCTTGATGGACATTATTGTACGCAACTTCTGTTGTGGACAAGGGAATAGCCATGCTAGGATGCCATGTCCCTTCCATCGATTTCGATGGGGAAGGAAGAGTCCATAGATTGTGAAAGTAAGTCATTTGGAATGGCAACAGTTGAAAAATATCATCCCTAGGTTGGTCTAGGGAAACCGATATAAAATTGACATCGTTAGAAGGAGGCGGGTAATCTAAAGTACCCATCAAAGATGGGCACAAACCAACCCCCATTTTAACGATGTCGGGCTGGGGGTTATCAATAATCGAGACTGTCGAAACCCTTGATGAAGGGTTATCATTGTCCTCTCAATCTGGAGAGGAGCGGGTGGGTTTGTGGCTTCTTTACCCTTTTCGACAGATTCTGACATTCTTTAATCATGTGCCCTGGTCGCTATATAAGCGTCACCTTTCATCATGTAAATGTTCATGGACAAAGAATTACTATAAGACATGGGGGGTCCCTGATTTCAACCATCCGTGCTCGAAGAGGCTTGAGTCATATTTTTCCCATGTGGAAATGGGTTCATTAACACATCAGGTTATTGCTACGCCAATAACTTATGGGTCTTCGCAAGTCGAGGGCATAGGTGAGTCGGGTGGTCCTTCGTGCAAAGGTTACACCGATACTTTGAATTTCTCTTCTATGTGTTTCCCTCGTCAGCATTGTTGTTGGGTTTTGTATCCCCCTTACCCTTCTTGTTTTGTTGTTTTTTCTTCCCTTCTGGCTGTTGGTTGGCCTTCGGGTTCGCCGTCTGCACAATGTGTACATCCAACATTTGGGTAGGGGGAATAGATGAACTGGAGGTCTATCTGGATGTTGTCCGCTGTATCAACAATTGCTGCAATTGATTTGACAATTGATCAGTGGAATTTCCTTGTGTTGAACCAACTATACCATCGACATGTGGTCCAAACTTTTGTCTAGACTTGTGAAGGATGGACCATGGTGCATCTGGAAAAATCGCATAGAGTAATCCAGACTAAGAGTATATTAGTTCGAGTTGTTGCGCTCTCATTATTGAATTCTCCTTTGAAAACACTAACAAAGTCGCAATGTCCTTGGATAACTGAGGTACCAAAGACTTCAGGAACCAATCCAGCAGGAAAGTCGGTGGGACCTGTACCTTAATCAAACTCTTCTAACCCCGCCATTCTCGGATGTGATCCGAGATATGATCAGCCTTAGTCTACTCAAAGTTGGCCAACAAATCGGTGTCGTCATCGTATCTCATGGGTAGTTGGAAATGGTTTATGAAAACCATCGCCAAATCACTGAAGTAAGAATATCTTGAGTGGTCGAGCGTGATGTACCATTTCACGACACCCCCGATAAGAGTGTGTTGAAACAGGAAAAACTATATGGAGTCATCTCGCAGCGATTTTGACAAGCACCATAGATGGAAAGTTGTCACGTGATCACCCAGGTGTTTGTCGAGCTTGCCTTCGAATTTCGGAATATCCGAGGGAAACTTAGTCGACATGGGGGGCCAATGCAAACCATGACAAATCAGGTCATTAAACAACCTTGACAAGTCTAGCAGATGTAACGTTGCCAGAAACAGTAGTTTGGGTTGAGTACTATGTACAAGAAAAAGGGAGCTTGGAGTTTGACTGACACTAGGTTGCAAGGAAAAGTTGGCTTGCTGGCTAGGGTTCTGGTAGACACCATGGCCATGACTAACGTAAGAAAAATGTGTTTGCTGGGATATCATAGCATGATTCCCATAATTGGACAATGAGGGTTGGGCGGGGATCGCTCCCTGCATTATGTTCCAAATATTCTGGAAAGGGTTGACCCCTCCCATTCTGATGGGCATAGTTACTGAGCCTTGCCTGGGGTTCCATTGACCATGGAAGGGTTTTCCTCCAGTCGGCATCCCCTACGAGGGAATTGATCCCTGCCAAGGATTCCAAAGTCCTTTTGAGGAGAAAACTCATGTACTTTCCCCCTGTGTAGGAATAGTACCCTGCATAGGATTATGTTGTCCAAAACCAAGGTTTCCCTCGACCAAGATAGTAGCTAACGAAAAAGAGCTATTACCAAACATGCTAAACAAAGAGAATGACATGGATCCCACCAGTGTTGTGTAAGAACAAGTTCCTAAAATTCGTTCTCCAAACAAGTTGTAGTTCATGTTCATCCCGATGGGTGGTTGGAAAGCACCACCGAGCGAGGGTGATGGAGGAGGTATATGACCCCCACCTCAAGGGATAACATTATAGGAGGCTGAGGTGCTCGCAATGGACCCTTGCAAGGCAACGTTTGATGTCCATGCCCCCAGAACCAAGGTCTATAGGGTGGAGTAGGTAAGGACGAAGTGCGTATCAAAGTCAAGCATCCCATATGAAAATGGAGGGCCCGTCGCACTCTGTGTGAACGGAGCAGTGGTCACCATCGATGATGGAATCAAACCACTGCTCAAAGTAGAGAGGGTCGATACCACTGTGGTCTAGACTGAAGAAGGTGGGTTAGGAGGCAGAATACCCCATGTGGTGGCATTCATTAAGGGACTATGAGGAATCTCAGATGAAGTAGAAGCATTTGCTTCCATAGCTGCTTGTAAGAATATATGACGCTCATAAGGTGTTACCCTCGGAGGGACAACTTGTACGAAGATTGGCACTGACAATTTAGTGATCAGAGCATTAGTCGGGCCGGGAGCTTCCGCTCCAAGGTTAGAAACAGTGAGTTCCTTCGGATTCCAGTAATCTCTTATCAGAGTTGGCTCGAGCATAGTCTCCTACAACCCGATCACTTCAAGCGACCTTTGTTGGTCAAGTCTTTGCTGTAATGGTGGCGGTGGTGGATGCAATGTAACCAATGGTAGGCCCTGAATCCTTCACGATAGATGGAGCTCTTGATCTTCCAATTTGTCAAAACACTAAGGATTTAACTAACGTTTAAAACCAAGCACACACTAGAAAATTTCCTACAAGATAAACCAAGCAAACCACTATCTAGTTGGAAGAACAGTTACACCAGCCAACACTAGATAAATTTGATCTTGATCAACGACACTGTAAGGATTTAACTAGCGTTTAAAACCAAGCACACACTAGAAAATTTCCTACAAGATAAACCAAGCAAACCACTATCTAGTTGGAAGAAAAGTTACGCCAACCAACACTAGAGAAACTTACCAGTGCAAGAGAAACTCGAACACAGAAGCATCCTCTGGGTATTCTCTGCAAAGTGTGACCCAACATCTGCCCTAGGTACTGTAGTATACCCCTGAAGTCACATGTGTAAGTCCCTAGAATAAAGTAAACTAAGTTGCCAACTCACGAACAGTCACTAGGCACGTATAGTCGATAGTCGGGTGGACCGCAATGAGCAGGATAACAAGTCTGAAACCTACCGAGGGTATTGAAATAAAGTGGCCCAGAAGACAAATGAGGATCTTGAATGGATTCAAGGTCCATGAAGCTCCATATGAAATTGCAACGATAGTGTTCCACGACAAATCCTCAATATGCATTTACCACTACGTTTAGTCCGACTTTGGAGGGGTTATCTTCGTTTCCTTTCCTCACACGACCTCATGTTTATCCCATAGGTTAGAGGGGGGTCTTGGATAACTTTCACATCACTGGACTTTTACACTCCCTAGCTCTGACTCCAATGTTTGTTTAAAAGCCTTGAAGAGTTTCCTCTCCAACCTAATTCAAGGCTTTAACCCTAAACTAGTTGATTGACCGTACAAACATAAAAGTTTAGTTAATTTTAATTTTAGCCTTCGTTTTAAATGGCTTGTTTTATCTCAAAGGATATGGCAGTGAAACAAGTGATGTTTTTTTATTAGAGACGAAAAGAGGAGAAATAAACGAAACTCTGAAAGAAAAATTACTTCTAGAAAATTAAAGATTTTCAACTAGCTCTTTGTAACCAACTTTTCATAACTAACTCTTTTCAAGATCTTTAAAAAGAATACCTAAAATCAAATTTCTCTCGACTACAAGCTATATAAGTTCTAATTCATTAGTAAAGAATTTAAAAAATGAACTCTTTTTCCTTTCAAGTAAAATAACTAACCCTAACTACTTTCCCAAACTAAGAAATGAAAAAAAAAAAAAAAAAAATTGGAAATGCTTTAAATAGAAAAAACTTAAAATAAAACTTTTTGTCTTTTATTTAAAGAAAATGAAAGGGGGAAAATAAATACAAGAAAAGACTGAAACTGACCTCTGGCCCACTACAGGTCACAGGCAGTCACTAAAGACACCAAACAGGTTGATCAACAAACTCAAAGACTCGCCTAAAACCATTTCAGAAGTAAACAGAGGAAATATTTAAAAAGCAAGCAAACTGACATCTAACCCAAGCTATGAATATAAAAATAGAGACACTGAACTCAGTCGCGAAACCCTGAGAAGTAAAACCTCAATCAGGAAAGAGGTTGGCTGCCTCTTTTTTCAAAAATAGTTTATTGAACCAGGTACGTTACTGTTGTTTCAGTAGCCTGCACATGTACGTGGGTTGTTTACTAGATAGGGAGCATATGTACATAGGTTGACCCACTGTAGGGTGTGTACACCTCTGTAATTCCTCAAAAAAAAAATAGAACAAATAGACTAACAGGGCAGGGAGAAATGGTATGGCACCAACAGGTGACCAAAATCCCTTAAAAGACTGAACAGACTCAACAGAAACTCAAAAGGAATAAAACAAATCAAACACCAAAAAATTCCTTTAAAACCCTAAAGGCTTCCCCAGTATGGTCACCAATTCTGCTAGCAGGTAAACCCCCCCTATGGAAACACTAGGGTTTACAATGTAGGCAGATCAATAACCGTTTAATAGACTCCTACTTCTCTAACTACCCCAAGCATATCCCAGACTCATACAAGAAAATAAAAGTGAGAAGAATCGAGAAACTGTACCTCTACTCTGCGTCCTGTGATGATCCTCTCATGCTTGAAAGCTTCATTGACTTAATGCTTCCTCCCAAGTCTAGCTTGCATTCAAAGAAAGAAAAACATAAAGCTACAAGCATGCATTTCATCTATAAATTAGGGTTAGATGTTAGAATAAAAACATAAATCAAATGGAAACATTCGATACACCATAATTTGGGACAGGAAAAGTACTTCTTTTATTGATAATACAATGATCACTTACAACCAAAGCTGTCTACTACTCCACGAACCTAGTCTGGGATACTCTTCACCAAAATCCAAGTGCACCTCTGTATAGATTCTCCTCTCAACCTTCTTCTTGGTAAGTATAATGGGTTTCTGATGGAGGAAGGAAGGAAAATTGGGGAATTCTAAGACAATTCTCACAAAAGGGTTGCAATTACTTCGGGCAAGGAGGGGATGTGAAACGGGAAGAGTTTCACTGTTCTTATGTCTAGATGTGGAATGAGACACCAACACCTCGTTTTATATGACAAAAGGAGAGTTATTCAGTTGGGTGATGGGTTATAGGCGGTGGATTAGTTGGGAAACTACCCTATAGCTCGTAATCTCAACGAATTCTTTGCAACTCTTTATTTTTTTCAACTTTTGCAACTATATGCGGGTTGTAGTGGTGCATCATGCATACATACGCGGGTTTTAGTGGTGCAACAAGCGTATGTATGTGGGCAGTAGTGGTGCAGGGCGTGTACATCTTCAAAAAATGGCCTTTTTAGAAGAGAAACTCAGTGATGGCTTGGCAAAAAATACAAGTAAGAGGGCCAAATGTCAGGTATGCATATGTAGAGAAATTTAGGGTTATAACAAATTTTGGATCACCCAATCACTGTAGAAACCACATGTCTTTCCATAATCCAGACAATGTAACTATTGCAGGTGCCAACATGTGAAAGCACCACAATGCATGGATCCCCAACAATATGTATCATTTTTCTGCACAGGTATTGAAAATAGAACAATTGTTGATTGTGTCAGGCAAAAACCTACACAAAGCACGGAAGATATAGCTATGTAGTGCGCAAAAATCGTCAAAGAAAAAGCCTCTTCACATAAGCAACAACGCATTGCACATCACAACATTGACCATCTACTATAGAGAAACCACCCATTTAGATTGGATGATTTTTTTCATATTCTCTTCCACACTCTTTGTTTGATGCATTCCACCTCTCCCTTACATTTTTTTTCCTCTTCCATTAAATTGCAGAATGGATCAAAGCTCATGGTTGCATTGGCAATATACCTTGGCGTAGAACAACGTTCTAAAGACATAACTACACCAAGTGCCTGCATATGTCCATAGAAAAAGCCTCCCAACAACATCGAAAAAATACATGGTTTAGAACTATTGCATGTGCCAACTTGCGAAATAACCACAATGCAAGGATGTTAGATTCTATGCACAAGAATTTGAAACAAACCAAATGTTCATTGTGTCAGGAGAACAATCTATGCAAAGCACGGAAGATAGACCTATGCGAGATGCAGACAAATCATTAAAACAAAAGTCTACACACATAAGCAACAATGCAATGCACATCACAATATTGACCATTTAATACAGAGGAATCATCTTTTTACATTGGATGATTTTTTTAATATACTCTTGCACAGTCTTGGTTTGATGCATTCCACCTTAAAGCCTTGCATTTTTGTCACCTTCCATTGAATTACAGAATGGATCAACACATTATTTCTTTCTTTTTCTCAACAACAAAAATATATATGCATTGCAAGGATATCTATCTGAACTCGGAACCTATTTCTAGCAACAATTGCATTAGATTCCTAACATTAAGACACATTTTTTGCAAAATGCAGTTATTTGTATCTTCAAATGTAAATGAAAATGCAGAAAACATAACTGCACTAAGTGTCTGCATATGTTCATGGAAAAACCCTCCGGACAACATGGGAAAAATCCATTGTCTAGAAAAATTCCTAGCTCCAACGTGCAAAAGCACCGCAATGCAAGGATGCAAGAGAATCAGTATCAATTATCCACACATGAATTGAAAACAGAAAAAATGTTCACTGTACTAGGAAAAAACCTGTACAAAGCACAAAATATACAGCTATGCGGGATGTAAAAAAAATCATCAAAACAAACATCTCCGCACATAAGCAACAACGCATTGCACATCACAATATCCTTTGAAAAATGCAGCTATCTACATCATAAAATGTAAGTGAAACTCAAAGAGAACTATCGACACAACATTTTTGCATATGATGAACGAAAAAATGGTTAAATAAAACACCAGGGAAAACTCCAATAAAACACAACACTTGTACTATGCATGAAGCACATACTATTAGACAACAAACACACAAACTAATTTCATTTGTTGAAGAAAAATAATTGAATATCCATATTTGTGGATGCAAAGTAAGAATCAATTTCTAATCTTCCTTGGCATATAGCACGCAATGCACACAATTTCTTACCCTCTAATATAGAATTGTTGAATCCCGACACCCAAACTCTTGTAACTCGCAATCCACAACACTTGAAAATTGAAAACAACTTCATTTGTCTGAACACCTTTTTTTCCTATTAACCTTCAATTGTTTTCAGTGTACATACTTTATACAAGAACCTCTGACCTGTTTAAATTTCCTCTACAGAAAAAAAACAACAATCATCCCCCATTTCTATCGCGCATATAAAACACACTGTTCGTGCTCGAATCGTCGCCTGGTGAGCAAGAATGGGAGCACTAGCATGCCCTGTTGGGTTCAGCAGGGCAGAACAGGTTTGTTGTGGATCAAAGT
>SNQJ01S0005385.1:112507-150072 GCA_010110895.2 Picea sitchensis | reverse complement strand
TTTTGTTGGGTTTTCTTCCCCTAGAGGGTTTCCCAGGATAAATGTTGTGTCTCTTGTGAATGTGTATTTCTCAGTGATCTTGTTCTTATGTTGCTCTTATCTATTGAAATGAAAAGAACTATAATAATGGAATAAACATTAACAATGTTTGGACTTGGATGGTTTTGAATCATGGGTAGAACCTTCTACTATTTCAGGAACAATCTTTAAAGAGGCAAATCCCTTCCTTTTTTTTTTCTTTTTCTTTTGAAGAGTGGCTTTCCTTGAGTCAATTTTCTCTTCTTCACAGGCCTTCTGCCCTCATCATCTACTACTTCTTCATCTAGTTCAGGTTCATCATCATAAAAGTCGCTGTCAAACTCATCAGCCACCTCCCCCTTCTCATGATATTCACATCATTTTCTTCCTCTCTGAAGGCATCCTGACCCTAGAATTGTTCATCATTTTCTAGTTATTCCTCTAGCAACTTTGACATCCTTTTCCCGCGGGTGGCACATGTGGTGTGATCCATAATAGCTGGCAGATCGTTCATGGTAGCCATTGTGCTTCTCCTCCTTCAAAACCACTTCACTGGCTGATATATGGAAATTTTCGTTAAGATTTATTCAGACAGTCGTGGACGAGAGGAGCTGCAAGTGGAAGAGTCGGTCCATCTGTGTGATTCGTTTTTCATCGACTTCCAGTTTTATCTATTTCCTTTTGATCCAGTTCACTTATTTTTCTGATACTCGCCTTCGATAGATGGTTACATTGGTATGTTGTGTGGTAGGTGCTTGGCTGTTGGGTTATTTTGTAGGACGCGTTGTGCAGGTGGACGCGTAGTGCACAATGGTGACCTCTCATGGTCTCCTCTTTTAGCTGGGCACTTGTGTTGTGTTGTGTGGCTCTCCTTTTGGCTCCCTTGTGGATTCTCAGTTTGGTGCCTTGTGTGGGCTGTCTTGCGACCTTGCATCTGATGCGGCTTTGTGTGGAATGGTCGTGTGAGCTTGGTTTGAGTGCAGACTTATTTTTCATGTGATTGATAACTCATGCTTGTCCACAAATCATCTCCGAGAACCACTCCGATGATTGTTGTCCCCATGGAGTGAGGGGCATTCATCTAGTCCATATCCATTGCTTTAATCTTGTACAAAACCTTGCCTTGGCGTCCAAAACGCTCGCTCTCTTTGATCACGAAATGGAATGAATTCGAGATTAGTGAAAGAGTAGACTCAATATGTCATCGGCCTAACAGATTATTAAAGGTCGCTCAAATTTACAATACTCGGATAATTATATTGTTTTAGTGGATAGTACTCACAGTTTTTATTTTTTTGAATTTATGGAAATGATTTAAAATGTGCTATGCATAATATGCATATCTTGCTGGGTTTAGGTATTCAGCTAAAGCAATCCAGGGGTGGAAAAATTTGCAAAGAAGCTGAAGACCCAGACAGTCTCGGGCTATTCGAATGATTCTAATCCTTTCAGAGACTCCAACTTGAATGAGAAGTGAGTTCTGTTGTCATTTTCCAAAACTCTAAGCTTGAATTTTATGCATATAAATAGATTGATGGGATTTTTATTTTTTTTTTGGAATGTGCTCTGGTTGAATTTATAGTATGGTCAGGTCAATTCGGTGTTGATTACAGGAAGATTAAAAAAAAAAACTTGCAAGAAAACCTTTTTTTTGGGGGTTATATATATCCCTTTTTTTTTTAAATGCGTTTTGGTGAATTTATAGTATGGTTAATTCGGTGTTGAACTAATTCTTTGGGAGAGATCATCCAGTAATATCAAAGGTTTTCACAGAGCCATGGCTTTCAAAACATTCCGAGTTATAGCAAATCCCATAGGTTCTTGTTTTCACAACCACAAGCATTTGCATTTGCTTGTGCGCATACATCACTTTTTTTTTTCTTTATTTAGGAAGCATTATGTATATATATAGATCTGCATATATACTAAAAAAACCAATTGGGTGCTTGGCTTGCAGGTTAGGTGGAGCTGGAGCTTGGAGCTCAGATTTATCTAATTAAAGGGTTTCAGGGTTGTTTAAATTTCTGGGTGGGTATAGTTCCATTCCTAAGTTGGGTAGGTGGGTAGGTAGGCCCTTAAGGCTCCAGATTGTGAACGAAGCTCCGATACCATGTGTAGGGACCTGAATTGAAGTAAGCCTAAAAATTTCATAAACATAGAATTTCATCATAGAATTTCTTTCAGTGCGTAAATAATTCATTTATCTTCATATAAGCATATAATATTTGGCAGAAATTAAATTTGTTTACATCATGAAAATAAATTACATAATCATTACATAACTCAACAAATCCAAAATAAAATACCACTTCCTGATGCTAAACTCTTTCTTGTCTGGTTGTCCTCCCTGCTACCTTGCCCAACTTGCTGCTTTGACCAAACCCTGCCCAAATCGACTAACCACCCAGCCAGCTAGGAGCAGCCTGTCTGGATCCCTAGCTTCAAGATACCGTAAGGAATCCTGGCCCCCGTGCCCAAAACCCCTAACAACCTGGTGCCCCCTGCAATGATTCACAAAACCCCCAAAACCAAACTCCCAACCCCAGAAAATATGCCAAACCATAAATACAGTGCCCTCCTCCAAAATGCTTCCTTCCCCCAATAATCATCCCCTCTCCCGTCATATCTCCCCCCATCCACCGACTCCCTATCCTACATTAATTACCTTATCCTCCCTATTATTACCTTATCCTTCATTTAATACTTCATTCCCCCCTACATACGTAAAGTCTTTAATTAAATAAATTAAAATTATTAATCCCCTTTAATTCATTACACAAACCTTTAATGAGTCAATTGATTAATTAATTAATCAATCAACAGATATAAACAATTAATTAATAAGCAATTAATTAATAAATATTATTAAGAAATAAACATTGTTTAACTAAAACATATTAGGACAGTTAATTATCTAATTAATTATACTTGATAAACCCTATGCAACTATCTAACCAAGGTTGTTACAAAATGGGACCCCTAACCCTTCTTTTATAGGCTAGAAGAAGCTAGGTATTTGGACGAACCCTCGGCCATGCATGGCCTGGAGTTTCAATTAACTCACCCAAAGCTGTGTGTTTCATCAACAACTTTCCTTTTTTGGTGCTTTTGTAGGTACACGCGGGTTGTTTTAGGTCAACTAGCATGTACACACATTCAGTAATGGAGTAGGGTGTGTGGGCCCTTATAAAAGAGGTTTTTTAAAGAGTTGTTCATCACTGTTTTGGAAAAGAAGGAATCTAAGATGGCTTGATGCCAGGTAAGCATGTCTGGTGAAAATTAGGGTTATAACATATTCCCCCTAATGTGTGAGGTCAGAAGAGCATCTGATGGTCGAAATACATTACTAATCTTTATTGATGTGTCAAATAGGTGAGCCCAGGAACCAGGAACCGGGAGGCGCCATTTACAAAATAACAAATGTCTCACCGAGGCGGGCATACCCATGCTCGGGATAAAATAGAATCATGGATACCAATCAAATACACTATAGATCCATGTCAAATAACTATATAAAGTGTAGCCGCGAAAAATACACAATGGATATACATCTTGAAATAAAAAAGATATATATATAGAGTATCCATCTTGTAGAAGTTGATACGACCTAATGGTTGGAGATGAGGTCTTCAGATCTCGAGCAACAACTTAAAAATATTCAAAAATCAAGGTAGGAGTGTAATATGAGTGTATGACTACGCTACCCAGAGGTCTTCGACGACTCGTCGGTCATGGACTAGATAATCTTGATGATCAGACTGAAGGCTTCATTGATTTCAAACAAGGACTTGATTGGACATTTAGGATGACTGGGTATGAGGGAAAGAGACAAACTGTAGAGGGGCCGACTCAGGCTTGGTGACAAGCTTCCCTTGGAAAACAACACGACAAATGATGAGACTCAGGCAACATGGCATTAACATAAGTTTACGATGCAGGAGGCAACACAAACTCTCCATATGTTTGGAAGAATAACCAAACGGAGGAGGACACAGTTCTATGTAGCAATAAAATATTCCTGAGGTCATATTAAATCCTAGGGTTTGATGAACAAATGGTTAGATGTGATTTATCCAAGGGTGACTCATTATGCTACCAATAAAGAAAATAATTTTCCCTTCCTCTTTTTGGGGTGTATTTGATTTTTTTGTCTTTTTCAATAATTTTGGAAAAAGAATAAAAGAATGTTACATTACGAAGGAGAATCAAGTGTCACAAACATACTAGTTCCAAGCACACAGAACAGAGGGATTTTCAGGGAAAAGAGACATATGCAAGAAAAGTACGCTCGGGAAAAATCCTCCAGGGGCCAAAGGTGTCAGGACACAGAGGAAAAATGCTACAGAGCTTGCGTATAAGGCATGCTTCAGATGGTTTAGTTGAGAGAAACATGGAGCTGGCATTAGGCCAAAGACGCGGGTATGCAAATGCGATTAACAAAACACACAATGGTAACGTCCTTCGATGTAAGTTTAACGAGCCCAGAGAAGGTAAGATCGATAGTTTTCCATATTTAGAGAGTCTGAAAAAACGTAAAAGGAGACTCCATTGGGGTACCTTTTTCGAAGGTAGTCTAGTCGGTTCAAAAAAGGGGTAAGCTAGCACTGACAAGACATCTATTCAAAACCATTTTAGTGAGTGTGATAAGGACAAGCTCACTCAACCATTTTTTCATTTTTAAGGAGTTTGAAAAAAGCTTAACTATGGACTCCGTTAGGAATGTTCTTCTAGACCAGTTTAACGAGTGTGAAAGAATAAGGTCACTCGAAGATCTTTTCAATTTTAGGGATTCTGAAAAGAGATTAAATATGGACTCTGAGGGGGTTCCTTTTACGTAAGTTTAGTCCCTTAGGCCCGAAAAAGGGGTAAAATCATACCTGAGGGTACTCTTCTAGAGAACTGAAGTTCCATAGAGTATACCTTTGTTCGTATAGTTGACCGTCCGGACCAAACAAGGGGTAAACTACCACCGGACAGACGTGACTTCAAATTTTAGTTTAACGAGCGTGAAAGGTCATAAGATCCCTCGACAATCTTTTCATGTTTAGAGGGTCTGAAAAGGGCTTAAAAGAAAACCCATAGAGGTTACTTTTCTCAGTTAATCCGGATGAGATCGAAAATCGTAAATGCAGTCTCTCCGGATGTTTCTTTTGAATCTCAAAGCGAGCTTGAAAATCAACAAAGTTATCTCATGATCGACACTTTGTGGGTCAATGCTAGGTATCTCCTCGGGGGAGCATTATGCTCTGACGAAAACATTGTCTATGATGCCAGGGGTTCTGGAGAGATTTATAGGTACCATTTCAACGATACTTTCCATATTACCCTTGGCATAAACAACACGAGTAGCCAAAGGATTGATAGGAAAAGACCTATCTCTAGTCATAGTCAAAGTGAATTCCCCTGCTTTGATTTTGCTTAACTCTGGGAGGAAGTATGATCTGTGATGAAGATATTCCCAGGGTTTTTTCAGACTAGTCATTTCTTCAATTACAGCTTCATCAGAGGGAAAGACTAAGTCTAATGAATCAGTGTTAGCGAGAGAACCCTGAGCCCAAATAGGCTCTAGAAGCGGATCTAACTCTTGTGCAGGAGTTGGATCTGTATTGGATGAAATTTGTTGGACTAAAGAGTACGCTACTTCAGATGCAGACAAGGGAATGGACATGCCCGGGTGTCCATCCCCATCCATTGTGGCCAATGGGGAAGGAATTATCCATGGATCGTTGAATTAAGTCATGTGGAACAATGAAACTTGAAAAATCTCAACCTTATGGTGACTGGATATAAACTTGGTATCGCCTTGAGGGGGCGGGTAATCAATAGTACCTATCAAATATGGGCACAAACAAACCCCTACGTTAACCACTCCTAGTTGAGGATTATCAATCATCAGGACCGTGGATTCCCCCAATGAAGGGTCAGGTCTGGAGAAAGACAATTGATTGATGGTCACAATCTGGCCCTCGTGTGGAAACAACAAGACCCGGAAAACTGTAGCAACCACAACTTGCATGGAATAAGTCCAACTCCTCCCTAACAAGAGGTTATAGTCGAAGGTAACATCGACTACTTCTACCTTGACACACACGGTATTCCCTCTTAACTGCATGGGGAAAGAGGGAATGATACCATGTGGTCAGAACAAATGACCGTCGAAAGTAGTAAGAAGAGTAGGTGACAAAGAAAAAATGGTCTGGCCAATAGCCTTCCAACATGCCAATGACATAATGCATGTCGAGGCGCCCTCATCAACCACCGTGCGGAGGATATTCTGAGTAAAATTTTTCATGGGATAAGCCACTACTATCTGAAACGCTATGTGGCAAGGCAGACGAGGTTTTAGTTCTGTTGTATCCAACATGATTGTACCCAGATTACAAGTCTCGGTAGATCCTAAAGTGGCTAACAAGGCTTTCCTCTGGGAAGGGAAGCTTTGGAGGAACTCCAAAGTGGACATCACACAAGGATTTTGTGATAAATCTTCCACCACAAAATAGTTTTGGGCGGCCCTCACGTTTGGGTTGTGAGAAGATTTTTTGAATGTGCCTTTGGGGATGCGTGTCATTGTTTCACCCAACGTCTTCTCAATCTATAGAGGAAGAGATGGGAGTTCAGCTTCTTTTCCCTTCTCAGAAGTGCTTGGTTTACTATAGTCATGTTCTCTAGTCGATATAAAAGCATAACTCTTCTCCATATATACATTCGTGGATGCAGGGCTGTTCAAAGACAGAGAGGGTCCTTGGTTTCCCCCTTCCGTGCTCGTGGAGGTTTGGGTTAGATTTTTCCCATGTTAAAATGGATTGGTTAACACAACAGGTTGTTGTTGCGTCACAAATGTTTGGGATTATGAAAACTAAGGACATAGATGGGTCGGGTGGTCTTCCATGCACAAGTTGCATGGATACCTTGCCTTCCGTTTCTCAGTTTTGTCCCTGCCAACATTATCGGTAGGTTTTTTATCCCCCTTACCCTTCTTTTGTTTTTTTTTCTTTCCTTCAGGCTGCTGGGTGGCCTTTGGATTAGTCGATTGCATTGTGTGTACATCCAACATTTTGGTAGGGGGGAGCAGCCAAAGTAGTAGTTTGGATGGCCATTGCGTGTTGTATAGACAACTGCTACAACTTCTTTGTCAATTGCTCAGCAAGCTTTGTTTGTGATGAACCAACAATACCATCGGCATGTGGTCCAGATCTCTGTCTGGTTTTATCAAGTATTGAGCATGGAGCATCTGGAAAGATCTCGTATAATAAACTGGACTGAGAATAGATTAGCTTAAGTTGTTGAGCTCTCATGATGGCATCTTCTTCGGAAAATACTCTTGACGTCGCGACATCTTTGGATAACTGTGGGACCAAAGATTTAAGGAACCACTCGAGAAGGAATGCTGGTGGGATTGGTACCTTAATTAAACTCTTTCGGCGTCTCCATTCTCGGATGTGATCAGAGATATGGTCCGCTTTTGTTTGTGAGAAATTGGCCAGCAATTCGGTGCCAGTGTCGTATCTCACAGGTAACTAGAAATGGTTTAGGAAAGCCATCGCTAGTTCACCGAAGGAAGAGTATCTTGAGCGATCGATCTCAATGTACCATTTTGTAGCACTCCCAATGACAGTACGTTGAAAGAATCACAACTGTACAGAGTCGTCTTTCAACAAGTTAGATGAGCACCAAAGATGGAAGGTAGTCACATGATCTCCTGGATCTTCGTTAGGCTTGGATTCGAACTTTGTTATGTCCGAAGGAAACTTCGTTGGCATAGGAGGCCAACGCAGATCATGATAGATAGGGTCATTCAACAACCTTGTCAAGTATGGAAAATGCAAGGTTGCCAAGAAGGGTAGTTTGGGTTGTTGGTGATAACCTGGAAAAAAGGGGCTTGGAGTTTGGCTGGCACTAGGTTACCAGGAAACGTTCGGCTGCTGGCCTGGGTTCTGGTAAAAACCATGGCCATGGCCAGTGTATGAATTTTGCGTTTGAGGAGACATCATCGACTGATTTCCAAAATAGGACATATATGGTTGGGCATGCATTACATTCGAAGGAATTTGGGAAGGGTTGCCCCATGTTGGTCCTGTGGGGATAGGCATAGTTCTTTGTCTGGGGTTCCATTGATTATGAAAAGAATTACACCAGATCGACATTTTTGACGAGGGAACAGATCCCTGCCAAGAATTCCAAGGCCCTGATGTAGAACAAGTTCTTGGGTGTACCCCCTATGCAGGAATAGTACCCTGCATAGGAATAGGTTGTCTGAAACCGGGATTTCCCCTAGTTGGGAAAGTAGTGGACGAGAAGGCATTGTTACCAAACACACTAAACAAAGAAAATGGTGTCAAACCTACTGGCATATTATGTGAAGTTGGTCCTTGATTCCCTGCTCCAAATAAACTATGGTGTGCAGGTGGCCCGGTGGATGGCTGGTGTGTGCCACCGAGCGAAGGGGACAAAGGAGTTATATGGCCTCCTTCGTAAGAGAAAGATTTAAAGGGAGCGGAAGTGCCCCCCATGTGGCCTTGAAGAGGATAATTAGAGCTCCCTACCCCCAGACCTGAAGTCTATGAAGTGGAGTAGGAAAGTACAGGACTTGTACCTGAACTAGGCATCCCGTATGAGAATGGAGGGCCTGTCACACTTGGTGTGAAATGGGTTGTGGCCATCGCCAAAGATGGGATCAGAACACTGTGCGATGTAGAGGCAGTCGAGACCATGGTGGCTCGGACCAGTGAGGGTGGGTTAGGAGGTGAAAACTCTCCTGTGGTGACAACCGTAGTGGGAATTGAATAATTCCCAGAAGGAGTAACACCATTTGTTTCCATTGTTGCGTGCGACACTGTCTGACACTCGTAAGGATGAACCGGTATGATGGTGGGTGTCGAACAATCAGTGGTGGATGTTCAACTAGACCAAAAGATTTTGCTCCAAGGTCTAAAATGGTCGATTCCTCTGGATGTTGGTCGGGCACAATTTCTTGTGATCCAGTTGCTTCAAAAGACCCTTGTTGGTCTAGCTTTTGCCTTAGTGGTGGCGGTGGTGGATCCAGTGTAACCGGTGGCAGGCCAAGAAGCCTTCATGACTGACAGAGCTCATGATCCTCCACTGTGTGAGAAGATCAAAGACACTCTAGGGAATTTTAGTCATTAAAAAACAACACACACTAAAAAATTCCCTATAAGATAAGATAGGAAAACACTAAATTAATTGGAAGAACAGTTGCAACAACCAACACTAGAGAAACTTATCAGTGCAAGTGAAAATTGAACACGGAAGCACCCTCTGGGTATACTCTGCAAAGTGTGGCCTGATGTCTATCCTAGGTACCATGGTATAACCCCACAGTCACCTGTGTATGTCCCTAAAAATGATAGGCAACTAGGTTTCTAGCGCGCGAACAATCACCAGGCGGGTACAGTCGAAATTCAGGTAGACCACAATGAGCAGGGTATCGAGCCCAAAACATGTCAAGGGTATCGAGAGAAAGTGGTCCGGAAGACAACTGAGGACCTTGAATAGATTCGAGACCCACAAAGCTCCGTGGAAAATGAAATCGATGTAATCCCAAGACAAGCCCTCTATATGTGTTCTCCACTACGATTGGTCTAGCTTTGGAGGGGTTATCTCCGCTACCTTTCTACATGCAACCTCGTGTTTATCCCCTATGTTAGAGGGGTTCCCGGATAAATTTCACGATACTGGACTTGGACACTCCCTAACCCAGACTCCAATGTTTGATTTTAATGGCCTTGAAGAGTTTCCTCTCCAACCTAATCTAAGGTCCTAATCCTGAACTAGTTGGTTAACCCTACAAACATAAAAGTCTAATGAATTTTAGATTTAGTGTTAATTTTATGGCTTGTCTTATGTCAAAGGTTATGAAAGTTAAACTAGTGATGTTTGAAAGACGAAAGTAAAAAAGAAACAGAAAGCTGGAAACAAAAACCTTCACTTAACGCAAATTTTAAACAACTTTTCAAATTTTAACAAAATTTCTAAGATCTTTTGAACAACAAAATCAAAGCAGGATTTCACTCGATTACGAGCTACTTACGATCTAAGTAAACTGTCAAGAACTTATGAAAGCAAAGACTTTTCCCTATTTACTAATGCAAAACAAAACTTTTCAACCAAACAAAGAAATGAAAGATTTTTTTTTTATTTGAATGCTCATAAAGAAAAAAAGGAAAAATATCAACAAGTCAAAAACCAAGAAAAACTTCTGGCCTAATCGCAGATCGCAAAGAATCACTTCAAGAAATCACACACTAGCAACTTAAAAAAGGACTCTCACACTTGTCTAAAAACCCTAAAGAAAATTTTGATGAAAACTTTTAAATGAAAAAAGAAAGCTATGGCTGAGATCAACCCTAAGCTACAGACTGCTAGGACAGAGATTCAAAAAACCTGAGAGGTATAACTCTTGTCAAGGGAAAGGATGACTGCCTCACCCTAAAAAAAAACTATTCTTCACAAGCACACTGCTGACAATGCAACAACAAGCGTGTGCACACGAGCTGTGTAGAGCCAGAGGGTGTGTACACGCGTGCTGGCCTTATACAGACCACATGTATCTCTAAAAAATTTGAAACAAATAAAAACAGACAATCCAAACTAGGAAGAGACCACTCATACTGAGAACTAGGATCTCTTGAAGGCTTAGACACTTTCTTTGACAAAAAAAAGAAAACAATGTAAGGAAAAATTCGTAGAACAAACCAATCTGAGGTGAACCCTAAGCTATAGATTGCAAACAACAAAGACTAGAAAGAGTTCTAGAAAACCCCTAAGAATGAATGATTCTAACAGGGAAGAGGATGACTGCCTCAATTTTTTTTTGGAATCATACACGCTATTGTTACTTCTTCAGCTATCCTTTACATGCGGGCTGTAAGAAAGTAGGGCATGGGTACAAGCATGCATACCTTATGCAGGTTGCATGTACCTCTGTGGGTCTTGAAAAAAATACAATCAAACAAAGAAACAAAGATAGCTGGTATGGAAGACTAGAATCTCTGTTAGCTCAAACTTTACAGAAACTTCAAAAAATAGGAAAGAAAACCAGTCTTTTAAAAATACCCAAAAATATTCCCACGAACCCTAGAGACCTCCCCAGTATGGTCACCAATTCTATTGTGGTGGTAAATCCCCCTACGGACTAGCATTTAGGGTTATATTATGCATGCAGATAAGACCGAAAGAATCCTACTTTGTACCATCGTCCCAGACCTAATCCTCATTTCTTTTAAGAAAATACATGGTTAAACGAACATACCTTGTTCCATACCTTCGATGTCGATCCTTCTTCACACTTGATCGCTTGTTAGAAGCTATCCTCCCAAGACTAACCTGTGTACAAAACAAGCAACAAACTCTACATGCATTTATTCTAGAGATTAATGGGTTAGAGATTCAAACATATATTCACTAAACTATGAAGAACTCATATAGTGGGACGGGAAAAGAATTTCTTTATTATTAACTTTAATGAATCNGACCGGCCACCGCTCTGCGAACCTGATCCTGGGATCCTCTTCAAATGCCCTCCAACTTCTTTTCTCTGTATCTCTCTTTGCACAAGGATGGCTAAAGGGTTGGGACAATGGGAATGTGCAATTGGGTAGAGTTTCTTTACTATTATTCTCCTCCTTCAAATGGGACCCCTAACCCTTATTTTATAGGTTAGAAGAAGCTAGGTATTTGGATGAACCCTCGGCCATGCATGGCCGAGAGTTTCAGTTAACTCACCCAAAGATGTGTGTTTCATCGACAACTTTCCTTTTTTCGTGATTTTGTAGGTACATGCAGGATGTTTTAGGTCAACTAGAATGTACACATGTTCAATAGTGGAGTAGGGCACATGAGCCCTTGTAAAAGAGTTTTTTTAAAGAGTTGTTCAACAATGTTTTGGCAAAGAAGGAATCTGAGATGGCCTGATGCCAGGTAAGCATCTCTGGTGCAAATTAGGGTTATAACAACTTTAGGTATGTGTTTCATCTTGGGCTCCGCTATGATATCTTGGGGCAACAACAAACAAAAGTCTATCACACTCATCACAACAGAATCAAAGTATATGGTAGCATGTGAAGCATGCACTGAAGCAATATGGTTAAGGAAGTTAATCTCTGATTTATTTGATCAGATTCCAGAATCGACCATAATATATTGTGATAATCATAGTTGTATAAGATTATCAGAACAACCCATGTTTCATGAAAGGTTGAAACACATTGAGATCAAATATTACTTTATTCGAGATAAAGTCCAGGAAGGAGAGGTAAAGATCGAGTATATCCCCACTAAAGAGCAGACATCTGACATTCTGACAAAACCTCTATCCAGGATAAATTTTGCATATTTCCGAGAGAAGATGGGGATTGTGGAAATAACTCCCTTAGCTGAAAGGGAAGACTCTCCAGGTTATGAGGGAGCACTAAAATATTATTGAAAAATATTATTGAAACATTTATCTTTGTGATTGAAAAATAGTCCAAATTGGACAGATTCTTTCCTGTTCAGAAAGTGGATTGATATTTTTTGACGAACAACAATTTCCCATTGTGGTTAACATGGGAAATAGTTCAGATTGATGATGTATCATAGATAATGACTTCCTGTTATGGTTAACATGGGGAGTGGTCTAGGGTAGTCTCTCTTCTTGAGGGTTACTCAAGAACACTGGCCTGCCTCGCCGGACAACGATTTCTCATTGTGGTTAACATGAGGAATGGTCTGTTTTGGAGGTTGATACAGGACAGTATTTTCCTCTTGTGGTTAACAGAGGAAATGGTCTGGACAGTCATTCCTTAGGGTTTATACATTCTCTCCAGGGTGTACTTTGATTAGTGTAGGAGGAATGGCCCAGGGTGGGAAATGATCCAGGCTCAGTAATCAGGGACATGCATTCCTTAGGGTTTATACATTCTCTCCAGGGTGCACTTTGATTAATGTAGGACGATTGGCCCAGGGTGGGGAATGGTCCAGGTTCAGAAGACATGACATTTATTCTTCCTTGTTTGAGAAGAATAGTCTAGATATATCATTGTTCTACTCTGAGGGCATATATTCTTTCATATCTCATAGACGTGAGTAAAATATTGGCCTAGATGATTCAGTTTATTTTAAAAATATTTTTCTGTGCAGGTTGGCATCAGATGATTGTTATGGAGACGGTCTGTCTCCAGACAGTAGAGATATACTACCGTGGTGGATTTGTTCCATTGTTTGTGACTATGTGTCACGGTTTGAGTAGTTGCGTACTACCTTGAATAAACACAGGTGTGTTCGATCAATTGATATTGTACCAGTTGTCATAGGATATTGTCCAGTTGGATAATAATGATGGTGCTCGTGATACTAACAGTTGAATGGTTTGTTTGTGCTCAAGACCATACCTCTCTAGCTAGGAGGGAGTGTTTATATTATGGTAGATTCGGGAGGTATGAACCTCTATTGTGACCAATGATGAGATTAGAATATTCTAGAAGGAAGCAAAGAAGTAAAGGAAACCCTAGATGAGTTGTCGGCTGTAGAAATATAATTAATATGAATTAATTAATACCCATTCGAAGAAGTTGGCCCCAGTAAGTCTACCAGACCACTATAAATATAGGGTGCCATTTCTCATTATTCACACTTCTCAGAATTGCAGAGAGCCAGTTGTGCGCACTATAATTGGTAGTTTTGTGCACAAGTTTTTGGGGAAGAGTGTGGCGCTAGTTTTTGGGTGGGACTATCTGATCAACTTTGGTTACCTTTCTTGTTTGGTACATTAGCCTTGCTTGGCTATTGATTGCTACCAATATTCTTCTCTGTCAAGGTCAAGGTGCTCGGAGGGTGGCTTCGGCCTATGGTTGAGTGACAAGGGTATTTTCAGTGGTAAAAAAAGCACAATATTTCATATTCTAAGACCCTCCACTGTCATTCCATTTCTCATAAACGTATTTGTTGGAGGATCTCCAGATCTAGGGTTTTGTTTAGTGAGACAAGGAAAGCAAAGGAAAGACAAGGATAGGAAAGCAAGGCAAGAGAAGGAAATAAAAGGATAGAAATGGAAAGACAAGTCAAATCAAGGAAAGGAAAGGCATGGAAAGACAAGGAAAGGAAAGGCGAGACAAGGCAAGGTAAGGCAAGGAAAACGGATCAAAGGAAAGCTAAGGCTAGGCAAGAAAGGAAAGCAAAGGCAAGGAAAGGCTATACATGAAAAGGAAAATCAAATCAAGGAAAGGAAATGAAAGGCAAGGAAGCACAAGGAAATCCAAGCCAAGAAAAGGAAGTGAAAGGAAAGGAAAGGCTAGGAAAGAAAGGAAAGCAAAGGCAAGGCAAGGCTAGACATGGTAAGGCAAATCAAAGCAAGGAAAGGAAAGGCAAGGAAGACAAGGAAAGGCAAGGGAAGGGAAGGGAATCCAAGCCAAGACAAGCTAAGACAAGGAAAGAAAAAGTAAGTAAAGGCTAGACATAGTTCCCTAAAAACAAAAATGAACCACAAATTACAAGAATACCATAACAACCATAAAATGAAGCCAAAATTTCAATTAATCATAAATCTGAAATATTTGTTCAATTATTCTTTTTACACATTAAGAATTTTCCAATGGAATTGTTTGTATCATCTTATTAGTTCTTATTACATATGTTTGAAAATTTATCACCTTGTAAGGAAATGAAAGGAAAGGCAAGGAAAGGCATGGTAAGACAAGGCATGACAAGGCAAGGCAAGACAAGGCAAGCAAAGACAATACAAGGCTAGGTTAGGAAAGGCAAGAAAAGGGAAGGTAAAGCTAGGAAAGGCTAGACATGGCAAGACAAGACATGACATGACAAGGATAGACAAGATAAGGAAAGGAAAGGTAAGAAAATCCAAGCTAAGCCAAGTCAAGGAAAGGCAGTGCAAGGCAAGGAAAGAAAAGACAAGGTAAGTCTAGGAAAGGCTAGACATAGTTTCCTAACAACAAAAATGAACCAAAAAATACAAGAATACCATAACAAACATAACATGAAGATAGGGAAAGAAAAGGAAAGACACAGATAGAGGAGGAAAGCAAAGGAAAATCAAGGCTAGGTAAGCAAGTAAAGCAAAGGAAAGACAAGGCAAGACAAGGCAAGTAAAGAAAAGATAAGGAAAGGAAATACGAGGCAAGGCAAGGTATGAAAAGACAAGTTATGGAAATACAAGGCAAGGAAATACATGACAAGGTAAGGCAAGGCAAGTAAAGAAAATGCAAGGCAAGGCTAGGCAAGAAAATTCAAAGCAAGGCTAGACATGGCAAGGCAAGTCAAAGCAATGAAAGGAAAGTCAAGCCAATGCAAGGCATGGCAAGACAAGGAAGGACAAGGCAAGACAAGGTAAGACAAGGCAAGGAAAGGCAAGGCTAGACAAGTAAGTAAATTAAAGGCAAGGTAAGGCTATACATGGAAAGGAAAGTCAAAGAAAGTAAATACAAGGAAAGGCATGGACATACAAGGAAAGGAAAGGAAAGGATAGACATGGGCAAGGAAAGGAAAGAAAAGACAAGGAAAGAGAGGAAAGCAAAGGAAAGGAAAGGCTAGACATGGAAATGCAAGTCAAATCAAGGAAATACATGGAAAAAAAAGGCAATACAAGGCAAGGAAAGGTAAGGAAAGGCTAGACATAGTTCCCTAACAACAAAAATGAACCAAAAAATACAAGAATACCATAACAACCATAAAATGAAGCCAAAATTTCAGTCAATCATAAATCTGAAATATTTTTTCAATTATTCCTTTTACATACCTATTGTCATTCAAGTACACCATCAGGATCACTTCTAATAATGATGGTGTCCATTAACTTCTCATGCTCCGAGTAAGGAAAGAAGTATTTTACCTTTGATGAGTTCTTACTTGGCATTGTTTGTAATTGGAGGTTTGTAATGAAAACCATGTTCATAAAGTGGTATACAACTTCCCCTAGTCTATAATCTTGAAATACATAACCACCTTTCTTGCGTGTTCTTTCATCTTGTTTTAGATATTCTCATTTAATAACCATCAACCCAATTGGAAATTTAATGCCTTCGGAGTCTGTTACTGAGAGCATGAGGTTCTACTTTCCCTCTAAGAAATGTGACAACCATAGTTAATTCCCCCATTCATTACCTTTTGGGGAAACCACTGCATATATGTGCCCTACAAAAAATGGAGTGCCAACACATGAGTCCACTAAATGATTAAAGAATAAAACATTAATTCTAGTTCTTCAAAATTTATAAAATATTCATTGAACTTGGCAATACGAGATCTGAGACGTGATCGTAATATACTGAAATATTTTACTAGTCCTCCTCTAAATGGGATAATTCCATAGTTATATGTTGACCAATGGGGAGTGATACACGACCCCATATATCAACCCAGTCTGTGGATTCACAATCATCCCATTCATTACTACTACATGGACAACATAAGCAAGAGATATTTCTCATCCATATTTCAATTATTGCATTGTCTTCTATTCAAACTGAATAGAATCCATGAGTGCCCTAGATTGTTTTTCATTCATACCACTATGATCGATCTACATCGACCACCTCCAAAAAATACCCATGTACATGTCCTTTCCTGGGTGATTGGTCTTCACGGTTTCTTGTTCCCTCTCCCATTACTGAAGAAAACCATTCAACAATGGATTTTGCATCTCGAATGAGGGAAGTAGTTGTGAACTTCATTTCTTTCCTATGTAACATTATTTTAATGCATGCGCATGCTCCATCATGCTCCCCTTTCTCGTACCCATACTATAAATAGTTCCAAATATGTGTTACCTTGAGTTTTTTGTGCAACATACACAACCATTGAAATACATAAGCATTTTTGAATTGGTCTATGCAACCATCTGAACAAATCCAATGTTGATCCATCTATATGTTATTCTTATTAAGTTGATTTTAAAATAACTAAAAACAATTTTGTACATAGGCTAATTCATGGAACCAATCATCGCTTATGTAGAAGTGATACTCCTTCAATATAACTTTGTTTTCTTAGTTACTATCTGACCCATGACTGTATGTGATATGGGCCATTATTTTAACATGCTTTGAGTGATAATATTGGATTTGAATCTCATTTTGCAGTTGAAGGGTGTAGTTCTCAGTAAAATCAACCACTAATAAAATAGTGCCAATGCGAAATGTATCTCTTCATATTCTAAAATGCTCGTCTTGCCATCGAGCCACATGGACATTAGATCCACATCAAATGGGAGGTTTGTTGGAGAAAATGATGTTTTCTTGGTATCTTACTAACAATTGATTGTGAGAAGACACGTTGGGATACATTACATCCTTTTAGAACAATATTTCTTACCGATTTTTTGAAAATCACCCACAAGGTTTCTAACAATAAAATTATACTAACAGTGGTTAAACTTCTAGATTTTAACAAAACAAAAAATAATTGACATTTAGAGGCATCATATTTTGGTTCAAAATATTCTTTAATGGTTTTACAAGAATGATAACAAATAGTATATTTAGGTAACTTACCTTCAAGTGATTCTAGACCACTTTCATCTGCCTAAATGCATTTATGAGCTCTTTTCCACACACTACTCAATATATGTAGGGACGATGAACCAATATTTTGGAAATCTCGACCTCCCTATTGTGGAGTTAACAACATAACAGTTCTTTCCCCTTCAATCACTAGTGGATGTTTTCTAGGAGGAGAGTGGACATGCCCATGACTAGTTTCTGGAATGATTGATAGTCTAAGAAGAGGTTTCACCACATGAAATTATTCACCAGAAGGTTGTGCACCAGTTGCCTAAGTTCATCCATTTATAATAATCCATTGTATAATTAGCTCCAAGCAATCCTCCATCATCTAGTCATAGAAAACAACTAGTCTTGATGAGAAAGTGATTGGAGGTTCGATAGAAGTATGAAATGGATCGAACTCTACTGAAATATTGTGCTTTGCTTGTTCTGATGGAGGAGAAACAACAATGACATCTATTCTTATAGAAATTGGATTTCCCTTTGCTGAAAGCCTTCGTTTTGACATCCCTAACTATTGGTAGGCCAAAATGACCCGTTCAAATAGGTAAGGGAGAACGCCCAATGATGGGTCCCAATTAGACCCACTCTCATTTGGGATAGTGTTTTCAACCAAAATATTGGCCTGGTTTCCACTCTAGATTAACTATCTAAATATGAATACGAGAGCCAAAGGTTCTCATATGAATTAAAATATAAAATTAAACTAAGATGATGCTAGCTAAAACTAAACTAAGATGCAGTTCTACACTAAATTAAACCTATCCTGATTAAGAGCCAACTAACGAGCATTAAACACAGTCAAGAATGATAACTTATGAATAAGAAATAATTCATACATTCAAATGATGATTAAAGTTGTAATGAAATTAAACATGTTAACAAAAAATTTGTTCTTAGGTTTAATACAATATGATTGTATTTAATAAAGGAAACAAGTGATAATCTATGCCCGAGAGAAAACTATAGAATTATCTCACACAATTAAACTCATAGAACAAAGATAAAAAGTAAAGCATTAAGAAAAATTGCAAACACGTTATCTAGAATCTCATGTCTCCAAAATGCCCCTTACTCTTTATTCAAATGAAACTAGTAATATCATCTGAATTGCAAAAGCAAAAAAGTCCTCTATCCTTTACATTCATCTCTTTTATAGAATACAAAGAGAAGATTTACGTATTTATCTAACTATAAACTGTCAGAGGAATGAGATGACACTTCCGTTCTCTTTCCTTATTAGGGTATTACAATAATTACAAAAATATGATTCTACTGCAAAATTCAGTTACAATATAATAATCAAGTGGGCCTTGGTGGTTGGATCTTCTCTATGAAGTTTTTCCATATCTTGAAGTCCTTGAGTATAGTATCTACCCGACATAGCTATGTTCTTTCAATATCTGTTTCACTATTGCACATGGGGGTGACAATTTATGTCTTTAATTTATGCTCCACACGTTGCAAGGAATATTCAGTTAGTGAAATTAACCTGACAGTCTGTATTAACATTGTCTATACAAATTTTGCATTAATTTTTCTGATGACTTCAATGGACTTCATGCTGAGGTTTCTATTGTTTTCCACATATTCTACCATTGTTTGAGTTGATGATTCCTTTTCTAAATCTCTCAGGAGATCCATTCTGGATTGTGTGAGTAGGTTGTAGGATGACTTCCATAGTTCTTTGCTTGTTATACTAACCTTCTCATGGGTGTTCTTAATATCTTTGATCATTTCCATCCCCGAATCCAAGAGTCGAATATATTTGATTCTTTGATTATCTGAATACACAGGAATATATTCGAGGGATTTTTGATGAATATCTTTCCATTCAGTAACTCTGGTGTAGGGCTCTTGGGACTTTTGGTATTTTTGTTGTATATCCTTCACCTACAGACTCAATTTCGTTTGATCATATTTGGCCCTATGTATTTTGTTCAGTGCGTAGAAGAATTTCTTCTGTGTCCTTGAGTCCATTCAATTTGATGGATTCTCCTTTTATAATTTCTAGAACAACAGTTTGACTTTGGTTCTCTTCTACAATTTTCCTTAAGAGGTAATTATCCTTTCGCAATCTTCTAACCCATTCTTCAATATTTTCATGGTAAGTACTTATCTCATATTGTTCACCTTTGAGTCTTGTGAATTCTTGGGAATATGAAGCTTTGAGTATTTCTATCTCGTCCAGATGTGCCTTCTAGTTGAGGGGAGTTTTCTTTTTGAATTCTTCTTTTAGATTATTTTCTTGGATTCGAAGTTGCTTCTATATCTCATCTTTGTGGATCCGTTCTATTTCTAGGGCATCTTTTCTAGACTCACTTTCCATGGTATATTTGATAGTCTCTAGGGATTCCTCTAAATGAGTAAATCTGGATTTTGTTGTATCGATAGTTCCTGCAACTTCATGAACCGACACAATGTTTACACCGAAAAATGCACTAAGTGTTTGAGCTGCTTGTATTTCATTTAGGGTCTGGCCTTGATTTCCACTTGATACTTCTTTCAGGAGTCTCATGACTTGTATCGACCTTTTCTCTTCTCCTTTTAGGTTTTATTTTCTCAATGAATATCATCTTATGGTTGTAGTAGTAATCACCAACAACGAAAACTACGCCTTCAAGACCTAGTCGTGCAGATGTGACTGATAAACTTCCTGAAATGGATACCAATGGAGTACATTCTTCTTATCGGGGTGTCGATCAAGTTAGTGGCAGATCCTCTTTTCACAATTGTGTTGTCGTCTGTTGGTATGTTCTCTAGAGATTTGGAAGCATTATTCCTTTATTCATCTTCCCTCTTCTTCCTTGCTTCTTTTTGTGTTACCAATGTTGCTTGCTTTTCACGTGCTCATTTTTCCTTCTTTGGTTATGTACTTGATTTATCCTCATTATTTATTTCAGAGGAAATATCCTTAGCTTTTTTCTTTTCCAACTCAGCCCATTTCTCTTCATCCTCCTTCCTCTTTCTCTGTTGGCACCTTTCCTTAACCTCATCATCTTTTCTTACCAGTTCTTCTTCCTTTTCTCTCTTTTCCTGTTCTTTAGTTTCCAGTATTTCTTTATATTTTAGGAGTAGGGTTTTAACATTCTATCCTCAAGGTTCTATCATGTTCTTCTTTCCTCATCCGTTCTCAGGATGTTTCAGTGGTGAGTCTTTCTACTGCCTCTTCAAAACTTAAGGCACCTCGAAAAATATCCTATGAAAAATTGGATTCATGCACAATCTGTGGTGCCAATTTAATGGCCCTCATATGGTCATATACTACATTTTCGGGGTCTTGATCTTTTGGTTCCCCAACAAGAGGCACAATTATTTTAGGGTTTCAGACTCCTTTTCGGCTTGTTTCTTATTTTGCAGAGAAAACAAGCCTATGTGAAGAGAAAATATGGGCCAATACCTTTTGTTTTTCTCTGATAAATAACAAGTATATCCCTTTTCTACTATCTGATAGGCTATGTCTCTCGTCGATAGTTTATTGTGTACATATTTGGGTAATAGATGTGGTGGTCTTGTGGACCCAAATATTATGACATAGGTTTAATACTTCTTCATGTTCCAATCCTCGATCCCTATTAGGGATTTGATAGCTTTTGGGGATATCTTGGGTAAGAACCAAAGATGGATTTGTACAAGAGAGTGAGAAAATGATCACAAATATCATAAAAATTCTCTTTGCAGTTAGCCTCCCATAACTGAAAAAAATACACATGGATAGGGCCTTGATCCGGGGTCCAAGCCCAATTAAAAGCAGGGAAAAAGTTGCTTGCACAAATCATGTATATAAGATAGGATGACATGTAGAAACCAATATTTCTCATACCTTTAGGGTCCATAAATTGATTTGCGGTCTTGAACTATACGACGCTTTCCAAATTGAAATCTTGGTCAGTTTTAACCATTGTGTAGGACATAGGAAACCATTCCATCCTAAAATGGGTACTGGTTTCTTCACCGTAGAGTTTGCAAATCATAGAATTCAGAATTCTATAAGGTTTTTCTAAATACTGTGCCGAGAAATTTCTTTCTCCCTTTTTTGCTGGCCATTCTTCATCAGCTAACCAATCTTCCATTAGGGTTTCAAAACCATTGTGATCGATCCAAAACTTGTCTAGGAATGATTCTTTCAATGCAACAATGGGTTCTGTTGTTTTATATTGGACCTTGACGTCTTCTATCTTGAGCGAGGCAATTGGAAAGCTTGAAGTGTTGACTATCAACCTTGTGTCTTTCTATAAATGTGAAAAACACCACCTTGCAACATAATTGTAAGAAAGAGCTCGGGGCGAGAAAATATCGTGTGGATGTGTAACACCGTGTTTCCCCCAATTTTTAATTAATCATAAAATAGAAATTACCATGCTAATGCATGATGAAAATGTAAATGTATTACTGTTGAGTTGCCAATAACTGACTGCGGGGGTGAAGCCTTGAAAGTACTGGCCATGATATCACTAGAGGAAGAATGTGAAAACTATACAAGAGGGTTCATATGTCAAATAGCCCCAAATCTCCCTTGATAAGGATGACCAACCTCCTTCGAATCCTAAGGAAAGGAAATCAGTCAATGAAGAAAGGACCAGTGGTTGAATCACCAACCACCCCCATGAATGGAAACATGGGTTGTCAGTCAGAAGTACCACATGGACCTATAGACCAGAGCTTCCTTCTGACAAAAGGAACCGGATAGGTCGGCAAAACCCTCCTAGGTAACAGGAACACACACACGGGAGAGGGAGAGACACCAGACGAGGGCGGAAGCTCGCAATGGAGAGGCACAAAGCTCTCCAGTGAATCACTAATAGAAGGCCACAAGCTTGATGGAAAAGAGCATCTAAGAAACCTCGCCAAGGCCACAATCGAGTGAGAAAGCTATGAGTTGCAGAAAACAAGACCCGAACAAAAGCTGAAATAGAGAGAGAACCTTCGAGAACTGTGAGAACTCCTTGGTGATATCATGGCTTGGCACAGGGGTGGCTAGAGTGATAAGAATGAATGCCTCTAAGAATATGGTCAGGTGGAAGGACGAACACCCACAGTCAGTTGGTTGGCAACAACCTGTAATAGACAAGTGATTTCTTACCCTGTGTAATTTATCTGTAACTGTGTATGAATTGGCTACACTGGGTACATTGCAGGAATCAAGCATATTTCTTAATGGATATACTATATCCCCCCCCTTATTTCTATTTGATTGTATAATTAGACCAGTAAGAAAGCATATGGTTAGGATAGGTTTTATACCTATAAAATACTTGTGTTTTATGGTGGCATAAGCCCGAGTCACGAACTGTGTGTTCGTCGACCGTGGACACAGTTTCATGTACGCATGTAAAACTTCCAAATCCTTTTGAGTCCCTTGGAGGACAAATTATTTTAAGCTCAAAATGGATAGCGTTTTCAGAATGCAAGTAAGGCCCAAAACCATCAGGGCTCATAGAGGAAGCAAAGGCCGAGGCCTTTGAGACTTTGAAATCTTTCAAGGAAAAGGAAGAAAGCGTGAGCTCTGGGAGGAGCTACAGCTACCGTCAGATCTCTTGTGGATAGCCGATAGCCATAGGATCCAGGAGAAGCTGCACAAGGTTTAACCCTCACATACGTAGAGGTGAGGACTCGTCAAAGTCCTGAAAAGATCAGGACCATCCATTTTAGAGGACACGTGGCAGAGATCCGAACCCATCGGGGTTTCAGATACCGGAAGGTTGAAGGACTAGAATCATGGAGTCATTGCATCGTGAATTCCTAGTTTGAAAAATCCCGATACAGGAGAGGAGCCATCAGATTTTGATATTTCGGCCATTCGGATTTTGGGATGTAGAGGAGGTTGTGGTCTTGGTATCGAGAGTTTCAAACTCCCGATACACGAAACAACAAAAGCATCGGGACCGTCCATTTCAGAGGACACGTGGCAAAGATCCGAACCCATCGGTGTTTCAGATACCGGGAGGTTTAAGGACCAAGAGTTTGGTCACGACAGATTCGCAAAATCGCAAATCCTAACGTCCCGAAAGGTGCACGCGGTTGAGGTTTCGGGGAAATCCCTGAAAGGAGATTTTGGTAATTTGGTTACCGGGAAAACAAGAGGTAAGATTTTTGAAATCTTGACCCATAAAACCCAGAAAGGATCTGAGCCATTGGATCAGGAGAGGCTTTGAGTCATTGATCTCGCTCAGGAGAAGGAGGACCAGAATTTTGGGATTCATCACTTCGGTACTTTGGATACCGGGAGTACGAGAGGACAAGGAATTGGAGAAATAGGATTCACGAAGTCCCGAAACACGAAATCCCAAAAGCGTTTGGAGGAGTAGTGTTGGGTTGCAGAACAGGGATAGGTTTCGGCATACCAGGGTTCGGGATTTTGGAAGTTCCGAGGATAAGGAACTGGGGCGCTTTGCGTTGAAACTCCCGAAGTCGCGAAATGCGACGTATTTTTGGAATGGGGCTGCGGTCTCAAGATTTCAGAACTTCGGCATTTTTGGGTTTGTAGATGCCTAGTTTGGTTGGCCTGTGGCCATAACCAACGATCACATGGAGGTGGAAAAGGGAGGAACTAGCCTGTTCTAGGCCCCCGTAGGATTTCAGGGATTCTATTCCATGAAGAAGAGAGAAAATTTTATTATGCCGTAGTGGGTGTGTGACAAATTGGTATCAGAGCATGGTTACAACACTTGGCCTGCTTGGGATCATGTACGAGTCGCGTAAGGAGATGTTGTTATTTGCATTTCCCCTTTAAGGAGAAGGACTGCAGAATGGAACTGTAATTTGGGAATTTCTTTAACCCCTCTATTAAAATGGTAACTACTCTTATAGGAGTAAGGATGCACTGATCAATACTACTAATAAGACCCGAGTGTGAATAACAGAGGTGGAATAAATTGTGCTATGGAGTTGCACGATCCAGAAAAGGACATGAACTGAGTTGTTCTGTTACAAGTGTGATGATGGCTACCTACTAAAGTAGGTAGAGTCTCTTGCAATTGAGATGGATGTTTAGGTAAGAATTAAGATCCAAATGAAGAACTCCTTCATGATTTGATAAATCTGGTAAGGACTGGTAGGATCGTTAGAAAGTTGTAATTACTGCATTATTAAAAGACTAAACCTTGAGCATATAACTCCTCATGGTTGAGAGGACTGATGAAAATATGTAGGGTTATATTACCTGACCTATAATGGTTAGGATTGACAACAAGGATAATCTGTTTGAGCAAGATTAAGAAGAGTCCTTTGGGACTGTTGCTAATTCCCAAGAGTGACCCTTATTGGTTGTTCCCATAAAGAGAAGGTAATGTCCGTATGAGTTATGACTAAGAGATTAGTCCTGTAAGTAACTTAAAAGATCAGAAGAGATAGCGGGGAAATTTGGTATGCCGAACATGCATATAGAATCAAGATTGTGTTAAAGTTTGAAAACTTCGAAGGTTGAGCACAGAGTATACCAGGAGGAGTAGTGGTTTTAAGTCTTGAGAGGAAACACTTAGAAAAAGTTTCTAAGTTCGAAGAGTTGAAGCGTTCAAAAGGAAGCACGGAAAACTGAAGTTCGAAGAAAGTACAAGTATGGAGGATTGAGCGGGAGAAATCCTTCATAAAAGAGTTTTAAGGATTGGATAGGATCAAGAGTCACGATTCATTCAGAAAGAACCGAAATGTTTTGAGTTGTTCGATCTTGGAGAAGTAGCGCACTAGTTAGTTGCGAGGAGATACAGAAATTTCGCAAAACAAAAGGGCTTGGAAGAAGCAATGAGAAATTCATGGAAAGATCATAGTCGTTGATCAAAGAGCGATCTGGACCATTGATCGTCCAGAGAGAATTTCACAATTTCGAGGATCGAGAGAATGGAGGTGAAAGGTCTTTCGACTTCGCGACATGCGAAATCGCGAAATCCCAATATGAGAAACTTCGACGATATCTGAGTTGTCAGACTATGGAATAATCAGAATCGTCAGATTGAGAACTATGAAATTTCACAATTTTGGGGATCGAAGGATTTGAGGTTCTTCATAATGAAAGCCCTGAAGTCGCGAAACGTGAAATCGCAACATAATCACAACTGTTGGGTGGAGAGCCATTGGTGACCGTTGATTTGATCTGGAATTTCAACATTTCAGGTATAGAGAGTTTGAACGGACGATGGAATTCTCAGAGGGAGGAATACCAAAATTCCGTGAACCGTTAGATCTAGCGGATCAACAGAGAAGATCAGGTTGATAGCTTCTCATCACTCACAAGCTCAGGAGGAATAGTATCCGTTAGAATGGAATCAATGAGAGTCGTTGATCTAGAGCTTCGAGGTTTCGTCTATTGGGAAAATAGAAGCACTGACTTTCCAAAGTCACGCTAGGGAAATCACCGATTCAATTAAGGCCATTGGTTAGCGGATGACCTAAACCATATATCCGGTGTAATTGGATCTTCGGGAGTTGGAGATTTAGAAGTCAATGAGAAGAGTTTTGAGGACTCACATGTCACAAAATCTCGACATCCAACCTGATTCGTTGGATCGAGATAGGCGGTGGATCGTTGATCTGACGCATACACGTTTCGGGGATTCAAAAGAGGGAGTTAAGGGGTGAAGACTCCACCAGAATCCTGAAAGGTGGAAATTTAGAATTTTATTAGGACCGTCGATTGGAAGAGAGATCTGGACCGTGGGATCCAGGTTACAGGACCCTCATGGATCAGAAGTTTGGGAAACGGTGGATCCCAGGTTTCGAGCGAAGGGTCATGTGGATAAAAGAAATGAGAAAACCTTAGCCTCGGTCTTTCGGGTTTCGGATTTTAGGGATTGAGGAACCAGATTTCCTTGCAACAGGAATCCTGAAATCGTGAAATGCGAAGCGCCTTTTTGTTCGAATCTTGGTCACCACCGGTGGTCGCATGAGGAGAAGATGTGAACTAGCATGATGAATACTTAACTGTGTTCAATTGTACTTGAGTACATGAGTTTAATGCATTATGAAGCTTCATAATAGGAAGCCTGATATTAATACCGGTAAGGTATGAATGATATTAAACGTGCAATTAATGCACATGTATGATGTAAGAGTATAAGTATACTAGAGGCCCAATATGATTACCCGGATGAGTGAAACGTGAAGCAAGTATTTCTCTTGCCCAGATTAAATGAATACTATGGAGGCATAGCTGACTCCATTCTAGGGAGTCATGAAAGTTCTATTCCAAATAATAGCCTGAGGGGAATGTATTCCATTTCCTCATAAAGTACCAATATAATTAGATGAAAGGGTAAATGAGCAAAGATTCTCTCTTTTCATAATAAGAGACAAATGATTACGCCTTTGAGCATCACATGAGAAGGATTGTGAATGCATCCGAATTGATTGGTCTTAATAGTAAAGATGCAGGTGGGATGTAAAATATACCTATGGCAACTGCACACAGGATTATGATTATGAGTATAGCTAAGTACATCGTGGATGTACGTTAGCAAAAACCTAGAACATGTGATGATGCATAATCTGGAATACATACCAGAAAGGTATGTCTATGTCCCTTAAAGAATGCTTATTAACAAGATGAAGCTAATTCAGGATTGAGGCCATCACAGATAGTGATGGATATGAAACAAGGGAGTTGCATGCTGAATGAGTTCCCGGTGGAGGAACTGTGTAAGGACTTTGTCAGAAGAACAAAGCCACAACCCTGATAATTGTTGAAGGTTGGACAATGGGTTGCAAGGCCTGTCCATATATAAGAATCCTAGATTACATTTTGAATGAATCATGTAATTAATAGAAGACTAACAACTGAATATTGACCATTTTGATAACTCAATGGAAGTGTGTAGGATGCACATGTTCATGATTCATTATGAGAAAAGAGTTTCTATTAAAGCATGTTGCAGTATCCCAAAAAGGGTTAGGGTGAGGCCTAACCAAGGCTTCTCAGAAAAAAAAAAAAAAAAGAGCAGTTGTGTAAACTGGTATAGTTGGCAAGAGGCAAGTAAATCCCCTGAGTATGATTAAATGAATAAACAAGTACATTTAACTAATAGGCTTGGTTGAATCTGTGATTAAGGAAAGGCAATGAGACCTTAGAGATAACTTGACTGGCTGAAAAATCCCCAGGTGATGTAAAAAAAATTTGAAGAAGGGGAGAGCCCTCAATACTTTCCTTGCTGTGCATTATGTTTCCTATGGGATGAGAAAGCTAGTACATTGATGAATGCAAATGTGGTGACACCATAGTAATGATGGTCGTAATACTGTGAAAATGGTTGAGAAATGTTGTATTGCACTCATGGAAACATCTGAGGATGTTGATGAATTCAAATGTGATGATACATGCATTTGGTTTAATATTATGACTATTGTAATTGTGTCTATGATGATGCATGCTGTGTATAGAAATAAATTGAAGCTATTGAGGAAGACAATTGCCAATGATGGTAAACCTCAAACAGAGAATGACCAGGAGAAGATTGCGAGTGAAAGATTGTTGACAGGGATGTAAAAGCCCCCATATAGCCTTGGTGACGAGGTAAAAATAAGAAAGAGGGTGTTGGCAACCAAGAACCTGTCATAAAGTGTGACGAACTTGAAAAACAATGCAAGAATGCATTGGGTATGAATGTGGCCATGGATGTTGGCACAATTGTTAAAACCCTTTTTAAATGTTGAATTATGTTTTGAAAAGTTTGGTATGTTGAGATGAAACTAACAATTGCTTGGCTGTGTAAAGAATGAATTGCAGGAAGACAAGAGTCTTGGATATGGCAATGTTGTAAGTCCATAAGAAAGACCGATTGCTTGCTGAGCTAGACTGCAAGGAATGGTATTCCCCTTTTTAGAAAGTAATTTAATTGTTAAGTATGCACAATTATGAAATTGTTGTGACGATGTTGTAAAGGTGCAATAAAATGTATATGCATGGAAAAGATAACAAGTTGTTTGGCCGATTGAATTTGAAAGTGCAGGAAGCAAAGGGGTCTTAGATATGGCAGCATGGTAAGCCCATAAGGAAGGCCAATTGCTTGCTGAGCCAAACCATTATGGGAAGGAAAGTCCCATAATTATGAATCTGGTTCCTGTGCAGAACAAATATGAAAACAAATCGTTAGATTGGAAAATCTGTGGGTGACAGATTTGCAACAACATTCTGAGAGTTAAAATTTATAATGATGTCTCATGAATTTTATATACTTGTGATACAGGTGAGAAGAAAAGACATGTCCAGAAAGGAATGGATGAAGGTTGTCAAAGATGAAGATGATGAAAAAGGGCTACTGTCGAACCATGAGAACCCCATGATAAGTCATGATCACCTAAAATAAATTATTTTTAGGTAACAGAAGCCGAAGGGATGCCTCGGTAGAGAAAGTTTGAGGGGTGCCTCGACTGTAAGACTCGATAGAGTCTCTAAGATTTTCCCGTGCGAGAAAACCTTGGCAGGGCAAGATGGATTTCCCGAGGGACTGTATAACAATGAAGGGGATGCCTGAGCCTGGGCCTGGAGGATGAGTGACCACAAGGAAGAGGATACCTTAATAATTCTTGTAAACTATTGGGATCATGCACACAGTGGGTAGTTTCCCGTGCGGAAAAAAAACCTTGGGAAGGAAGATGAAATCATGATAGCTCTTGTGAACTATTGAATTGGAATCACGCACCTAATGGGTACATCAAGGAAAGTGATGAGCATGGATAGAAAAACTACCATGTGGATACAGATTCACAAACTGCACAGATAAGTATTGTGCTAAGATTATGAAATTTGCCTTTTGAATTTTGAACAACAGTAAGATGTTTTCGCGCGGAATTGTGATTAATGTGCTTGTTTTCCAAGAATTATTGAAGGCAGATGACGAAGACTCAGATCCTGAAAAAGGACCTGACTGAGGATGAAGGTCAAGAATTCTGAAGTGGCCGAATGAGAAAGGCATGACAGGTGTTTTGAGAAAGAACACTGAGGACGATGTTCCTTTAAGGGGGAGGGAATTGTAACACCTTGTTTCCCCCAATTTGTAATTAATCATAAAATAGAAATTACCATGCTAATGCATGAGGAAAACGTAAATGTATTACTATTGAGTTTATAATAATTGACTGCGGGGGTGAAGGCTTGAAAGTATTGGCCATGATATCACCAGAGGAAGAATGTGAAAACTATACAAGAGGGTTTGTATGTCAAATAACCCCAAATATCCCTTGATAAGGATGACCAACCTCCTTTGAATCCCAAGGAAAGGAAATCAGTCAATGAAGAAAGGACCAGTGGTTGAATCACCAACCACCCCCATGAATGGAAACATGGGTTGTCAATCCGAAGTACCACAGGGACCTGCAGACCAGAGCTTCCTTCTGACAGAAGGAAAGATAGGTTGGCAAAACCCTCCTAGGTAAGAGGGACACAAACACGGGAGAGGGACATACACCAGATGAGGGAGGAATCTCACAAGGGAGAGGTGAGAAGATATCCAACGAATCATTAATAGAAGGCCATGAGCTTGATGCTGAAGAGCATCTGAGAAACCTCGTCGAGGCCACAACCGAGTGAGAAAGCTTCAAGTTGTAGAAAACAGGACCCGAATAGAAGCTGAAACAGAGAGAGAACCCTCGAGAACTATGAGAACTCCTTGGTGATATCATGGCTTGGCACAGGGGTGGCCAAAGTGATAAGAATGAATGCCTCTGAGCCTATGGTCGGGTGGAAGGATGAATGCCCACAGTCAGTTGGTTGGCGACAACCTGTAATAGATAAGTTATTTCTTACCCTGTGTAATTTATTTGTAACTATGTATGAATTGGCTACACTGGGTACGTTGTAGGAATCATGCATATTTCTTAATGGATATACTGTATCCCCCCCCCTTATTTCTGTTTGATTGTATAATTAGACCAGTAAGAAATCATATGGTTAGGATAGGTTTTATACCTGTAAAATACTTGTGTTTTATGGTGGAATAAGCTCGAGTCAAGAACTGTGTGTTCGTCAACCATGGACATACTTTCATGTACACATGTAAAACTTCCTAATACTTTTGAGTCCCTTGGAGGACGAAGTCTGTTAAGCTCAGGATGGATAGCATTTTCAGAATGCAAGGGAGGCCCAAAACCATCAAGGCTCCCAGAGGAAGTAAAGGTCGAGGCCTTTGAGACTTTGAAATCTTCCAAGGAAAAGGAAGAAAGCATTAGCTCAGGGAGGATCCAGGAGAAGCTGCATGAGGTTTAACCCTCGCATACACAGAGGTGAGGACTTGTCAAAGTCCCGAAAAGATTAGGACTGTCCATTTCAGAGGACACGTGGCAGATATTCGAACCCATCGGGGTTTTAGATACCGGAAGGTTGAAGGACTAGAATCGTGGAGTCACTGCATCATGAATTCCCAGTTCGCAAAATCCCGATACAGGAGAGGAGCCATCGAATTTTGGTATTTTGGCCATTCATATTTCGAGACGTAGAAGAGGTTGTGGTATTGGTATCGAGAGTTTCAAACTCCCGGTACGTGAAACAACAAAAGCATTATGACTGTCCATTTCAAAGGACACGTGGCAGATATCCGAACCCATCGGGGTTTCAAATACCGGGAGGTTGAAGGACCAAGAGTTTGGTTGTGGTGGATTTGCGAAATTGCAAATCTTGAAGTCCTGAAAGGTGCACGCGGTTGAGGTTTCGGGGAAATCCTCGAAAGGAGATTTCGATAATTCAGTTACCGGGAAAACAAGAGGTAAGAGTTCTGAACTCTTGACCCATAAAATGTCGAAAGGATCTGAGACATTGGATCAAGAGAGTCTTTGAGCCATTGATCTTGTTCAGGAGAAGGAGGACCGGAATTTCAGGATTCGACACTTCGGTACTTCAGATACCGGGAGTACGAGAGGACCAGTAATTAGAGCAACAGAATTCACGAAGTCCCGAAACACGAAATCCAAAAAGAGTTTGGAGGAGTAGTGTCGGGTCATGGAACAGGGACAGGTTTCGGCATACTGGGGTTCAGGATTTTGGAAGTTTCGAGGACAAGGAACTGGGGCACTTTGCATTGAAACTCCCGAAGTCACGAAACGCGACGTATTTTTGGAATGGGGATGCGGTCTCAAGATTTCAGAACTTCAGCATTTTGGGGTTTGTAGATGGTTTGGTTAGCTTGTGGCCATAACCAACGATCACATGGAGGTGGACAAGGGAGGAACTAGCCTGTGCTAGGCCCCGTAGGATTTTGAAGATTCTATTCTGTGAAGAAGAGCAAAAATTTTGTTATGCCGTAGTGGGTGTGTGACAGAATGCCACTTTTGAGGATACTTATGTATTCATCACTGTATTGATCACCAGGAGAGAATATTTCATTTTGAAACATGTCAAAAACCTCAGCTTCCAACCCATCATGGTCTTTTTTATTAAAGATATTGAAAGAATATGAAAATGTAGCAGGAACAGGCATGGCAGGTATTTGGAGTTTCCATTTTTTGGTTAGCATATGATAATTTTTTCCACCTTCATAAACCATACAATTAAAACAAATAAGCACACTTATCACAATGGTACAAGTAAAAGCTGCTAAGTTTCCTTACAAAATACTTACTTGTAAACCAAAGATAATAATCGACAGAGAAATTGACCATACTTTTGCAACAATAGCGCCTATTCCTTTTGGCGGTAATACAAAAAGTAAGGTAAATTAAATCTCCACAATGTTTTAACACTTCTTAAATTCTCTCCAAATCCCTATGCAATTAATGAAGAAATGTGTTACATCTCTGACTCGGTCAGAGTCGTACGTGGTGCCATAAATATTTTTGGAGATAGTCTAGGGATCATGACCATTAGTTGTATCGTTGGAGGAGTGGGAATGATAGGGGGAAGGCATCATCTATAATCCATCATCGTCAGAAGTTTGTAAGGACGAATCCTATTTGATAAATGTTGTAGAGCCATCTTCTGACAACAACACCTTAAAGTTTGTCATTATCCTCGAAGAAAGATAAAGGTTGGAAATAATATTATAAACTTAATAATTTGGTCACTTGAATAAATCCTCTCCATTATCATTGTGACATTACATTAAAATAACCATGTGGGCCAGGTCTGTGGACAATGTAGTTTTAACAACCAAGATGTAGCCGGTGATTGCTAGATAGATTTCAGTTGTAGGATAGGATTGATCTTCAATCATCGGTGATTTGTTTAAGTAGTGTCGTCATTGGAATTTTTCAAAGGAAAGAACATATGCATAACCTCAAAGTATTTACCGACTATGAAAAGGTTTCACCAAAAAGTATCAATGAGTAGGAGCTTTCCATGTGTGGGTCTAAATGTGGTATCATGAAGTGACAGGGAAATGGGGCCCAAGTAAAGAATCATGTTAACACAGGTTTATGAACCAATCCTATCATTCCCTTTGGACAATGACATGGCTTTACAAAAATGGGTGCTTTGTCATTGGGTTCAAGGAAAACTCACAAAGAATTATTTTCGACCGCTTTTCCCTAACGACGACATTATAAAGGCGTCGTCATCAGGATTTTGGTCTCGAGAGTGTTGAAGATTGGGAAGAAAGGAGACGGTGAGAAGACAAGGACAAAGGTCATATGGATCGAAAAGGGGGAGGAGATTTGTAATTGTTAATGGTTTTCTTTTGAAAAGGTTTTGGAGCCTACATATGAAAGTGTGTAAGGCCTTAAAAGACGAACTTGAAGATTAATGAAGAGCTTCTTCTCTCTAGATTCGGTGACCATATGCAAACATTAAGCTTGTAAGTGAATAAATAATCAGGTAGGTAAAGAGTAGTACCTTTCCAAATTTTGGTAGTATGGGTCCCCAACAAAACTATTAATTTTGGTGGGGGTTGTTGTTTTCTTACAACACTAAACTTGATTTTTATATTTCTTCATTTACCTTTTCAATGAGTTTTTCTTTCCTTGAATAATTTCTTCTTCGATTCCGTAGGTTCCCCATATTTAAAGAGAATAATTTTCTTCCAAGAACATCACAACAAGTTTGCTTTCCACTAACAATTGTCTTCCAATTACAAAACAATTTCTACCAATTACACAAGAAGACACAAGTTTTTGTTCCACTGAAAATTGTCTTCTAGTTAAATAATTTTTTCTACAAATTACACAAGAAGACACAAGTTTTATTTCCAATGAAATTTTTCTTCCAATTACACAATTTTGTCTTGGTATTACACAATAATACACAAGAAATATTTCCACAGACAATTGTCTTCCAATTGAACAAAATTGTCTACCAAATAAACAAGAAGATACAACTTTTCATTCCACTAACAATGTCTTCCAATTGCATAAAATGTCTACCAATTAAATAAGAAGAGACAAGTTTGTTTTCGACAAACATATGTTTTACAATTGTCTCTGACAAAAAAATTTACCGAACCGTTATTGATGAGGGTGCCTCGACGTGTGTCATGTCTCTTACTTGCTGGAGAACCATTGTCTCTCCCTCTTTGAACGAATCCCAAAACACTCTCAAATCCTTTAATGGCTCTGGTTTTAATCCCTACAGTCTCATTGCTTCATTGCCCATCGCGTTAGAAGGCAAAATGGTCCAAGTCGAAGTGGAAGTCTTTGACTCTCCTCTTGATTACAATCTTATGCTTGGCCGTAGCTAGATCGATTCCATGCGTGCAGTTGTGTCGACCCTTTTTTGTGTGGTACGTTTCCCACATCAAGGGAAGGTAGTCACCATTGACCAATTAGCCTTCTTTAATTCTGATACCCGTAATGGAAACATCCCGTTCATCGCTAAAACCCCACTGGGTTATGAGAACATCAGTGTAGGCCTTCTCAAAGAATCTTCGTTAATGGGTACTTTCCCCATTCCACCGCCCGACGTTCCACGCTCGTCCGTTGCTTCGATCAACATGATCTCCACCTCGATTCACGAAATTCCTGTGTCTCACGACCCATGGATAGTCCCTGACCCTGGAGATCATCTTCGTTACGACGACGCAATGTCATTAAGTCCAGTCGAATCTTCCTATCAGTCCATTCAATCGACAACCCCTTCTACCCCCTCTCTTGGTGAGTTATCTCCAGATCCTTTTCGTGTCATTTTTACCACCGATGAGATGATCATGTCTATCATGGAGGACACCCCTTGGGATGATGGACATCATCATTCCATCATTTTCCTGGAGCAACACACCATTGAGAACTACCAACGGATTTTGACCCCGTCGACCGTTGTCGTCATCTCAACTGTTCTTGTGTCCACACACGATATGTTTTTAGAATGGAATTTAAGCAATATCTCGCCCATTATTCCCCTTGAAATATCCATCAAACCTGGAATCGTCGAAAATGTCCATATCAGAGCTTCGTGTTCCCCTGACGAGATCGTCACCTACACGTCCATTTTTAAAGAGTTTTGTGACATCTTCGCCTGGAGCTACGAAGAAATGTCGGGTATCGACCCCGCCATTGTGATCCATGAGATCAAGACATACACCGACACTGAACCCATCAGGCAACGCCTTCATCCCGTTCACCCACGTAAAGCGACTGCTATTAAGCTCGAAGTTGAGAAACTTCTCAAAGTCGACTTTATTTACCTGGTGGCCCTCACTGACTGGGTTTCCAATCTTGTCCCCATTTACAAGAAACAAGGTACAATTCGTGTATGCGTTGATTATAGGGATATCAACAAAGCTTGTCCCAAAGACAACTTTCCTACCCCTTTCGTCGTTCAGATTGTCGATGATTGCACCGGAAGTGAAATCTTCTCTCTAATGAATGGTTTCTCCGAGTATAATCAAATCAACATTGTTCCCGAGGATCAACATAAAACTACTTTTATTTGTCCTTGGGGTACTTTTTCCTATCGAAAACTCCCTTTTGGTCTCAAGAACGCTGGCACCACTTTTCAACACGCTATGTCTTATGCTTTCCCTGATATCAAGCACATCGTTCAACCATATCTGGACGATTTACCTGCTCACTCAACGCGCCGAGTAGATCATCCGACTCACCTCCGAGCCATTTTCGTCCGTTGTTGGTTCTACCGTATACGTTTGAATCCTCATAAGTGCATTTTCTGCATGGAATCCGGTCGCCTTCTAGGCTTTATTGTTTTGCGTCAAGGGATCAGGGTCGATCCTTTAAAGGTTGAGGTGATCCTTAATCTCCCTTCTCCTTCCACACTTTTCCAATTACAAAGTTTGCAGGGGAAAGCAAACTTTCTTATTCGTTTTATCCCAAATTACGTCGAGATAACTCTTGGATTTACGCGGCTACTCACATAGGGGTCAGAGTTCGTATGGGATACCATCGCCAACAATGCTTTCAAAGCTTTGAAATTGTCGCTAACGCATGCTCTGCTTCTCTTTCCCCTTGATTACAGTTGCGATTATTTCCTCTACCTCGCAGCCTCGGATTACACCATTGGTATGGTTCTCGTCCAAGAGGATGATGCTAATGATGAACATGTTACCTACTACTTGATTCGAAGTCTGACGGCTGTCGTCCAAGACATCCAATGCTTCCGGCACTATATCCTCTCGCACAAGACTACAATGATTTCTAATTGCAAGTCTATGCAACACATTCTCACATGTCAATTGCTAGGGGGCAAATACTCCAAATGGATTGTGATACTCCAGGAGTTCGACTTGGAATTCGAACGCGCCAAGTCCAAGAAGTCCTTAGTATTTTCTGAGTTGATATGCGACTTTCCCTATTCTGACACGGAAAATGTAGCAGCTGATTCATTACCCGATGAATCCCTTTTCCTCATCAACACTGATGATCTTTGGTATGGTGATATCATTATATATCTCCAAACCCAGACTTTTCGGCCAAATTTGTCTAGTACTGACTGACGTCGAATATTCTACCAAGTCCGTCAATATATTATCCTCGGAGATACTCTTTATCGTTGGGGGGTTGTCTCAGTTTTTCGACGCTGCCTCACGCTCGACGAAGTCGAGAAATCTCTGAATGACTGCCATTCTGGAGCCTGTGGTGTTCATATGGCTGGGTATGCTATTGCCCAGAAGATTTTACAAGCAGGGTATTTTTGGCCTTCTTTATTTCATGACTGCATAATCGCTTTTAAAAAATGCCATGCTTTCCAGACCTATAATAACTAGATACGGTCACATCCCGCTCCTCTTCACCCTGTGGTCTCCGTTGGTCCCTTTGTGAAATGGGGCATCGATTTCATGACATGTCACCCTCACTCGGTCGGGGGGCATGGATACATTATTGTAGCTATAGATTACTTTACGAAATGGGCCGAGGCGATGCCGACATTTGACAACACTAGAAAGACTGCAACATTATTCATTTTTAATCACATCATAACTTGTTTTGGTGTCCCTCAGGCTATCGTCACTGTTCACGGTAGCCACTTTCAAAACTTAATGATGTCCAAACTTACTGAAAAGTTGGGTCTTCGCCATGAAAACTCAATGCCCTATTACCCACAAGCCAATGGCCAAGTCGAAGCAATTAACAAAGTTCTCATAACTATGCTCCAACGAATGATAGGGATTCACAAAACAAGTTGGCACACAATGTTGTTTTCAGCATTGTGGGCTTACCGGACATCCGTTAAGTCTGCTACTGGGTTTACACCTTTCCAGTTAGTCTATGGTTTGGAAGCCATTCTCCCGATTGAATGCGAGATACCCTCTTTAAAGCTAGTTGTTGAACTCCTACCAAATACTTATGCTGAGGAAGAACGTCTATTGTATCTTATGCGATTAGACGAAACTTGACGCGATGCTACCCTAGTCATAGAAGCTAAAAAAAAACGTGTCAAGACCCAATACGACAAACATGTCAAGCCTCACATTTTCTCTAAAGGAGATCTCGTTCTCCTCTTTGAACAAGATCGAGATGTGCTAGGAGCTGGAAAATTCGAAGCCATGTGGCAAGGTCCTTATATCGTTAGACGAATTTTGGAAAAAGGAGCTTATGAGTTAGTAGATTACGATGGTATCCCTTTAAGTGAACCCCGAAATGGGTTGTACTTGAAGAAGTACTATGCACAAGATCACCTGTGCACGAGTACTTGTATTTTTATTGTATCATACTTCTTGTGTGTTACTGTAG
>SNQJ01S0005385.1:44409-94285 GCA_010110895.2 Picea sitchensis | reverse complement strand
TCAATTGCAAAAAACATGAAAACATAGATATAAGATCATTTGACTAATTGATTAGTGATGATTATTAAAGCATCAACCATTTAGTACACATATAACATCAATCATAGACATTTGTCATCAATAGATTGTAACATACTAATAGACAACATCAACCACAAAACGTAATAGACTCTAGAGCATCATATTCATTACCAAAGAGTTGTAAGATTCAATCAATAGTTCAAATTTCAAACTTCAAACTTCAAAGGTAAACTATCATATAATGTTCATAACTTCATTACTTACAAACTAAGCTATAATAAAGAGTCGAGAGTCATAACTATGGAACTACTGACCATATTTTTATGCTCAAATCTTAACATTTTGCAAATTGAGCTCATTAAGTATATACCAAGTGTGTGACCTCAGAATTACTGATCAAGAAATTTTAAACGATATGAACCTAAGAATTTCAAAGTGCATAATCAAACTTGGAAATCATCCATCAACATAAAAAAGTAAGAATGCCAAAGTGTTGTTATGTGACCATGCTCAAACCAGATATCTCAACAGATTTAGATGCATTATATGTAAGGCCCGGTTAAGTGTCTAATGTTTCAAATAGCATTGTTTTGTGTGGATAAAATTAACAGATTTAACCACCAAAGTATGAACAAGTCCTTACTTTTGGATTACACCATCATCATTTTGAAATTATTTATGCATCTCTTGATAAATCTAGATCAGGATTTTAACGAAGTTTTACGATTTAACCATGACTCTTCAGGGTAATACAAGAAATCACTGAAATTTAGAGTCTATTCGTCTTAGAAATCTTTCATCATATATCATTAAGCATGTTGAAAAAAATTGTTGCAAGTATAAACCAATCAAAGAATGCTTCCAACATAATGTGTGGAGATGCCAAGAAACTGTCCACAGACCACTGTAATGGAATGTGGCAGTCTTAATCCTCAAGTAACATGATTTGAAATCAACACAGTTTGCATAAGAATATCTCAGATTTACTAAAAGACCATGATGTGTCAAGTTCATTAGCAGTGTTGAATCTTGTTTGGAACTGACAAATTTATGTCAAACCATAGAAGACCTTCAGTTCAAACAGAATTATAAGTCGAGTTGTGTTTAGTGGATTAGACCTTCAAATTTGTAATATCTCTTAATTTTCAATCCTCAGAGAACTTAAAAGATGCATCCATCAAGGAATGCCATTCATAATTAAATTGTGAAGTCTTAGTATTTACTGCCCATTAAGTGTGTTTGAAAGCATATTCTAGGATTTGTTACTTGAGTGCACCTTCATTTTTCACAAAACATTCAAACCATCCAGAGATGTATCACTTGCAATCTGAGATTTAAGCATTCATTCCAACCTCAATCCGATCAAAAACATTAGTGATCTAGTATATAGTAGCAAGTACTAAGTACTATGCTCTAAGTTTTCCTCTTGCCACAAGAAACTTCTAGTTTCTTCTCTCGTGATCTTTGAAGAAAAGGAGTAGGAGTAGATGGAAGTGTTCGTGGAACATGAACTAGCCGCTGAATGGCCCCACGTGACAATGGACGTTGTGAAGATAAATGCAAAATTGATGCATTTGGAACGTTGCTAATGGCATGTCTCCTCTAAGTATATGATCACCATCATATTCACCCAAAGGTTCCGCTTCTAAGCATAGTTATGAGACTTTTTAATGCTGAGAGCGTTTTTAAGGCAGGGAGCGTTTTTTTTTCCCCCAAGGAACACGCTAAAGATGCACCCAGAAGGGAGTGTTCAGGGAACGCGCGCTTCGAGAGCTAGGGGGGCACTCCCCCGCAGCCTAGGTTTAGACTACTACTATTGTTTTGCCTTCAATAACAAGTAGATCCAACATTGCTCCCTCGAAATTGGAATGTTGCGCTCCAGCTGGCGTGACGTCTTTTTCTGGGATCTTTTCAGATGACTTCGCCGATATTTTTGCAAGTAGAACATGGTCAACATGAAGTAGGACAGGAAATAGATAGGTGGGGAACTGGGAAGGCGTGCGCTCACCTAAACAGGAGACGACTGTCACCGACAGACAGACTTGTAGTTGGATAATTAAGCGGCCCGCCATACAGGAAGAGGAAGTAGGAAGCTCTCATTTTGGTGGGATGCCGATGATCATGGCGGCCGATGCCATTAACAAGGCTGTGCTACTGGTTGGCGGAATCGCCGTTTCGTTGTGATGCTGATGCAGGCAGAATCGTCTGGCATAATTTGTGGAGTGACAAGACTGTAATCAGGGTTTTTGTTTATCCAGTTGGAAAAACTTCCTGGAATTTTATTTGAAATGGGTTTATTCAAAGATCGGCTGGGAAGCCCATATATAATGCAGCAGTTCATTATTAAATTAGTTTGCTGTTTAGGATGTCTGTCTGCTGTTGCTTCTGGACAATTGCAATTAAGTGAAAGTGTATCAGGCTCTGTGAGTGTTCCCGATTTAGCGATCACGTGTTTAGGAAATCTAGCGGTTTTCTATTCAAGTATTTTGAGAGGCGGACTTTATTTGGAGATGGGTGCCAAAGATGCTCTGACAATGCTAACAGGTCGTATAAAATTGAAGAAGATAAAAGGGGCGGACATAAGTTTTGGACTGACCACGTGTGAAAAAGAAGATCTATCGGACTGTTCCGTCGTAATGCTGTCACCGGAGACTCCCAATTGTTCGATGAAGCAATTCGGGGAGTATAACGCCAATGTTTATCATGTCTGGTCCGTTCTCGTACAATACTTCCCTCTTGAATCTGTACCACTCACTGTAGAGATCTGCACTTGTCCCTTAAGGGAGAGAGACCACAGTTTCGACAATAGTAGATGCGGATGCATTGTATTAGGCGTGAATGAGGTCATCACCACCATGCTTGCTCAACAGATCCCCAGAACACTAAAACGACTACCTAATGACCTGTGTCTACTGCCATCTCTCGACTGCCTGAAAAATGGCTGCCATGGGTGCAACAGTGGCCTATTGCATGTGGAGGAGACTGATGTATTTCCTGTGGAGGAGACTGATGAATTGCTTGTGGAGGATATTGGAACAAAGAAGACACTGAGAGAGGGTGACTCCAAGATGGACTGCCCTGCTGCAGTCTGTAGAGCACCTTATTCAACCATCCTTAAAGAGCCAGCTACATGCATCTGCATCTGCATCTGCATCTGCATCTGCATTCCAGTGTGTCAGGAGGGCAATGACAGAGATACTGATCGCTGGACAGAGTTACTGATCGGATCTTTCAAGTCTAAAGATTATGAAACCAGAGGAGCCATAATCAGACGAGAGATAAACAGCGTTTCAGATCACCTCGAAAACTATTTGGCTAAGAGCGGCGAATGTTATGCAGAAGAAGAATACAGCGTTCTTTCCTTAATCGTGCCAAGGTCGGTAGAAATATTAATCAATCTTGGAGTAACATTCTGGTTCAAAGTGGATGGATTCTCTAGCGCTCTGGTAGCTAGAAGAGCAGTGAGAGACTATATTGTGGACAACACAACAAGAGGGTTTGCTGCTCATGTGTTTATAGCCAAAGCTGAGGCCCAATCTAATGACAATCACAGCAATGTTTACCAACTGTTGTCATTCAGAGGTAATCTTTGGAACCCGAGAGCCTTATCTGTTATAGTAGGTTTTGTCAACTTGGCATGTTCTATTACATGGGCGGTGCTTGTAGCATTGGAAGGAGACAATAACAAATGGTATCATATGCATTCCAGGCCACCCTCTAAAGCTAGACTTCTTGTGATATTTGTAGCTATTGCTATTGCTTTGGGCATGGACTGCGTTGATTTGTATTTATATTTGCCTTCTGCAAGATCGAACTTCGAAGGATGGCTTGATTTTAGTTTATATTTACTAAATGTGAGATCGAACTTCAAAGGATCGCTCAATTGTAGAAGAAAGACTCGGATACTTTGCAGAATGATAGTTTTTGAAATATTGTGCATTGTCTCATGCACAGTGGTATCAAGAGCTTTGGGTATAAAAACTTTTGGTAGATGGGTATACGGTGCAGTGCAAGGTCTTGTTTGGGTGAAGTGGGCAACTGGCAGTTATCTTCTTGGTCAATACATTCCACGTCAACGAAGCCCAACAGCACGACCCGGGAGGTACATGTACTCTTCTTCATTTTTTCTGAATGCTATCTTAGCTGGAGCCAGGGCTAAGTGGGATTTCTCATAAAAATCCCATAATTAAATCTTTAAATAAATGTCTATATTTATTATACACTATCTGGAGCCCCGGCTGAGTGAGAGTTCTCGTTGAAAAAAAATCCCATTATCAAATCTTAATAATAATGGTTCATGTTTCTCCCCGAGGTGTAGGACACTGGGTGATGGAGTGTGGTGATGAAGTGTGTTGTTAAGGTACTTCATGATGTTAAAGTTTCTTAACCACATGCTAGTCCAGCAGGTCAGGGACAAACTAGTCCTGCAGATCAGAAACAAACTAGCAAACAAAAAAAATAAAATTATCTATATTTCAAATTTTAATAATATTCTTCCCCTTGCTAAGTGGAGATAGTGTAGTAAACGAATGACTAACTTTCAGCAAGTTTTGTCTATTGTAATTGTTTTTTAGTTACATTGTTATTTTTTTATTGTCTAAATCCAGCTATATAATTTTTTACAAAATCTCAAATTTGACATGTATTGCTCTTAAACCTTCAATGCAAATGGCAAGAAAAATTACAATTTACAGTCAAATACATGAAGCTTGCATGAACATGGAGAGAAAATATTTTTACATCGAGCAAAAATAGTGGAGATAGTGTAGTAAACGAATGACTAACTTTCAGCAAGTTTTGTCTATTGTAATTGTTTTTTAGTTACATTGTTATTTTTTTATTGTCTAAATCCAGCTATATAAATTTTTACAAAATCTCAAATTTGACATGTATTGCTCTTAAACCTTCAATGCAAATGGCAAGAAAAATTACAATTTACAGTCAAATACATGAAGCTTGCATGAACATGGAGAGAAAATATTTTTACATCGAGCAAAAATTACACACTATTTTGTAAGAGGAATCTTTCAAGATGTGAATATCTATGAAACAGAGAACAAATATAGAACAACAAAAATTTCTCATAATAAAGGAAATCCTTTTAAGTAAATTTGATCTTTGGCATCGGTTAAAAAATGTTCCAAAAATCTGTTAAAAAACAAGTTAGAATTGACATCGTTTGGTCCATACATAAACTTGGATTGACTGTATGCTACAATTCTTTTTTACTTGAAATGAATATTGCATCATGAAACTTCATCAAATACAAAAGAATAACTGCTAACAAGGAAAGAAAATGAAATAATACAATCATTATGTGACATGGTAAGTTTGTGATCTTCCACAAAATCAATGAACTAGATAGCTAATTAAAGATAAATCACAGAAGTCATGATTTCCTGGTCACTATCATTACTTTGCAGTACAAAATCTCTAAGGTAACACAGAGTACATGATAAAAAGATCTAAGATGTTTTGAAATTTAACTCAAATGAAAAGTCATATCAGATTGCTCAAAATCTGGGAACATAAACAGGGAATTGATCAATGCTTTGGATCCATAATTATAGTGTTTTAAGTAGCCAACCGGTACTCTCAAATCTCCTTTGAAAATGACTAATAATTTTTTAAACAATGACGATATCTCGGTGCTTACTAACTTGACTAAATTCTGGCATAATATTCAGATATATAGCTTATTTAAATTCTAATGTTAACCTCAAGTACATCAATGCAGAATGTGGACTATAATACCACAATTTAGAATTAAAGTTGTAGAAGGGAAACTTGCTGATATATGAAACTAGTTTTAGTGGAAAAATAATATGATTTTTATATTTTTTTATAATAAAGGGTATTTTCATGTCCCCACACTGTTACTTGTGATCATGCACCTTTTGAGGGTGTGCAACACTGCGACATTTCTCACTTGGTTACCTAGCAACACCAATAATACTTCGTCTAGACTATGCCTTTTCACCTAGAGCATACCCATATTCCGTTCTAGGCTACCGATGAGTCACACTCCTATTCTAGTGAAACTCTTGTATACTTAGACATTCGTTAACAAGTTTAACACTTAGTCATATATAAGCATACATGCATGAATGTGAAAAAACAAGAGAACAATTGTGGAACAAATGAAATACATACATAGAAATAGTGCAGGCAACATAAATCATTCCTAACACCTGATTAAGTCTTTGTTATTGCTAAACAATTACAATAAGAGCACTACCAGCTCGATTTACAACTTTGAAAGAGTCACATGACTACCTCACCTCACCAAGGGGCAAGTGCACGAAGTTGGCGGACGATAAAGTGGCAACAGGTTGAGTAGGAACGTACACTCGTAGGAACGTGTTCGTGTTTTTAGGAACGTGCACACATTCCTAATGTGACATGTTTGGTGTAATACCCTTGTTTCCCCCAGCTTGTAAATATAACTATAATTTTCCAAAAGACTTTGGTAGATTGAATATGTGTGAATGTTGGATTTGATGAACCTTTTTGTTATAAAAGGTAATGTATGTATTTCTATTATTAATTAAAAATGGATAGTGTTGCATAACTGCTGAAATGGGGGTTTGCCAAGATATATCATGATGCTATGAGAGAGATGGTGAGGGGAACCATAAATGGTTCAGATGACCCCCACCAAACCAGTACCTTACTGGATTTAATTGTTCAGACCCAGAATAGTCCTCTGACCCTGAAATGAATTACCAGTCAGGTCGGTAGTTGGAAAATCCCTCCTTAAGAGTTAATGAGGAGATGGGGTAGAGTACCCATCTGCAAGGCTTCAAGACCTGACCACAAGTTGGGGATTCAGACCCACGCAATCTTACTAAAGAAGGCAAGAAAGGGAGTAATTTCATGGGTAGAGGCAGATCTACGAGAGAGAAGAGTCGAGAGACCAATCTCCAGAAGAGGAAAGAGCGCTTGCAGCTCTCTGGTTCGAAGGAGAACTGAGAAATAACTTTGTTCTAGGTGCACGAAGATGTTGGCAGTGTATTCATTCCAAGCTGATAAATGGGGTTGCAGAGAAGATGAGTGACTATGGAAGTACTCGTTGCAAGCAGCCTTGCTTGGTATAGAGGAGATCGTTTACTAAGTTATTGAGGGAGGAGGAGAGTAACCTCCGTCCCTCACTGTCGTTGAGAAAAAAAAAAGAGTCCCTCTTACAACATCGTGGTCTAGCTAGGCAGTGGCCAGCAGTAAATCCGTTCAAGAGTGGTTGTTCCTATGGTTGGGTGGAAACAAGCACTCCTTTCAGCAGTCACTTCACGATTATCATTTCTGATAAGTATTTTCATACTCTGTGTACTGAAATGGAAATGATGATTGAATATAAATGTCTATGGCTAAATTCTGTATTGAACGATTAAGGTAGAAATGTTCATTGTCTTTTTGTGAACCCATGCTTTTGAATGGTCTTATGTTTGCCTCATATTAACACCTAGAGAGTTATGGGATGTAGGTCTGCAAGAGAGTCAGGTTAGGGTTAACTCGAATGCTTAAGTCCTGTTGGCCTCTCGAATTTACCTTCGTGGGAATACCATGTTCGAACTCTCTAGAAGGAGAGCGCCTCCTTCAAACCCTTCACCTATGTGATCGAGGGCTTGTGCCCATGGATTTAACCAATTCACAGCTAAGCATTAAGCGTGTATCCCACGAGAATTTTTGGAGGACCCATATGACCAAGGTCTAGGAACCCTGCACTAGGCTCGAAAGGAGCTAAGCATTTCTGGCTTTGGAACTTCGGGAGTTCATAGCTCTAGGGTGTTATGACCTTACCACTTTCAAATCTGTCGAAGGAAACTTGTTGCTACAGTTACCCACGAGATTGACTAATATGTGGTAGTGTCCCTAACTGTGACAGATGGACCTGTCCCATCATTAAACCGTGACCTAGTCACCAATCACGAAGTAACATGATCCACAGATCCAAGGGTATTCGGGGATCTCCCTGGCCGTTGGATCTACGTCGAGGTCAGTCTGGTGTTGACTACTTCAGGAGAACAGAGGTGTCATAGCACCAAATCCCCTGAAATGTTGGAGTTGTGAATTAATACGATCCATGGATCTGGGAAGTCTGTTGAGAACCCCTCTTAATTTTCCAATCAACTAGTGGAGGGACTCACGTACAACACTTCGGCGAAGTCCTACTTCGGTAGAACGGAGCTATAATAATGCCAAAACGCCTGAACGTTGGAGCTACAAGTTAACGAGAACCGTAGATCTAGGGACGCTGTAGGATCCTTCCTTGTCGTTGGATCCATGATGTGGTCAGTCCGACATTGACCACTCTGGGAGAAAGGGGGTGGTAAGCAAGAGAAACCTCTGAATGTCGAATTCATGAAGTGATAAGAGTCATAGATCTGAGGACATTTCGGGATCTCCCATGATCATAAGATCTAGACCATGGTCAACTCGATGCTGATCACTCTGGGATCAAGGAGGAAGTCACACAGTGGATCCCCCGAACGTCTAAGTTACGAAGTAACGGAGGCCGTGGATCAATGGTTCTACGTGGACACATATTGACCCTGAGATCTAAGGGAGTTGGAAGGATATCAAATTGGAGTGGCATGGAACACTAACGTCACCCAGGTTGACGTGGCCCACGATTGATGTGACACGTGTCACCTTGATTTGTACATTTTACAAACCCTATGTGCCCATTAGAACGTGACATGTGTCACCCACTGACGAGGCCACATGTCATCTCTACTTTGTAGCGTGTCACCCCCTAACACATATTTTTTTGGTCCATTTGGCAGGTGGAGTACTCGGGACCCACTTGTACTTACCTCTGTGTTTAATACACCACCACGTGTAAGGGTGGACCCTTCGGGAGTCTGGGACTTCATAACTCCAGAGGTTTGGAGTGTAGTGTCATAGATAAGACAAAAGGACCGAAGGTCTGAGCCATGTGGTGAGATATCCAGCTCCTTCGGGATTTCAAGAATTCGAGACTCCAGAGGACATGTGTGTAGAAAGGAAAAAGGGGCATTCAACACCGAAGTGCTAAACGTCAAATGCCGAACTCCCCTCTAGCCTATGTGTTAAACAAGGATCAAGTCCTGTTGTTGGATTGAACGGTGGATGGACTTCCACCATGGATGTAAGAACTTGGGGATGGTACGAATGATATGGACCCATGTGGGTGCCACGTGGCCTTTGACTAATAATGCCCGAAGAACTTTGGGAGGCCATAACTTGAAATTTAGAGCTTAGATTTGAGTCTGGTAGCAGTCGTTAGAAAGATATGGTTGAGTACAAGAGTATGGAGGCCTTGAAAAGAGGATTCAAGATGATTATAGTAAGCAAAAAAATGATTCCCCATCCCTAAAAAGGGTACTTAAGGGTCGGGTATGTTACAAATTGGTATCAGAGCAGGCGACAAAGCTTGGCCTTCTTGAGCTCATGAACGATTCGCATAAAAATATTATTAGAGACCCTTTAAGGGCAACCCCCTATCTTACCCCATTCCTAAGAGGCTTATTTAAACCTCTACTGAATAGAGGAATGAAACTGTCTGTTGTTGTTGTTTGTTTTGAAAAATCTAAACTATGTATTGTTCATAAACTAGTAGATCAATAATTAACAAAAAATGTTTTATCAACACTCAAGTAGTTAGTGGACCACAGGAAAAATACAACATAAAGGATGGTGACACATCATGAATTGGGGGAAATCTCCCACAATAGAGAGGAGGAATCTGATGAAAGGAGGGCGGTGGAAACCCCTCCATATTTGGATGAAGTTGTAAGAAGCCTCATGGAAGAAATACAAAGTTGTAAGACTGACAATAAAAGGATGATAAAAGAGTAGGAAAAGCAAATTGAAATTAACACAATCTTACTGCAAAGTTTATCAGATATACAAAGGTAGCGGCAACATGGACCAACAGTCAGTCATGTGGACAAACATCACATTAAGAAAACTCAAAGCCCACGTAAGATATGAAAGAATGGTCCTGAAAGTGGCGACACAAGGAGAAACACCTCAAAGAATGCCCAACATGGAGTCAAGAGACACTCATTAGAAGAATTCTCTAGTGAGGAAACTGACAACTCCAAGGGATCTTTTAGTATAAAAACTATTTCACATTCCCAAAGGAGAAGAAAGAAGAGAAAGCATTCCAAGACCCATGACCCTGAAGAGTTCAAGAAAGCCAAACCACCCACTTTCGATGGAGAAATTAAGAAGGGGGAAGAAGCAGAAGTTTGGTTGCTTGGCTTGAAGAAGTACTTCAGAGTCCATGACTACTCTGAAAACTTAAAGGCTCGAATAACCATTTTCAACCTAAATGGAAAGGCCTCCATTTGGTGGGAGGAACTTAGGAATGTGAAAGGAATCAATTATGACTTGTCATGGAAACAATTCGAGAAATACTTCAAGAAGAAGTATCTGTCATAGAAATACTTTGATGGGAAGACCAAGGAGTTCTATGAACTCAAGTTAGGGAAAATCACAATAGATGAATATATCAACAAATTTATTGATCTGATAAGGTATGTGCCCTACATAAAGGATGAAAAGGTAAAGATACACCGATTTATTAGTGTATTACCTCAGTCCTTCTAGGACAAAATTGAGTTTGATGAGCCAAATACTTTAGAAGACATCATATCAAAGGCAAGGTATTTCTATGAGCAATTCAAGAATAAGACAGAACCTCACGAGGACTAAAAAAATAAAAGTAGTTCGAAATTCAAGAAGAAGGGATTTAAAACCTCAAGATTTAAGAACCATGGAAAAGGTTCTAAGATGAGCCTTCCTATTAAAAGTGTATATCAAAAAAAGTTTCCATCTCAGAGTGGAAATAAACCCTTTGGAGCAGCCTAAGGTAAGACTGATAACACAAATAGAGAACCCTTGAAATTTTGGGGCTGTGGAGAAGAAAATTTGTCGAGGGATTTCTCACATAGGAAACATAACAATAGGAGGGTCTACAACGTCCAAGAGGCTACCACAGTTAATGATGTGGCTAGGAGCATGCCACAAATATATGCATCCTTGGATAATAGACAAGCTGGCCACCAAGCTTCAGTGGTGGAGATGGAAGGTATGATTTCCAACCATCTAATTTCCATTTCAATTGACCCTGGTTCTAATTTGAGTTATGTTTCCCCTCAAACTATTGATAAATGTAGATTTCAGCAAGTTAAACATGTTAAATCATGCCTGATACAACTAGTCATTAGAACCAAAAGAAAAGTAACAGAGGTCATACCAGCATGCCAATTCATTATGAATGGATTACCCACCCACGCTACCCTAAACATACTACCTTTAGGATATTATGACCTGATGATTGACATGGACTGGTTGGCTTCCCATAAAACCAAGTTGGACTGTTACAATAAAAATTTGGAGTGTGAAGATGAAAAGGGGAGAAAGGTAACCCTACAAGGGATTCAAAAGCATATCTCAGTGAGACAAATATCATCCCTTCAAGTGAAGAAGTATTGCAGAAAAGGGTGTCCTTTGTATGCAATACAAGTGTTGATATTTGTTGAGAACAGTAAATCAGGCCTAGAGGATCATCCCATAATAATATAGTATAAATATGTGTTTGTATAAGAGGTACTAGGTCTACCTCCAAGAAGAGATATTGACTTTTCAATAGGAATTGCACCAGGAGTGGTGCCAGTGTCTAGAAAACCCTATAGAATGAGTACACCAGAGCTAGTTGAGCTGAAACTACAGCTAAAGGAGATGATGGACAAAGGCTAGATTCAGTCTAGTGTGTCTCCATGGGGAGCGCCAACCTTGTTTATGAAAAATAAGGATGGAACACTTAGGTTTTGCATAGACTATAGACAACTTAATAAGATGACCATTAAGAATAAGTATCCCTTGCCAAGGATCTATGACTTGTTTGACGAATTAAGGGGTGCTACAATTTTCTCCGAGATTGACTTGAGGTCTAGATACCATCAGATATGAATTGAGTATGAAGACATCCAAAAAATAACCTTTAGGACAAGATATGGTCACAATGAATTTGTGGTGGTACCATTCGGGCTAACCAATGCACCAACCACTTTTATGTGCTTAATGAATAATGTACTCAATAAGTTATTAGATAGATTTGTATTGATTTTCATTGATGATATTCTAATCTACTCTAAAAATAGGGAAGAGAATGAAGAACATCTCAAGCTAGTGCTTCAAATGATAAGAGAACTTTATCTCTATTCTAAGTTTAGTAAGTGTGACTTTTTCCAAAAACAAGTCCATTACTTAGGCCATGTTATTTCTGAAGAAGGAGTGGCATATGATCCCAACAAGATCAAATCCATTATGGATTGGCCTGCCCCAAAGGATATATCTGATATCGGATCATTTATGGGCCTATTAGGATACTATAGGATGTCCATAAAGGGATTTTCCAAGATTGGTTGTCCAATCACCTTCCTTCAGAAAAAGGGAGTTAAATTCATTTGGACATCAGAATGTGAAGAGATATTCCAAGAGCTGAAATACCTTCTAACCAATGCACCTGTGTTGAATATTGCATACCCAAACAAGGACTTCCTTGTGTGTATAGATCCCTACAAGGGAAGGCTCAAAGGATTCCTTAGGACATGCAATTTGCTATGAATCCAGAAAATTGAATGAGCATGAAATCAATTATGTGACCCATGATCTATAATTGGATGTCATAGTACATGATTTAAAAATGTGTAGGCATTACCTCCTAGGCAGGAGATTTGTGCTTATGACAGACCATAGTGGGTTGAGATATATGTTTGATCAACCAAAACTCAATGCTAGACAAGCTAGATGGATGGCTCTCCTTAGTGAGTTTGATTTTAAAATCAAACATATCAAAGGAAAAGAAAATAGGGTGGTTGATGCCCTTAGTAGAAGTATAAAAGTGATTCACTTGGCAGCTGCAAGCGCCCATGAAACATATGTCAGGGAGAGAGTCAAAAGTGCACAAGAAAAAAATTCATTTTTCAATATTGTGAAATCATACTTAGAGCAAGATCCCACAGGGCTGAAGTATGAGGGTTATCAATTGTCGAATGATGGCCCGCTAACTTACAAAGGTAGGTTGTATATTCAAAATTGTGACGACTTGAAGAGATTCATAATGGATGAACTACACAAAAGACCATATACTTCTCATCTCAGTTATTAGAAGATGATCACAACCACTAGGAAACTATTTTATTGGATAGGAATGAAAAATGACATAGATGATTACTTAACCAAATGTCTAGAATGTCAGTAGGTTAAGGCAGAGCACCGACATCTAGAAGGGTTGATGCAGCCCCTACCAATCCAAAAATGGAAATGGGAAACCATCTCCATGGATTTCATCACAGGGTTACCAAAATCGACCAAACAGAATGACGCCATCATGGTAGTGGTGGAAAAACTGAGTAAGGTTGCTCACTTCATTCCCGTCAAGTGGGATGCTTGCCAGAGTAGTCAGTTGGGGGTGGTAGTGATTTCAAGAGGTATTGAGGAGATTTATGGGGTTTGAATTACATTATTCTTCACATTTCATCATTAGGATCCATTCCGCACAACTTGTCTTTGGTTTTGTTGCATTCCGATGATTTCCATAATTTTGAGTTATTATTGAGCATATTTTAATTAAATTCACTAAGGATGTCATTTTGGGAATAATATGTGAGGAAACACCTTAGTGTAATATATCATCAGAATCAGGAGGAAGATCATTATAGGATAAGATGATGAAAAGTGACTTCAAGTGATCGAAGAAGCCATCAGGACAAATTAATCACTTTTTAGAGGAAAAAGGTTAATTAATTAATAAAGTGATTTTATGAAGGAATATTAAAAGTAAAGTAAAAATCACTTGGAGAGAAAAGGTGAACATGGGTATAAGAGAGAGATAGGGGCTTCAATTATCTCATTATGTTGATTGATATTTTGATGTCTGGATTCTTAGCTAGAGAGCCATGGTACTTGGGGGTTTTGACTGAATAAACCCTAGAGATCAACAAGGGAGTGAAATATTCTCCTATTCTTGATCCAAGCTTGGCCAAGGAAGTGAAATATTCCTCCCTCACCATTCTACATCAGTTCAGAACAAATTCAACCATCAATTTTGACAAGGGGGCACACTAGTGAGGGTTTTCAACAGGTTGGGTGCACCAGTTGAGGAGAACATGTTTGATTTTCCTTTGGGAGGCTAGATATTCAGTAGAGTTCACTACAAAAGTGGTTGTTACCACCATAGCACCATTTTTGCATCAGATTCATATATTTTCTTCAGCTACATCGCCAGAGGATGTTGGTGGTTTTGTAGAAGAGCGCCAGATGATGGAGGTGTCTAAGGGATACCTAGGATCGTTGATGATTATGGAGAGATATGACCAAGAGGTGTTGGAGGATGTCTAGGTGTTACAGGGACCACCATTCATGGGGATTTTTGAGACAGTTGGTCATACCCATACACATGGGGATTCTAGAGCCAGGGGAAATTATGAGGACACTTCCATTTAGGTTTCAGGATTGGTTGACATCCATGTAGAGGTTGACCTAGTAGTACACCCGAGATACATGATAATGCAAGAGGATATAGGATCTTTCATGAGCATGCAGGGGCATACAATGATGAGTGGTAGTTCACGTGGTCATGCATAGGTGTACAGTGGGATCCATAGGGATGCACTGGAGTGCAAGGAGGAGACATACTAAGTGGAGCATGGATATTCCTCTCCCTTGCATCAGTACATGGATTTGGGAGATCACCTTCTCAGTAGCAACAAATATATGAGTGATGATGGAGGGAGTATGATTGACCATCAGTTACCTACTATTGTACTTGATGGTTTGAGATTAGTGATGAGTACAGGCCATTATTCACCATGGGTTCAAGTGAATGAGTTCTTGGTAAAGCCTTTGGGATTGACCAATGCATATGATGCTCCCTAGTCCTACATACAATTGCAGTTAATTCTGTTATCTTTCCCTGATACTTCCATTGTGTAAAAAAACATAGGGGGATATATTCATCTGCATGGGACATGGAGAGTTTTTAGGCAGAGACCTCCTGACATGGGATACTTCATTATATACAGTAGGATAGGGGAGGTTCATCTGAGACAGTCAGATGAGGCCTTGGGCGTGATGGAGAGCATCCTTAGACATAGGACATAGTACATTCCATAGGTGGATATAGGTTTAGAGTCTCAGCGGGATGAGGACAGGGAGTAGAGTAAGACAGATTCCTTTGATGAGGACTATGAGGTCAGTTGGCAGGATGTATGGTTGCAACAGGTAGCATCAAAGATATTGAGGACTGTACATGTTGTACCTATGGTTGGACAACTTGGCCATTTCATGACTCATAAGCATATCAAAGAGAGATTCTCCTGGTAGGATCTTGAGGATGATGTCATGAGGCACATGGGGGCATCTTTGGTATGTTAGCGTCAGGAGTCAGGGCATGATTTTGTGGCCACCCTTGTTTTGGTGCTGATTTTGGAGAGTATGATAGCTTCTCTCGACCCTGGGGCACTAGAGATATATAGTAGGACTGACATCATAGGGATATTGTTGGAGCGTGGGACACCGCAAGAAATAGAGTGGGTTGGCAAAGAGGTCGAGTTTAGTGATTATGGATAGGACATCATGGCTATCAATATACTTCGACCAGAGGTTTACAGTTTTGTAGGCATCAAGATACTTGGTGTGGCACCCTTAGAGTTATTTGATGTAGGATTTGGTGCTCATATAGAGTGCATCAGAGTTTCAGGGACTTGCATGGTTTCTTCCTTCCATTGTTGGGGGAATTTGAGAGCAGGTCGAGATGAGGATGCTATGTGGTAGGATGGATCTCTTTCGTTGAGGATCAGGGATATTAGTAGATCCTCTTCTTGGTTAGCAGGGGAAATAGATTCTATTGGAGGTGGTAGTTTGGATATTGGTTTAGGTGAGAGAGCATCTGATGGATGGTTACAGTATTTACTTGTTCCATTGATTGGGGGTCTTCAGGAGACTCATGGTGTTGATGTCTTACAGGAATATACTTTACATGGAACTACAGTTCACATCTTGATTTTGGATCTAGGGATTGGAGTTCTTGGTAGTTCATAGTTTGATGGACTTGAGATCAGAGTGGAGTGGTTGCTTGAGGAGTTGACCGAGGATCTACTTCACATGATCATTCTACTGATCGGGAGCATTTGGTGACATGCGTGATGAGCACTTGGAGGGACCATTTTTTGAGGGGATAGTACTTCATGTCACATAGGTGGATATGGGACCTGAGGATTATACACAATATGATTCAGTTATTGCTTGAGGACAAGAAATATTCGAGTAGGGAGTATTGTAATGTCCTCATTTTTGAACTCTTTTATATTACAAAGTGGGATGCCTGCCAAAGTAGCCAGTTTGGGCTGATAGTGAGTACATGAGGTATTGAGGAGATTTATGGGGCCCAACTTACATTATTCTTCATATTTCATCATCGGGATCCATTCTGCACAACTTGTCTTTGGTTATGTTGCATTCCAACAATTTCTGTAATTTTGAGTTATTATCGAGCATATTTTAAATAAATTCACTAAGGATGTCATTTTGGGCACAATATGTGAAGAAACACCTTAGTGTAATATCTCATCAGAATTGGGAGGAAGAGCACTACAGGATAAGATGATGAAAAGTGAATTTCAGTGGTCGGAGAAGCCATAAGGACACATTAATCACTTTTTAGAGGAAAAAAGGTTAATTAATTAATAAAGTGATTTTATGAAGGAATATTAAAAGTAAAGTAAATTTCACTTGGAGAGAAATGGTGAACAGAGGTATAAAAGAGATATAGGGGCTTCTATTATCTCATTATGTTGATTGATATTTTGATATCTGGCTTCTTAGCTAGAGAGCCCATGGTACTTGGGGCTTTTGAGGGTTTTGTCTGAAGAAACCCTAGAGATCAACAAGGTATTGAAATATTCTCATGTTCTTGTTCCAATCTTGGCCAAGGAGGTGAAATATTCCTCCCTCACAATTCTACATTAGTTCATAATTACTTCAACCATCATTTATGTCAAGGGGGGCACCAGTGAGGGTTTTTAGTAGGTTGGGCCCAACAGTTGAGGAGAATGGGTTTGATTTTCCTTGAGGAGGTTATATCTTCAGTAGATCTTATTCCAAGAGTGGTTTCTACCACCCTATCTCCTTTTGCATCAGTATATGAGTTTATTCTTCATCCTATCCATTCTATCATCTAGGAGGGTGTGTTTCTCTTCAGGAGGGTGCATTGTTCATAGGGTATCTAGTTTTTTGGAGTGTGAGATCACTCCCAATAGCTAGGATATTCTTCATAGGAGTGTCCTATCACTCGGCATACATTTTGATAGTTGGTTTCAGAGGTTTTGTGTTCATATTCAAGGAGTTTGAATTATTATCTTGCTACAGCCAGAGAGGGCACATTTTTGCAAGAGAAGACATCACCTCCAGCAAGGGAAAGGGTTGGATCTCGTAGATATTTGGTATTAAGCTTGGGAAGGCTCTTGGAAGCTCATGTATTCTTCTTTATATTGTACTTTGGAGGCATTATCATCCACACTCATTATTCTTCTATCTATGATCCATATTTGCTCTACTATTGTATGGAGGTTAGCTATCTATGATAAACAAAATTATATCTGAGGTATTTGTGGCTATTTCTTGTGTTACTTGTATTGCATCTTGTTGAGTATATGTCATTGATATATCTCTATCATTTACTTGTTGCAAACACAACAAAAATCATCATCATAAACCCCAACGCAACACAAGAATACTAAATCAAAAAACTATTTGAAAAAAGACCACAACCAGAAAACATAAAAACTTAATATGTTCCAAGAAAAACCACTTGGGAACATTACATTTGCAGCCTTCCTGAAAAAAAAAGGTTGATTTTAAATCAACAATATCTCCACTTCCCCAACTCCATTTTGGATGCTTTGTTTTTTGACATTGGCTATTTTTTTAGGCGAATTCAAATCTAGGGATGGATTCTCCAAAATTTGCATAGAAAGTTTTAGAAATCGACTTGAATGTTGTTGTCCACTTTTCCGTAAAAAATCAGAAAAAAAAAAAAAAAAATCTCCCACTTTGTGCCCCAAAATTCTCCCACTTTGTTCCCAAGAAAGAGTTATGATACCACTTGTAGTGTACTTAACCTCAAAATTTTGAGAAATCACATAAACGTAGTGCAAAAAACAAGAACACAAGATAAAAGAGAGATAAACCCTCATAAAAATATCTTTGATAATAAAAATTAAAGAGCTATGTTCACTTGCCTCTTCCCTTAGGGGGAAACCTCTAAGAGAAATACTCCAAATACAATAACAATTTTTGAAAAAACATTAAATAACCTTCTACTCATTATATAGCTATCCATATGATCCAGGTGGATATCGGGGGCCACCCACCTTTTCCAAATGGCTCAAAACAGTTTTCTGGCCATTTTGGCAATTTACTATTTTTAGCAGGTTTTAACTTCCGAGGCCATTTTGAAGGCCTAAATGAAGTTTTTTCAAGATAGAGGTTATCAATGATAGCCGAAGGCATGATTGAGCCCCCAAAATGAATCTCCTCGACGATACCTTTCCAATGAGCTATCACACACCTAAAGCGGAGATCGTATGCAAAAGTTACGACCCCGGGAAGTTAATGCACCAACTTACCCAAATGGGGCCCACATGACTTTTGGCGCTTCATCTCCTAGGGTTAGGTTTTTGGATGTCTAGGACTTTTGGCATTCCCGATTATTGTAAAAAGGCCTCCAGAGCCTCATTGTAACCATCTTCTTGTGAATGCGAGTAGCCGTCACATCTCTTCTCAGGGATAAGCTGCCACCATTCTAGCGAGTCTTTCACTCTGTATTTTTACAGTCTCTATACATTTCTTTCATTAATAGAAATCATGTATTACTGTATCTCTGTGTTTATGATTGCATCTCTGATATATTTCTATTATATTGCTGGATATACGCGATATCTCTGTGCATTTCTTTATTATATCTCCGCTCTCATTTCGTGCCGAAAATAATCCGGATCACCATAGATAATCCTAACTACCTTTTGGCCCCTTATAATGGGGGTCGACTAGCTAATTTGGGCCTTATTAATAAAAATTACATTTCAAAACCAGGCACGCAGTGTTTATCCAAAAATATTCTCAATATTATGTCTAATTGTGAAAACTTACATTCTCAAATGACCATTTTTACAATGAGTGACTATTAACTAACTATTTAAGGAGCCTTATTCAAGGAAGGTGGCCTTATACATTAATTAAGTATCTAAGTAAGGGGGTTAGGGTAGGCCCTAATAGGTTTTGGTTGACCACTAACCATGATTTCAAAGATACTCCTCCTACTTTCATACACATTTATATTCGATATTTATGTTGCATCTTTGTCATCTTATTTGGTCTTTATCTTGGAATTTCATTTTCCACCAATTGCTTGTTAAAGTACCTAATTTTAACATAACATTAGACTATCATATTGACTTAACTAAACTCAATAGGAGTGAGTGCACTCCTATATTGAGTTAGCTAGGCTAAATATAAATGCTAATTATGCCAAAGGCATTTTTAAAGGGAGGTTCCTCGCCTAGTTTTTGTTGTCTGTCAAGGGCCTTTGAAAACATACCACGTGTCAGTGTAATTAGAGTAACATGGTAGATATTTTCATGATTTCATTTTTCACTTACCTACCTCGATTGCCCTGCTGCATCGTTACCCTCATCCTTCCCTAGACAGCCCTATTGCACCTCCTTTGCACTGTCGCCCTTATCCTTCCCCTGCAATGAATTCATGTAGAGATGTGAGCAAATTCTATTCAGTGTACTTGTTTTATTCTACCTCATAGGGCGTCGTATTAACTACACTTTGAAATTTCTAAATCCAAAATGTAAATGGGAGGAGAGCCCTCCCATGACCTGTTGGAGGCATTAACATCCCATGGTTTTCTACCTTGAAGGTCTCACCTATAATCATATCTTCGTTGTTGGAGGGGTCTCTAATTTTGAAGGAGAAGAAGTCAATCCATTATGTGCAGAGATGCTCGATTTGAATTCAGGTGTGTGTAAGTCGTTGGATCCGTTGCCATACCAATTCAAAGTGAGTGCCTCTTCCACATGGATTTCCTCTACTGTTTTCGATGACATAATTTACCTATTGGAAAGATATAGTGGAGATTGTTTTTATTTTGATTTGCAAAGGAAGCATTGGGGATGTGTGGGGAAGCTCATGCCTCTTCATCCATCTTCTTCTATGGCTCATATTCATGATGAGTAGGGGGGATTGATCCTAGTGTCACGCAGCTTAGTTGTGGTGATAATTTGGGCAATTCAGTTAATATTCTGAGGTGGGAGCTCCAGACCACCCTTGGCACTGCCAAATGGCAGGTAAATATTTCCTTCAATTCACCACTTTTCCTGTATTTTAGGATAAATTAACTTCACATCTCTACCTCGGAGAGTGTTACACATCAAAATTACTCACTTCGATGATGACCTATTATCGTCATTACAAGTGTCGCAAGTGTCACATCTTGGCCACAAGTGTCGCAAACATCATACTGTCATCTTGCCTATGTCGTGTCTCTAACGACATCACAAGGACACTTAAGACACCTTCAAAGACTGGTTTAAGAAGGAGAAATCATTTGACAAAGAGTACAAAGCTTTTACCATGAAGAAAACCACTCAAAAATCATTTTTAGGAGGCAACGCCCCCCTATACACTGTCAAGGAGCGTCGATGCTCCCTAGCCTTCTTTGGGGGAGCGTTGCAGCGCTCTGTGCACCCTTTTGTGGGAGCGCTAGCATTTTTGAGTGAATTTTGGGTTGTTCAAGAAAATTAGGGAAAAATTCCCTTCATATCTAGAGTTGGTTTGATTCGAATCTGAGGTCAAGGTTGGATTTTGGGAGGATCCACAACTGAAGGAGAAAGATCCTCAACCTATCCCAAGAATATCTAAGGTGGTTGGGTCTCTCCAAGATTATATAATGAGGCCTTCTCATGGTGAAAAGCATATGGAAAAATAGAGAAGCAACTAACTTATGATCTCATAAGGAAGGGGAGACATTGAAGACATCAAACTTATGATCTCATAAGGGAGATATCATTGAAGCATAATCAACTTGTGTGTGGATTACTTGAACAAAGGGTTGGACAAGGAGAGGTGGGAGAGGTTGTTGCACCTTCATCAAAGGTCTGTAAGTATTCTCTGTTGTTCTCATTAATATACATATGTGCTTGGCCTGTTTCTTTCAAGGTTGTGTTTATTGTACATGAGCCTGTCTATATTAGATAGATCTAGTTTTAAGCTAATCTTAGTAGAATAGGAAGCTTGTTCTGTCTTTGTTTGATTTGCAAGACTTATCAAGGAGCTTGAGCATCAAAGCTCAACTTGGACTGCGTGAGGACGAACATCATTAAAAAGGTACACCTTTCTTCCTCTTCTCTATATATTGGTTTAATTATATTTAAAAGGATGTCAGTGACTAAAGTTAGCACCCTTTCCGTCTTGGCCTTAGGAGTCTAGAGTCCAAGAGAGAATCCACTTGTCCGCGCGGGGATTTCTCTGTAACAGAAATTGGCAACCATACTAGGGAAGGAATCATATTTTTTTTTCCTTGGTTTGTCCCTACCATTTTACCACCTTTCAGATCACTTTTTCTGTGTGTTTATGATCCATTAGCCTTCTCCTATCTTCACTACCATGTTCACCATTTTTTATGCATTTTGGGTGAATTTTTTGCAAATTTTTGGCTTTTTTTCTGAGTTTATGGGAGGACCAAAGCCCCCCTGTAGGCCATACCAGAGAGCCAAATCTCCCCTATAGTTTATTAGGGAGTGTTGCAACACTCTATGCACCCTTCTGGGGGAGCGCTAGTCTCTTTTTTGAAAGTTTTTTCCTTCTTTTGCTCAGTCTTTTGTAGCCTATTTTGCAGAGCTCTTTACCCAGAGTATGTGGTTGGTTTGTGAAGTTGTTTGGATTGGTTTTTGATGGTTTTTTATGCTTATCACTCCCTCTTTTCTTGATTGGATCTTGAAACCTTTTTCAGAAATGTGAAATTGCCTTTTCTAGCTGCGTGTTTGTGAGGACAATTTTGAGTGATTTCTCTTTCTCCCTATCTTTTCTTGGATTCTTCTCTACATTTTATTTGTGTTCCTTGAATGCTTGATTGGTTTTAGAATCCTTGATGGTTTTATTTCTTGTTAGAACAAGTTTCTACTTGTTTTATTTCATGCCTCACTACCTTGAGTGTATGCTTTGTTTGTATCCTTTTTGCTTCATATCTTTTGCATCTGCATAGGACTCTTTCTCCTGTTTGAAAGTAGTGGAGCATTGAAGGGTTTGTATTTACTTTCTGTATACATCAAAATCAAACAAAGAAGATAGATGCATTCTTTCTTTTGGGCAGTGAAGCTAGCTCACATTTGAAGTAGCAGAATTACATGGTTTTTGGCTTTTTTGGGACATTGTACATTTGTAATGATGAATGTTTTCTCCTTCTCATAGTATAGTTTTCATTGAAGTGAAAACATTGCATCTTCATCTTTTTGCATAATTTTTGAGTTGGTCAAAACACCATATTGTCCATGCCATTTTCCTTTTGAGTAACAATAGAATTAAAAATCAAGCGCTAAACTAAAAATTGATTAGACATTTTTATATTTTCTGGTAGCATACCTACATTAGATTAGTTGTAGGGCTTTGGAATAGGTCTGAATAGGTGTGAGTCCCCTAATTACTCATCAATATTCTTGGACATCCAAATCTTGTCAGTACATTCTCAAATAAAAAGTGTTTTGTAGTCTTTGCACTGCATTCCTTTTCTCGTGTTGCCTCTTCCCATCTAGTTAAGTATTCTGTTGCTGTAATAATGTATCTATGATGCAGGAGCATCGACAGCATTAAGCGAGCGTGGGACAAATACCAACACATTTTGGCACATGATAAAATTGTTTGAAATCTTTTTGAAGTTGGATGCACCAAACTTAAATGAAACAATTAAGGAAAGGGCGTACTTCTTGATTGTAAACAGACCTTGAGCGTCCTGCTCTCGTCTGTAGTAGGTGAAGTCATTTATGTTAGTTATTGTAAGTAGATAGCTTTAATTTCCTAGATTTGATAGTTTTAGGAGCAAGGAGGGAAATGGGATATAGACACCCTCATTGTATAGTTGTAAGATTATTATGAGCATAGAGCATATAGAAGAGAGCAGAGAGTTGTAGTTGAAAACACCCATGTACAGAGATTTGAATTAATAGAAAGAGATTCGATTCAAATTCATGGTGTCGTATTTGTTCTCTTTGTATGCATTGTGAATGTTATGCTCATGGATGTTTACTTTCTATTATACATTTGCTTTATATGATGTGTATATGATTTCATGATTTATGTTTGAAGTATGAGAGAGAGCAAGGAATGAGTTTCAATTGTTTCTCTATCTAAGCAAGAGTTCCTGCAAGGAGTGTAGTGAAGTTGTCCGCAAGGAGTGCGTTGACAAGAGTTCAGAGTTTTATCTCTGAAAAATTAGGAGGTTAATGTTGTTCTCATTCTCGCAGAAGTGCAAGTTGAGCACAGGAGAAGTGCAAGGTGTGCGCAGGCTGAGTAAAGTCTCAGAGTTTTTGAACTTGAGAAATTGTTGAAGGACTACTGCTGTAGGGAGTGCGCAGAGTCGAAGGACTTCAATTCTTTGAAGTAATTGAAGGATTCGCTGCAAGGAGTGTGTGCGGGAGTCTTCTTTAAGACTTGGAGTTGGAGAAAGCTCAGGAGGGATATGGTCTTCGCAGTTGTTGAAGAAAAGCACAGAAGAGCTAGTGCCTTGAATTTGTTGGAAGGAGGCACAGTGAAGTTGTTCTGTAGGTGGACCAGTTCCGTAAGGGAACATTTCATTTATTTCAAAGGAGTGTTAAGGAAGAATTGAAAGGTCAGAATTATCCGTGGAGAATTCACGAGGTTAGGGAAGCCGTCGGATCATGTAGAGGAGCAGGGAAGTTACAGTAAGCATTTTTCGAAGTGCAAGCTCAGGGGAGAAATGAGCCGTAGGATCTGATCCAACAGGGGCTGTCACATCACTCCCGAATTCGCATCTCGGAGTTTCATGAAGTGAAGAGTCGAAATCCTTCCCTCAAGACTTGTGAGGTCACGAAGGGCGAAGTCCCGAAATAACGAAGGAATCCGAGCCATTTACTAGAAGGAGGACACATGTCGCGAGATCACCCGTATTGGGGACTTGGACATCGGAGGTCAGAAAGAGAAGTTTTTCACTTTGCGAGTGGTGAAGCGGTGAGAGAATCGCAGTCGTCTGTTAGGAGGAGGATAGGTGGTAGAGAACGAAAGGATCTCGTGAACTCGGAGGTTCGTAGGGTGAAAGTCTAGAACTTGGGTGCTCCAAGTTGCGAGTGGCGAAATCGTGAGGGGCGAGGGACACATAGCAGAATAGAAAGGTGGGCCTAAGAAGTAGACCGACATACACACATCACCCATTTGGAGGGATCAACACCCCATTGACCTCTCACGTCTCAGGGACTCGGGAGATAAGGGAACGAAAGTTTGAGCCTTCAACTCGCGAAGTTCCGAGTAGCGAGTATGAGAGGAGAAAAGTCAATATTGCCTCTCGGAGTTTTGAGAAAGAAAGGTGTCAAGGTTGGACCTTTGAGCTCGTGAAGGCATGAGAGGCGAGAAGTGTTAGTTATTAGCCTAGCTGGCTGTCGCTCAAGGAGGACGCTGACGAAAGAAAGGGTTATAACCATTTTGCGATCTTGGGTATCACGGATTTGGAGAGGAAGAGTCAGAAGCCAGGACTCGCGAAGTCGCGAGATTGTGAGTTGCCGAAAAGGACCCGTGGATCCATAATTTTGCATATTCCAGTGGTAATCAAAAGAGCCAATCCGACTCAAAGGGAAAAGAAGAATGATCCTGTAAGCAGATCCTCGACCTGAGGGCCGAGTGGGTCTGCACCATCTGGTATCAGAGCTTGATTCTTGTTTGTATATTTCAGGTAGGAAAAGCGAGAAGGAATTTCAGCCATGCCATCGAGGAGAAGGGACAGGAAAACACTCGATCCACCAGAGGATAGGGAAATACCAAGAAGAAGGGGTAGGCAGATGCCTGATCCAGCCATGGAGAGAGAGACACGTGACCTACGCGCCAGACTTGAGGACATGGAGACAACACAGAGGCGCACTGTCGGTGCTAGGGATCTTAGTGATTTCAAAAGTGAAAATGAGGTCGAACATGAAGGAGAGGAGGTCATAGCAGAAGATGTAGCAAATGAATGCCTGATTAGGGTCGTTGCAAGAATGGGTGCTAAGGAAAAAATGGACATTCCAGTATATGAAGGAAACCTGGATACCGAAGAGCTTCTAGACTGGATTAGAGATCTAGAAACATATTTTGACTACAAAGATGTCAAGGAGGGAAAAAAGGTCAAACATGCTGTCACAAGATTGAAAGGACATGCATCATTGTGGTGGGATGAGCTACAAGATGACAGATGCTGCAAGGGCAAGCAGAAAATCAAGAGTTGGGATAGGATGATCGCAAAGATGAAGGAAAAATTTATTCCTAGGGATTACTAGATTACTCTGTTTCAGAGAAGGCAAAATTTGAGATAGAAGCTGATGACAGTGAAGGAGTACACTGAAGAATTCTACAGGCTGAACATCAGGGCAGGTCATCACGAAAGTGATGATGAAAAAATTGTCAGATATATGAATGGTCTGAGATACAACATTCAAGATGAGATGAGCATGATGACCATCTGAATAGTGGAAGATGCTTATCATATGGCTCTAAAAGCTGAAGAGAAGCTGAGCCGAAAACAAGGTCAAAGAGGTCGAGGCAGAAATCAAGCCAGGGGAAAATCAGTCGTCCAAGATAGAAATCAGAAACCCAAGGAAGACCGGAAGAAACCTCAGACTCAAACTGAGAGAGGTGGAAGCTCACAGAGAAGGCAGTATACTAATTAGAGAGTAGAGTATGATGATAACAACATTTTTCCTCATAATAGAGGTAGAGGATGAGGAAGAGGTGGAGTGATAAAATGCTTCATGTGTAGAAAGGTCGGACACAAGTCTTATGAATGTCCAGACAAGAAGAAATAGAAAGGAGAGACTCACATCACTGAAGAACAGAGGTGAAATGTTGAGGCAGAAGATGTTGAAGGTGTAACATCACTGATGATGCAAAAGGTTCTCTTAACACCAGAGAAGGAGGTGGAGAGTTCAGTCCAAAGAAATAGACTTTTTCGGACTTCTTGAAAAACTAAGGACAGGGTATGCAAAGTCATTGTGGGAAGTGGTAGCATAGATAATCTCATTTCTACAGAGATGGTAGAAAAGATAGAGCTGGAGACTATTGAACATCCAAGCCCATACAGAGTTTCTTGGTTGCAAAAAGGACATCAGGTAAATGTCCCTAAGCAATGTTTAGTTGAGTTTAAAATAGGAGGGTAAAAAGATGAATTACTCTGTGATGTTATTCCTATGGATGTTTGTCATCTATTGTTGGGTAGACTATGGAAATATGATAGAAATGTGATTCATGATGGGAGGAAGAACACATACACCCTAGAGAAGAATGGGAGAACTCACATGTTGCTTCCAATCAAAGATAAGGAGGTGAAACCTAAAGTAAGCAACACTGTACTTCTCATGAGTGGGAAGGAACTTCTTACAGAGGTTAAGAAGAAGGAGGAACTGTAATTCATTGTGGTCAGGAAACCAAATATTGTTTTAACCAGCACAAGGGTAGATGATTTACCAGAAGAGGTTCAGGAACTGCTGGAAGAGTTCGCTGACATAGTAGTGGATGAACTACCTCGTTCGTTTCCACTGATTAGAAGTATAATTCATCAAATTGATCTCATACCTAGAGCTAGTTTGCCAAACAAAGCAGCGTACAGATTAACGCCACAGGAGAATGAAGAGGTCAAAAGACAAGTCCAGGATTTGTTGGACAAAGGTTTGGTTAGAGAAATATTGAGTCTGTGTGCTATTCCGACACTACTTAGTCCGAAGAAAGATGGAGGTTGGAGGATGTGTACTGACTCAAGGGAAATCAACAAAATAACCATCAGGTACAGATTTCCATTGCCAAGGATGGATGATCTGATGGATTGCTTGAGTGGGGCCAAATTTTTTTCAAATATTGTTTTGAAAAGTGGATATCACCAGATTCGTATGAGAGAAGGTGATGAATGGAAGACAGCCTTCAAGACAAATGAAGGGTTATACGAGTAGCTTGTCATGCCGTTTGGCTTAAAAAATACGTCGAGTACCTTCATGATATTGATGAATGAAGTCCTGAAGGATTTCATCGGAAAATTTGTCATTGTGTATCTGGATGACATACTGATTTTCAGTAAAACAAAGGCAGAGCATCTGAAACATTTGGCTACAGTGATGAAGAGGTTACAGCAAGAGAAGCTGCTGATAAACATGAAGATAGAGCTCATTTATTTGGGGCTTGTTATTTCTGCAGATAAGTTGAGGATGGATCCAGATAAGGTAGAGGTGGTTAAGAATTGGCCATCACCAAAGAGTATATTCGAGGTGAGAAGTTTTCACGGATTGGCTAGTTTCTACCAGAAGTTCATCAAGAATTTCAGTGGAATTAGTGCACCGATGATGGACACAATGAAGAAGAGACACAAATATTTTCACTGGACGGAAGAGGCTGAGAAAAGCTTCAATTTGCTGAAAAGGAAAATCACGGAACAACCAATTCTGGTGTTGCCTGATTTCCAAAAGACATTTCAAGTAAAATGTGATGCAAGTGGATTTGCAATAGGGGAAGTCTTGAGTCAAGAAGACAGGCCGATAGCATATTTCAGCGAGAAGATGAATCAAGCCAAGATAAAATACTCCACGTATGATAAGGAATTCTATGATATTATTCAGGCATTGAAAAAATGGAGACATTACTTAATTCCTAAGGAGTTTGTCTTGTACAGTGATAATCACGCATTGCAATTTGTCACTCAATAGGAGAAGTTGAATCAAAAACATGTTAAATGGGTTGAATATATGCAAAATTTCACTTTTGTGATTAAACATATTTCTGGAACTGCTAACAAAGTTGTCGATGCTTTGAGCAGGAAATGTTTGCTATTGCAGGAGTTCAGAGTCAAAACATCGGGTTTTGATGATCTCAGGGATATCTACAAAGATGATCTAGTTTTTAAAGAGGCGTATGAAGCAGCTAAGAATCCAATTCTTAGGGATAGAAGCCAATGGGAAGAATACATGATCCAGGAAGGATTACTGTTTAAAGATAATCAACTTTGTATTCCAAAATGCTCCATGAGGGAGAATTTGCTGAAGGAGAAACATAGTGGAGGATTGGTCAGACATTTTGGTAATGACAAGATGTTCGCAAAGTTGAATGAGTCATATTTTTGGCTAGGAATCCGAGCAGATGTCAAAATATTCATGGACAGATGTAGAATTTGTCAACACTCAAAAGGAAAGAGGCAGAATGCAAGTTTTTATCAACCATTACCCATACCTGACAAGCCATGGGATGCAGTCAGCATGGACTTCATATTGGGGTTGCCAAGAACACAGAGAGCGTTTGACTCAATCTTTGTGGTAGTGGATAGATTTTACAAAATGGCACATTTCATTCCATGTCAAAAAACCAGTGACACAACTCACATTGCGAACCTGTTTTTCAAAGAAGTCATTCAACTTCATGGCTTACCAAGGAGCATAGTTTTAGATCGAGACACTAAGTTTGTAGGACACTTATAGAGAACCTTATGGAAGAAGCTAGGAACAAACTTGTCATTCAGTTCAGCTTATCATCCTCAGATGGATGGACAGACAGAAGTCGTGAACAGGAGTTTGGGAGACTTGCTGAGGAGCTTGGTGACAGAACACCACAGTCAGTGGGACAACATATTACCATAGACTGAGTTTTCTTATAATGACTCGCTTAATAGGAGCACAAGACAGAGTCCATTTCAAATTGTTTATGGCATGCAGCCGAGAGGAATTTCTGAGCTGAGGGATTCAGAACAAATTGTGACTAGGAGCACTAGTGCAGAAGATTTCACAGAGGCGATGAAGGAACTTCACAGCCAGGTGAAGGAATGATTGTAGAGTTTGAACCAAGAATATAAACGGAGAGCAGATCAACATAGGAGACAAATTCAGTTCGAAGTTGGTGATTTGATCCTTGCACATTTGAGAAAGGAAAGGTTCCGGAAGGGGACATATAACAAACTAAAGATGAAGAAGATTGAACCATGTAAGGTCTTGAAGAAATTTGGGGCAAATGCTTATGAGATTGAATTACCCAATGGGATCGGAATTTCTCCAATATTCAATGTCTCAGATTTGTACCCATACAAAGATGAAGCAGGAACAAGTGATGAACAACCAGAGGTTCAGTGGAATAAACAAATGCTAGTTGCAGAAAAGCCACAGATGGAAAGCATACTGGACAAAAGAGTTAGCAAGAAGACTAGAAGAAAGGAATACTTTGAATACTTAGTCAAGTGGAAGGGACATACAGTTGAATATGCCAGCTGGGAGAACGAAGCAGAAATTCAGAAGCATGGACAGACCATGCGAGAGCTCATGGATAGGAGCCCATGAAAATTTTCAAGTGAGGGAGTATGATGCAGGAGCATCGCCAGCATCAAGTGAGCATGGGACAAGCACCAACACATTTTGGCACATGATAAAATTGTTTGAAATATTTTTGAAGTTGGATGCGCCAAACTTAAATGAAACAAATAAGGAAAGGGTGTACTTCTTGATTGTAAAGAGACCTTGAGCGTCCCACTCTCGTCTATAGTAGGTGAAGGCATTTATGTTAGTTATTGTAAGTAGATAGCTTTAATTTCCTAGATTTGACAGTTTTAGGAGCAAGGAGGGAAACGGGATATAGACACCCTCATTGTATAGTTGTAAGATTATTATGAGCATAGAGCATAGAGAAGAGAGCAGAGAGTTGTAGTTGAAAACACCCATGTACAAAGATTTGAATTAATAGAAACAACTTCGATTCAAATTCATGGTGTCATATTTGTTCTCTGTGTATGCATTGTGAATGTTATGCTCATGGATGTTTACTTTCTGTTATACATTTGCTTTATATGCTTTGTATATGATTTCATGCTTTATGTTTGAAGTGAGAGAGAGAGTAAGGAATGAGTTTCAATTGTTTCTCTATCTGAGCAAGAGTTCCTACAAGGAGTGCAGTGAAGTTGTCCGCAAGGAGTGTGTTGACAAGAGTTCAGAGTTTTATCTCTAAAATCTCAGGAGGGTAATGTTGTTCTCATTCTCGCGGAAGTGCAAGTTGAGCATAGGATCCATGCAAGGTGTGCGCAGGCTGAGTAAAGTCTCAGAGTTTGTGAACCTGAGAAATTGTTGAAGGACTACTGTTGTAGGGAGTGCGTAGAGTTGAAGGACTTCAATTCTTTGAAGTAATTGAAGGATTTGCCGCAAGGAGTGCATGCTGGAGTCTTATTTAGGACTAGGAGTTGGAGAAAGCTCAGGAGGGATAGGGTCTTCGCAGTTGTTGAAGAAAAGCACAGAAGAGATAGTGCCTTGAATTTGTCAGAAGGAGGCGTAGTGAAGTTGTTCTGCAGGTGGACCGGTTCTGTAACGGAACATTTTGTTCATTTCACAGGAGTGTTAAGGAAGAATTGAACGGTTAGAATTATCCGTGGAGAATTCACGAGGTTACAAAAGCTGTCAGATCATGTAGAGGAGTAGGGAAGTTACAGTAAGCATTTTTTCAAAGTGCAAGCTCAGGGGAGAAATGAGTTGTAGGATCTGAGCATACAGGGGCTGTTAGATCACTCCCGAATTTGCATCTCGGAGTTTCATGAAGTGAAGAGTCGAAAGCCTTCCCTCAAGACTCACGATGTTGCGAAGGGCGAAGTCCTGAAATAGCGAAGGAATCTGAGCCGTTTACTAGAAGGAGGACACGTGTCGCGAGATCACCCGTATCGGGGACTTAGACATTGGAGGTCAAAAAGAGAATTTTTTCACTTCACGAGTGGTGAAGCAGTGAGAGAATCGCAGTCATCCATTAGGAGGAGAACAGGTGGTAGAGATCGAAAGGATCTCGCGAACTCGGAGGTTCGCAGGGTGAAAGTCCAGAACATGGGTTCTCTAAGTTGCAAGTGGCGAAATCGCGAGGGGCGAGGGACACATAGCAGAACAACAAGGTGGGCCTGGGAAGTAGATAGACGGACACACGTCACCCATTTGGAGGGGTCAACACCCCGTTGACCTCTCGCATCTCGAGGACTCGAGATATAAGGGAACAAAATTTTGAGCCTTCGACTCACGAAGTCACGAGTAGCGAGTACGAGAGGAGAAAAGTCAATATCACCTCTCGGGGTTTTGGGAAAGAAGGGTGTAAAGGTTGGACCTTTGAACTCGTGAAGGTGTGAGAGGTGAGAAGTGTTAGCGCTTAGCCTAGCCGACAGTCACGCAAGGAGGGCGCTGACAGAAGAAAGGGCTATAACCATTTCGTGATCTCGGGTATCACGGATTTGGAGAGGAAGAGTTGGAAGCCACGACTCACGAACTTGCGAGATTGCGAGTTGCCTAAAACGACCTGTGGATCGATAATTTTTTGAATTCCAGTGGGAATCAAAAGAGTCGATCCAACTCAAAGGGAAAAGAAGAATGATCCTATAAGTGGATCCTCGACCTGAGGGCCGAGTGGGTTTGCACCAATATAGCTCCTAATCTTCTTGCTAGTGGATTAATTGGACCTACAAAATCTATTTCCCATTTATCGAATACTTGTAAAGTAACATGTGGTCTCAGTGGCATCTCATGCCTCCTGGATGGCTTCCCAAATCTTTGACAAACATCACACTTATGACAATATTATTTTGAATCCTTATGAACTGTTGGCCACCATAATCCTGTGTGCAATACCTTTTGTGCGGTAGCTTTTCCTGCGTAGTGTCCTCCTGCAATCCCTTCGTGCACTTCTGCTAGAATAATGTGTCTTTCATGCTCCATCACACATCTCCTAAAGATGTTATCTACTCCAAGTTTGTATAAATGACCTGCAATCAACTAATAATATGCAACTATGACCACCAAAATTTTCTTCTGCGCAGTTGTAAATTCTCTTGGCGCAAATCCTGTACTCAAAAACTCAATAATGTCAGTAAAATATTCATCTGCAATTTGTAATGAAAACAATTGTGCATCTAGAAATTTTTCTTCCAAGTTACTGGGTTCTTCTCTATTTTTTATCCCAGACAAGTGATCTGGTCCTACGTTCAATCTTCCAGGCTTCACCACAACTTCAAAGTCAAATTCCTAAAATAAGAGTAGCCATCTGCATATCCTTCCCCCCAACACTAGCTTATTAACTAAGTATCTCAGAGCTGAATGATCTGTAAACATATTAAAGTGTTGTACCAACAAGTAATTTCTTTATTTATGCAAAGAATACACCATTTCTAGACCTTCTCTTTCTGTAGTGTTATGGTTCTATTATGAATCTAATAACTTTTTGCTTGAAAATGAAATAGGGTGATCTATATTACCTTCTCCTGGTTGGGTTAATACTGCTCCTAAAGCAATTGCAAATGCATCTACATTCACATGAAATTCTTTATCCCAATATGGAAATACTAAAATTGGTGCAGTAACTATGTTCTCCTTCAAAATATCCAAACTCTTTTGGAATCCATCATTCCATTCGTACTTAGTATCCTTCTTCAACAACTTCTCCATTAGCGTGGTGATTTGTGCATATTCCCTGATGAATTTTTTGTAATACCTTGTATGGTCTAATGTACTCTTCAACTGGCACACTAACTTTGGTGGTGGTAAGTTAACAATGACAACAATTTTAGCAGGATCAAATAGTAGACCATGTTTACACAACACGTGCCCTAATAAAATTCCAAAAGGTGCACTGAAAATACACTTCTTAATATTTAAGGAGATATGACATTGTCTCCATCTATCCAATATCAGCCTTAATACTTCAACATGATCTTTAAGCAAACTAAACATTGTCCATTCATCCAAGTAAACCTACAAAATTTTATGAATAAAGTCCTTGAAAGATGCTACTACTACTATTGAGAAAATTGCTGGTGCATTCTTCAATCCAAATGGAATAACAATATATTGAAATGATCCCCACTCTGTAGAAAATGTTTTCTTGTGTCTATCTTATGGTGCTATCCTGATTTGATGATAACATGAAAATCCATCTGTAAACAAATAAGCTTCTTGACCCCCTACATTTTCCAAAATTTCATCTGTAAAATGGGTAGGAAAAGGATCATGTAGGAAAGCATCATTCAATTTTCTCAAATATACATAAATCATGATCCCTCCTTTCTTCATTTCTTGCACCACCATAGGATTGATCCATTCTGACTCTTCTACAGGTTCTATAACACCAACTTCTAGCATCTTGTCAATTTATGTCTTCACCTTCTCTTTGTATATTGGATTCAATATGTATGGACTATGTCTGATCGGTCTTGCTTCTGGTTTCAATGGGATATTCATCTCTCCTATATCTCCTTCTACCCCTTTCATCTCTGAGAATGTTGTTGGGAACAAGTCACTGTAATCGCACAAAAATTATGTGATCCTTTTTACTCTCTGGTGATCCCAATAATCTCCAATACTAGCCATCTTTGGGCTATTTGCAGTTCCAATGTTGGCCTTCTTAATGTTTAATGGTGTAGCATAATATTTTGAGTCCAATACAGGGCCTTATACTTCTCTTTCAACTTATACTTCTGGGATCCATATATTGCATGGGTTATCTTCTCTAGGTTCTTCTGCTTCTGCTTCGTGATAACAATGTAGCAATTGTTTGACTGTATGAATAGCCCGCCTCTGATATGTTGGAATTATTTCAAATTTTGGTTCTTCAAATATCCTATCTCTTACCACTTTCAATGCTATATGAATCTATGGATTTTCATTCTCAAAGGAAAATGTAATTACAAATCTCTATTGTATTTCTTCCCAGTTAGCAGTTTCTCTATGTTGCTCTTGTTCTTTGTACCATTTCTTTGGAATGCCTGATAATGTGTGAATAAAATGGTGTGGACATTCTTCTGGTGGTACTACTCTCCATTGAACCATGCACCTCTCGACATGTTCTTGGGATTGTCCAAATCCTTCATATTTCTCCTCATATTTATGCTCCTGTTCTACACCAAATATGATGCACAGTAACCTTTTTCATTGGAACCAATTGTTGATCTTTACCTTGTGTGTACCCCACCATATTGTAGGTGTAGCTTTTAAAGAAATATATAATGTTGGTAATCTTTGATTTTCCATAACTTCTACCTCATATTTCATAAAAATATATTCTAAATCATTTAATCCATACAAATTGGGAGGTTCTCTTACCTCTGTACCAACCCATCTCAGCACACACGTCATTCTGGCACATCTTCTGGTAGATAATTCATGTAATTGTTGTTGCCAGTTTTCCGGTTTCATGTCAGAGTCTGAATCACAAGAACTAACACTCCTCCAACTGAGCATGCCATCTACAATTGGGTTTATATAATCTTCTTCCCGCACGGTGGTCATGTATAGCTAATTCACATATTCTGTAAGAATATTATCCATCACAGGTTCCACATACATGCCTCCTTCTGAGGGATCCAATGGTGAAATAACTCTGTATTCTAGAGAATCAAATATCATCTTCCTTGTTTTCAAATTAATAATAGCTTGGTTATCAAAGGCCCAATTCAGCCCCAACAATGCTAGATATGGTGAAGTATTGTCCACTATGTCAATGACTTCAAAGTCATCCATGGTGAACACACCATGTAGATTTACTGGAATCCCCTTCAACCTTCCTATTGAAACCACTCTGTGATTATTTACCAATTTCAACTGAATAGGTGAATACCCCAGTTGTGGTTCTCCCAGAGATTGCTAGGTTTTCCTTGGAAGAAAATTGACCTCAGATCCTAAGTCTAGTATAATATCCCCCATATTGAAATATCCTATGTTGAAATTCAATCTGAATTCCCTATTGATTCTTCTCTTCTTTTAGACCCGATTTACTCTTTTTATCCCCTCTTCCCTAGGATTACACTTTTCTAATAAATTCTGTAGTATTTTTAAGGAATTTTTATCACTCAACAATTTGACACAAGCTCCCAAAAATTTTCATAAGTTACTTGTTTCGAAGACTGCTCTTGATTAGTTTTATCAAATAATGAGGGAATTTCATAGACTGGTACCTCATCTACTGGCTTCGTTCCTGAAGTGGACACAATATTTTCCTTTGAGATATCTTGTCTAGCTTCTTTGAATATCTCTTTCTCTTTATGCACATCAAACTTCTTCTTTGGCGTTGTATTCTTCCTAACCCATTGGCATTGGTCTTGATCCTTCTTGGTTGCATCTTCTCCTATATTGGATCCACCTCGAGTTTTACTATGTTAATCTTCTTCTCATCTTCTTATTTGTGTTCCACCCCGATCCATTACACGTTCTCATTAGTCTGATTCCTGTTGTTCTCTATTTTTATCAATAGTGTTGGACATTCCTCTATTTCATGGCCTGTTGCAAGACAATACATACATGTCGCAAGTGGTTGTGGGAAGTCTCTTGCATAGTTCCCTTATTTCTGATAGTAATGGAACACTATTGGTTCTTGACCTCCTCCTCTAAATCCTCCTCTATTTCCTTGATTATCTCCATGCGGTGTGTTATACTGAGGTCCTTGATTATACTGCGATTGCGGGTTATTAAACTGTTGTGGTGTTGCACACTGTTGTGCAGGATTATACTGTTGTTTCCCATGAAACTGTTGCACATTATATTGTGGTTTTGTTGCAAAATGCTATGTGGGATTGTATTGTAGGTATTGCGCAGTGTTATACTATGGTTGTTGTGAAAATTGTCCTGTTTCATGTTCAACCTGCACCCTGTATGTATCTGCAATCCTTTATTTCATCCTCTCCAAGGTTCTACAGTCCTTGTCTTCATGTCCAACTAATTTACAAAAGTTACAATATGTACTCTTCAGAACTGTCTGGTATTTTTGCATTGGGGGGAAATGATAGGGATCATTCCCATGTGTTTTTCAAATCTCACACCATGTTCATATTGAAGCCAAATAGTTTGTCATACCCACTCCAATATATTGTGAAAATGATGGAAACTCATTCTTGTGATGACATCATATTCTCTTTTCTCCTTTCATTTGTTTTGATTTAACTAGAATGTTAAGTTCTTTAGATCTTGCTTCATCTCTTCCATAGTAGGATCTGTATGCTTGTATTCGTTTTCCTCTAGCTGTAAGGATGCTTGCAGGGCCTCACCCTGACTTTGGAATTTTTTCTATCTGAAAGGATACTTCAAGTGTGGCAACAAATAATTAACAAACAAATGCCTATGTTGTGTATCAGTGATAGTGTACTTTAACTTACCTTTTAACGTCTTGAATTTCTAGTCCACTTCCCAGACTGATTCTCCTTGTTTCTACTTGATCTCCATCATTTCATTCATAAAATGGTATTCTGAGCTTGGTTTCTGAAATTCATTTATTAACTACCTCTTCACATATGCTACAGTTGTAGGTGTTCTCGTTGGATTGTATGTTGAGAGACCCATGTACCAATCTAATGCACGGTCTCGAAAAGTGATTTCCAACTGTGCAAACTTTGTATCCTCGTATTTAATTTTCTTTTCTTCCCATATCTTCTCACATATGTTTTTTTTTTATGGGTCATCTTACGCGTCCCCTCAAAACTATGGTAACCTGGTGGTTGGATCTTGTCCTGCCATTGTGAAATTTTCTGAGCTACCGCCTCCGCGTGGGGTAGAAATTTGACTACTACTTATTGAACTTGTACGTCTGCTACTGAACCCACGTCCTGAAAAAATTCGTCTACCACTAATCACTTGCTTTTTAACTTCTTTATCTTATTCATTTATGTTAGTCACACATGGGGTTGTGGGTTCCACACTAATTCATATCTGGAATGGCGAACCTTCTTCTGGACTGAATCCATGACCTTTGTTTTTCCTCTCATATGTGGCATGCAATATATCCTCAATATTCACTATGGAATAGAGATCCTCTACCTCTTTCTCATCGTTGTCCAATCCCTCTCGATCCGCTACATCCCTCTTCTTATTATTCATCCTATACTAGTAGGGTCGTCCGATGCACGTCACACCTACACTCCTTATGATTTCCCTGGTCTATTCATCATCCATCATAATGGGGTCCATTTCCTCCTTCTTCTGGCTCCTCTCCGGAGCCTTCTCCATTTCTTAGATATTCCTTAGTACTTCTCCCAACTACCCCATGCACACAAAGTGATCTAGTTGTCTGATTCCATGGTCATCATGCCTTTATCATGTAATAAGATCTTGATTGACGTGTAAAGAGATCTAATATACCTCCCTTTGGGTCCCCTCAAGAAATCCTTCTTTACAGTAGTGCATGAATTCACTGCAAACTCAGTGATAAACCCCACATTAATGTTGTCTAACCAAAAATCCACTACATGCGTGAATTTATTATTAACTCTTTCCAATCGTGCGATATTTTTAGCATTCCACACTATTGTCCTAATACGGTTAGTCATATGGGTATCCTTCAACCTTATCAACCATTCTTGTAATAAATTTGAAAAGAAACAAAAATATTCTTCATGAAGATCAATAAACACATACCTCTGTAGGCACTGGCGTCGTGTATACCTGAAACCCTTATTGTCTTTCTGCGTAAACTCCAACTGCTTTGTCTCTAACCATGTTTCAATTTCTTCTTTCATAGGATTCCATGGCCTGAATATCCCTTTCTACCACTGCATCTTCTTCACCAAACCCCTTCCCGTCTCTCCTTCTGATTTCTAGCCAGAAACAAAACCATTTGTTGGACTTATGGGTTGACTCGGGTTCTACCTTAGTTCTCCAATGAAGCCCTTATCACCATCGACCATTCTAGTAAACCAGAAGGCTACACTATGCACAGAGTGAACAACGTAGTCTTACCCGAGATGGTTTATGGGGGACTTCGGGACACAATTGTCTGCAGTCATGGAAGGGATAGGGGGATTTTCTTTCTTACTTCTTATTTCCACTTAACCATGCATTCTATTATACTCTTCATCAGATCCATTCATTCATTTTCATACTTAATCTAGTGCACATTGTAAATAAACCATCTATTCATCTATCTAACCATTCAATCGTAACTGTAGAAATATTAAAACACATTGCACACATGGTTTTACCGTGGTTCACCCCCCTAGGGCTATGTCCACAAAGATATTCTGCTTCTTTTCTTATTCATAAAAGGGGCGCTGCGCGCATTACATCATAGTAAATATTAGTGAGGTGGACTAGGATCTCACCAAGCTCCATAGCTTGCGACTTGACCCTTAACTACTTCGACCTCATCCAAGCTCTACAACTCCCAAACCAGACTTCGACTCACAAAGACTCCAAAAAAAGGTTCTCCAAAACATATGAAAAGATACTTCTATGGATCAAATAGATGCCTATGATGATCCTATAATCTACCTCATATATTTTATTTATATTATAAACTTGGGTTAAAACCCTTACGATACATCCCAAAACGCTAACCCTAACATGGCTAGGTATTGTCCACATTTGTGCCAGATTTCCATAAATCTTGTCATGCATGGTGGTTTTCCTCAAATCCGCCTCGCTTGCTACGTTATTCTCCAAACATGCTTTCTCCAATAGTCTATGACTAGGAAAAAGCCTCTTTATGGGTGCACAAGTTCAATCCATTGTGGCATGGCCCTTACATTGTGAGATGTGTCCTATGGAAAGGAGCCTATGAGTTGGAGGACTTTGAAGGGATTGTGATTTCAAAGCCCAAAAATGGGTGCTAACTTAAGAAGTATTATGCTTGAACTTTTAATCTTAGGCGTTCCCCTTGTAATTATTGTATATTGTTGTATTTAGTGGTAGTATATACTTATTTTTGCATTAGTGGTGATTATGGTGCTTTTGCTTGATTGGAATATGTCACAAGATTCTTTGGTCTTTGTAGGGTTCACTAATGGTGCTATCCATCACACTCAAAACCTTTCTTCCACTGCTTGGGTAATATATTCGCTTCTAAGCCAATTGGTTGTTTTCGGAGGTGCTTGTCTTGTCCCATCTACTAATAATGTGGCTAAATATAGAGTTGTTATTGAACTACTTTGTGATTCCATTACACCTGGTATTCAGTCCTTAGAAGTCCGTTTGGATGCTCAGTTGGTAGTGCCTTAGCTAAATGGTGAATTTCATATTCGTGACCCTATTTTACATTTTCGTTTCCTTCAGATACATTTTTTCGAGTGCCATTTTGACTATATCACTTATGTTCATGTCCCAAGAATTTGTAATTCATTGTCTAATGCATTTGCTAACTATGTGTTACATTGGCACTTATATCATTCACATTAATCAGAAGTACAAAAAATCATACATGTACATAATAGAATCATAGGCACATTGTCATTAAGGAAAAAATATTATATGTATATATATTGCCATCAATGTTCATTAAGTGCAAAATGTGAATCTTCATACAAAACAATCTTTTAGCCTCGATTGTCCATCTCTAAGGACCAATAATACAAAAAATATACAATATCTCATCATCATGATCCCAAGGGACCATCTATTCCCTATTCATGTCTCCCATAACACACCACGACATTGGATATACATTGAAAGAGTCTCACCCATGCCCTTGGTACCCTAACTACATGCCGCTGCATTTTCTCTGAAAAATATTCAATCTGTATCATTGGCACTAGGTGTATCATTCTATCCATATTCCTCTAGAAATTATCTAATACTCAATCCACATCTCCCCATGGCTAGTCATCTCAACCACATCGACCATGCCAAGGAAACCCCTTCGGCCATCTCGGTCTAACATATGCATGATTAAGAAATCACATTATTATCTTGATTCATGACAAGAATATTTACTTCTTAAATCATTTATTGATATAAAATATAAAAATCAAATAATTCAAAAAATATTTTATACCAATATCTTTGTAGGAACTGTTAGGAGGAATGGGCATCTCCCGATTGTTGTGATAATCTATCCCTGTATAAGGATAATCCTCTATTGCAACTACTTGGTCTGACCACCAAGAAAAAAATGAGTTGTCTCAGGGATCACCCAACTTTCCTCCTCCTTGCCTCAAGAGTACCTCGGTCCATCTCAAACATAATGGGGATGCATATCTATCTTGGGACTCAACATTGGCACTCTCTCAAAGAAAACAATGCACAAGAGGCTTCCAAAGCCAAAATTATTCATATTTTCTTTCTTTCATCCTATCAATTGAGCCTTCATACACATTAGTAGTGAGGTGCTCCAATCATATATTACAAGCCTCAAGCATTCAACAACATAGAACATCATTATTATTGAAGTTTGATGTAATGATGTAGAGCCTGCAATCCGAGCAATCGTCAAGACAATAATTTTGATGTTGAGGCTCTCTAATTTTTTTATTTGGAGTTGGATCCCAAATTTTTTTTTCTCATCATGTAATGTACCATATATATATAATAGCTAAAAACTGAAATATTACAGAGAATAACAACGGAACAACACAATAGATGAAACCACAACACCAAAATAGTACCTTTATTGATAGGAAACAATGTTCACTTGCCTCTTCGAGGGGGAAGCCTTCAACAGAGCAACGCTCTATTTAAATAATTCTAAAGACAAGACTTCTCATGCCCTCGACTCCAATTTATACTAAATCTATCTACCAAAAGAACAATCTAGAGGAAGATCTTTTAGAAGCGGAGGCTTCTACTAGGTCTTCTTACATTTTACTTATTCTTCCTTATTACTAGGCCTTATTAATATTGGACTTTATTACATGGAAAATATTTTATTCTACCTACATGAGGGGTTAGGTCCCTAACATGCCCGCCCCTTTAAAAAATAATCTTTTCCTCAAGGATTGAGATGAGGAAATTGTTGCAGAATGGTAGTTGGATCCCAAGTGGCATCTGTTGGAGTTGTATCTTTCCACTGTATTAACACTTCCTTGATGGTGCGCTAACAGAGATGATGCTCACGTAGGTCCAAGAATACTTGTGGATACAACCAGATGGAGCCTTCTTCATCCAACTTGGGAAGACTGGTTTGCGTTTGGCACTTAGTTCCAATCACCTTTTTTAAGCATGAGACATGAAAAACAGGATGGAGCTTAGAATGAATGGGCAAACCTAAATGATAGGCCACCTGTCCCACAGGATTGAGAACTGTATAAAGACCATAAAATTTGGGTGCTATTTTCTGAAAATGGTCAGCCTTGAGAAAAGTCTACTTATAAGGTTGCAGTCGAAGAAACACATGGTCCCCTTCAGCAAATTGACGTTCTAAGTGACCTTAATATGTTTGTTGCTTCATGTGATTTTGAGCCCTGACCAAATTCTCTTTGAGGGTACAAAGAATAGCCTCTTGATCTGTAAGAGTTTGGTCAACCACTTGGATCTTCGAGACATCGAGAATGTATGAGAGAACTGAAGGTGGATTTTTTTCCATATATTGCTTCAAAAGGAGTCATGCGAGTAGTTGTGTGGTAAGAAGTGTTGTACCACCATTCAACTAGGGGTAACCATTGATCCCATTGATGTTTCCTTTCAGATGAAAAACACCTCAAATATGTTTCCAAATACTTTTTGACAACTTTAGTTTGACCATTAGTATAGGGATGATAGGCGGTGCTGAGATGCAATTGGGTGCCCTATAGCCTAAACAATTATTTCCAAAATTTCTGGTGAAAGTGATATCTCTGTCAGAAACAATAAACTAAGGTATGCCATGAAGCTTGAAGATATGATCCATGAAAACTTGAGCCACAGTGGAGTAGGTAAATGGGTGTTGAAGAACACATAAATGAGTATACTTGGAAAGACAATCAACTACCACCATGATGACTGACTTATTTCCCAATTTAGGTAAGCCAACAATGAAATCCATAGAGACATCCCTCTAAATAGTTTGTGGAATTGAAATCAGTTCCATTGTGCTAGGGGCTTTGACTGTTTCTCCCTTTTTTTGTTTTCATACATCACATTTATCCATAAAAGTGAGAACGAATTGTTTCATACCATCCCAGAAAAAAGACTGTTTGACCCTGTCATAGGTTTTGGTAAACCCTGAGTGCCCAACAACGGGTGTGGCATGAAGCTAAAAAAGCACCATCGATTTAATTTATGACTATTTAATTAAATGCAGATGGACTTTGTAGAGAAGTTCATCATTGTGCCAAGAGTACCCTGGGGAAACTGGAGAATTGGCTTGCAATTTTTGGATCATGTGAAATTTTGGGATCTTGCAGCCATTCCCGACAAACAGCTTGGAGACATTCTGGTACAATGAAGGAGAGGGAAAAAAGGGACCCTTCATCTTCACATTTTCTTGAAAGAGCGTCAACAACTACATTGTATTTTTATTTCTTGTAAATTATCTCGTAATCATATCCAAATAGCTTAGTCATCCATTTTTGTTGCTCCAATGATGAAAGATGTTGCTCCAGAAAATACTTGAGGCTCTAATGATCTTTCTTAATTTGGAAGAGTTGCCCCAATAGATAAGGGTGTCATAGATCTACCACATGCAAAATAACCAACATTTACTTTTCATATATTGATTGGCCCAAATGTTTCTCTGACAATTTTTTGTTGGTAAAGGCCAAAGGACGACCATCTCGCATAAGGACTGTTCCAAATCCTCTCTCGAAAGCATCACATTCTAGGACTGATATGGATTATTTTAGGCATGAAATGAGAGTGGAGATATAATAAAGAAATGTATAGAGACTATCTTACTGATCTTACCACAGACTATTGCTCACATGACTCTACACAATATCCTTTATCAGTCATGAAACTCAATTCATAAACAACCAAGTCTACACAGACTATCAAAGATAGATCAACACCTATGAAACAAACATATGAATGATATGGTTCATCTTTGAACGTTATTGTCTACAATAAGACCTGTTAGCACTAGAAGTAACTCTCTGATTGCATAGAGAGTAAGCCTAGTACCCATCAGTTTGTATGTCAAAAATGATTTTAAAGAGGTCAAATGTGAAGGAGACTCAAGATGATATCGCTTTAACTCAGAAAACTGGACTGGTATGCATATGCAAGTGAGGTATTGATCAACTTCAATGAGTAAGTTGGATTAAAGGTGAATAGAAGGAAGACTTGGTGAGGAGAATGTAGAGGTCTGCTATGGACATCGGGTCTTCCAGTAGCCTCATGAGGAAAAACTCAAACACAAGATCCTCTTGGATTCAAAGTTTCAGACACTGAAGTATATTTAAGCAACACAATGATCAAACATACATCATGATGCAACTACAACAACTCGATTGGATCATCGATGCCTGATCTCTTCAGTGTGAGATGGAAAAAGATAACAAAACGAACTTATTAAAACTGGTCACAATACTGCTAAAATCAAACCTTCATAAGAACATCATACGAACCTCGAATAAATTCTCAATGTCTGAGTGTTCTAATAAAATTTTTATAGAGAGATGGAAAGAAGATGACTTATATTAAACAGGAAATATCAAATCCTACTACATAATAGATAGCCAGAACTTTCATCAAAGATTTACAATGCGGGAGGTTAGCTCAACCATCGACCATTACAAAATATCAAAACTGAGTATATATACTCAAAACTGTTGAAACTTCCAGGAATGTGATCAGATCACTGCCTTCAAAGCCTTCAGTTGGCACCCGCTCTTTCAGGTTGTGAAAACCTCATTATGTCAGATGAGAGCCAGGCATAGTTATGTGCTCTATAGGAAAAATTTCCCATAAGGAAGCTTCGGATCGTAACTGTGCCTTCACGGCCGCTCTCAGCCTGCTTTCCATTTATGGAGTGAGTTGAAGTTTCAACCACCATCTCTGTGTCCATTAACTGATATCTCCTTCAGATCGAGACCGGGACAGGTAACCAAGGGACGACTACTTGTTGTGATTAAATGAGATTCTAAATGAACATATGAACATGGGGCCATTGGTATGATCGAGATGTGTGGCTGGGACGATTTTGCTATTTGAGGTGCAGTCATTGAAGTTTACCCATTCACCAAGTTTGGGATACATAAGACCTTGCATGGAGATGGTGCCAAGTTTGGCGCTTTAAGATCCTTGGACGCAGAGCAGAGGATGAGTGCCCTGTGACTTTGGCATTTCTCCAATGTGACCTTGGGCTGTGACTCAACGTCTTATCTCAAATGGTATCTCATGATTTCACGATTAGGGAGTCTTCACCCCCCCTACTATAGATTTCCCGATGCTGGAGTCGGCGAAATCACTCTGCTCAGACCGACGGTCAGATATTTTTCACAATCAATGGCTATGATTTCTTCTTTAGAACTCTGAATCATTCATCTCCATTCGATGGGTGGCAACCTTTCCTTATGGAACCTCCTTCCATAGGAACTCGAGTTGCAACCCTGGGCCCACTCTCTGAGTGCTTCATGAACTTGCACCGCGAGAAACTTGTGCATTGCTTCCAGTAAACCTCTGATTCGCGAAATTGCGAATCTATTGATCTATTGCCACATGCCCTTCTGGATCGGATGGTCCATCTTTACTTCGCACTTCACGCTTCATGACTCTGGGACCTCGACACTTCGATGGCTTCGACACTTCTCATTTCAACACTCCCGAAGCTCATTCCCACGAACCTTCAGATCAGCTGCCACTTGTCCCCTTACGATTAGACACCTCCCACTTATTTCGAGTTTCAAGACTTTAGACCTTTGACGATTAAATTTAACATTATTTTGAACTCCCGATTCTCGCGATAATTTTCCACCATTGATCTCTCCCAATGAGATCTACAACCTAGATTTAATATTTTCTCAACCTTGATCTCGGGCCTTTGCTCCGGCGCTAATCTTTGAGCAACTTTGGGTTTTTGAATGCTCACACGTCGTCGATATGATTTTCCTGATTGGATCTTCGTTGTTGAAAGATAAACTTGTATGATTTCTTGATTCGAGTCCAAAATAGACTTCTCTGAGTGTTGCACTTTGAGCCCGCGAATGCGGCCTGTGTAAACAAAGACTTGGACGACTGGATAGGGGCAGGGAAAATAGGGAGACCGTGGCACTTTAAACACAGAGGGGGCAAAAATAAAATGGGTTTACAAGCCGAAGGGAAAAAAACCTAAGAATTGGTCTGCAAAAGGAGAGAGAGTAAGAAAAACACAGACTTAAGTAGAAATCACAACCCCACAGGACTTTGACAAGTTTGTGTGATAACAGGACCGTGTTGTCATAAAAGAGAATTAGGCTTTTAATGAATTGAATAATGAATGAAAACTGAACTATCGCAATAAAACTCAAGATAAAACCTTAGTATGCATTCTCCTTCTACTCTCCTCTTATTCTTCCTTCTCATTTGGATTTTATGCATTCCAAATTAGTTGAAGTAGTTCAACTACCTCATTTAGTTAAGTTAACTAAAACTCAACTAACTTTTAGTTTAGGGGAAGAATTAATAATATTAATAAAGGGTCTTTTAATTAAATAACTAGTAGGTGGGACCCCTTGTGACTCCCTTTTATTTCTTAACAAAAATAAACATAATTAGACAATCAATCAAACACATGTCTCCTTGTGGCTCCCATAATTATTTCCACAATTTGAAATTTAAATATCAGAGATATTTCAAATTATATCCAAACATATAAATATCCACAATATCCAAAAATAGTTTGTTGTCCAAAAATTTCAGTAGTCCATTGTCCTCAATAAATCATTTATAAAACATAATCAAAAACCATATTTGCCACTTTGAGAGGAATTTTTTCCTTTGTTGTTGTTGTCTCCTCTTGACTTCCCTGAATTAGCCTTAGGTTGGGTGGAACCTTGAGGCTTGATCTCAATAATGACATGGGAGCAGTCATCTCTCAAGTGCATACAGGATGATACTGACTTGGCTGAGTCACTTGAAGGAGAGGAGGGAGAAGAAACAACTTTATCTTTGTCATGCACATGGTGGGCATCGGTTTTGAGTCTTTTTCCAAAGTCCATAACTTATCCACTCAACCCAAATGAAGTCCATAACTTATGAACTCAACCCTAGAGAAAGTACAAAAATTGAAAGGTAGATCAATAAATTGCTATAAGAGGGCCATATTTAGGGAAGCACCTTCAACTTATAATATATGTTTTGAATTTTTTTTTCACCCTAAATTCATTTCACTTGATGATTTGTTGTATCTGGGCATTGAAATCAATATAGAGGATTAATTTCCTTGAGTCATTTTTCATAGTATTATCGTTGAAAATCAATGCACCCTATTGTTTTATGCTATATCATTGTTAAAATGAATACAACTACTTAATTATGCTAAATCTTTTTCTTTATGTATCATCACTTAAATCAATGCATATTTTTTCATAGTATTATCACTGAAATCAATTCTCCCATTGCTCTAAAATAATAATAGTAATAGTAAATACTAAAAACTAAAGTAATAGTAAATTTAGTAAAGTAATAGTAATATATACTAAAGTAATAGAAGTAATAGTAATAGTAAATGCTAAAGTAATAGTAAATTTAATAAAGTTATAGTAATGTACTAAAGTAATAGTAAATATGACATATATAATAGCTTGTGATTTTTTTAATTGAACCCACTTAAAATTTTTGAAAACTTTGAAAGCTAACATCACCCAAGTGACAACTTCTCCCCCATAGTGGGGTGTAGAGCGCCTCTTGACTCAATAAGCTTTTGAGAATGTTCTCTGAGGCTTGTTGTTCACCATGATCCACATCATCTAAAATTATGGGGTTGAAAACATGAGAGATGGCGTGCCTTCATTGATGTTATACATTAAGTGACCCACTCCACTCAAATCCTTGTAAAGTTTCCTTTGTAATGATGTTCAAGAGCTCTTAGTTGTAACTTCTCTTATGTAAAACAAAAAGTAGGACTAATTGTATATCTCCTGCAGTTGAAGAATTGTTTTCCCAATGTTGTTTTCCTCTCTCCACCAAACCCACGATGCCCACAACCTTGGCCTCTCTGTTTTGTTATAGTGGCTACATAGTTTTTCATCCAAATCAGTTGAATCTGTGCCCAGATCCAATGATTGTTTTCTAACATTTTTCTTCACTTGTTGTAGAACCTTTACTTGTGGATATGGATCCTTAACCAAGACACCAAATCAATGCTTATTTTTTTGCATTAAATCAATGCAACTAATTACTCTAAATTATTTATCACTGTGTTAATTTACTTTGTATTATTTTTTAAATTAATTGAATCATTTTTCATAGTATAATGAATGAAATCAATGCGCTCATTGCTCTAAATAGTAAATAATAATAATAATAGTAATAGTAAATACAAAAGTAATAGAAGTAATAGTATAATAAATAGTAATAGTAATAGTAAATTTATTAAAATAATAGTAAATATAATAAAGTAAAGTAATAGAAGTAATAATAAATGTAAATGTTAAAGTAATAGTAAATTTAATACAATAATAATAATATATTGAAGTAATAGTAAATATGATATATATAATAGTGTGTGACTTTTTTAATTAAGCTGATTTTAAATTTTTGAAAATTTTGAAATTTAACATTAACTAACTGACAAATTCTCATATCCTGACAACTTCTCACATCATCTTGACAACTTCTCACATCTAACATAAAATTTTTGAATTAAACTGATAACTAAAAAGTTAAAAAATCTTATTTCTAAACTACGCGTTTAGTAGATTGTTTCACCTCTTATGTCTAAACTAGGTGTTTAGTAGATTGTATCGCCTTCAATAATAGGTAGATCGATCATTGCTGCTTGGAAATTGGAATGTTGCGTTCTAGCTGGCATGACGTCTTTTTCTGTGTGGATGTTTTCACATGACTTGGCTAATATTTTTGCCAGTAGGACATGGTCAACATGATGAAGTATGATAGGAAATAGATAGGTGGGGAACTGGGAAGGCGTGCACTCACCTAAACAAAAGATGATTGTCTCCGACAAACAGACATGTAGTTGGATAAGTGGCAACGAGGTAAGTAGGAACACACACTCGTAGGAACATTTTCACGTTTTTAGGAACAGACACGCATTCTTGATGTGAAAGGTTTGGTGTAATACCCCTGTTTCCCCCAAATTGTAAATATAACTATAATTTGCCAAAAGGCTGTGGAAGATTGAATATGTGTGAATGTTGGATTTGAGGAACCTTTTTGTTATAAAAGTTAATGTATGTATTTCTATTATTAATTAAAAATGGATAGTGTTGCATAATTATTGAAAGGGGGGTTTGCCAAGATAGATCATGATGCTATGAGAGAGATGGTGAGGGGAACCAAAAATGGTTGAGATGACCCCCACCAAAATAGTACCTTACTGGATTTAATTTCTTAGACCCAGAACAATCCTCTGACCCAGAAATGAATTATCAGTCAAGACGATAGTTGGAAAATCCCTCCTCAAGAGTTAATGAGGAGATGGGGCATAGTACCCATCTGCAAGGATTCAATACCTGACCATAAGATAGGTATTCAGACCCACAAAATCTTGCTGAGGAAGGAAATAAAGGGAATAATTTTCTGGGGAGAGGCAGATCTACGAGAGTGATCTAAAAATGAAGAAAGACTTGATAAACTTGATTAAATTAAATTGCAAGTGAAATGCTATGTGTTTAATGCAACAGGATCAATTTGCAACACATATTAAAGGATTACTTATGTAGAAATAAATATAGACAGCATCAGAAATCATTGAACATCAGACATAAACACAACAACTTGATAAAGGAGTTCACCCCACTCCGGGCTACATCTCCTGGTCCAGCCTCCAAATGGATATTTTATATTAAATTGATCAAAGTGATTAAAAATAAGTCTTACAGTGCTCAAATCAACAAACTGATTGCTCCAATGGCTCCGCAGCATCCCAAAACCCCTGTCTAGGCTCTGACGACACCTGAAACGGTCGAAAAATGAGAAAGATAAGCTTCCTTGAAGTCTCCTTCTCCAACTTGCTGTCTCTGGTTCTACAATCTGCACCCTTGTTCTCCAAACCTGGCACACACGCTCATTTAAGCATAAAGAACCCAGTCTCGTACGTAACCGCGCACCAGTACAAACCGTAGAACGGTTAGGGCGCCTCCAGCCCCCAACCGCCTCGGCATTCGGTCATATGCTCATGCAACCATAGGCTGGGCATAAAAGTCGTTGGCCCGTTTCAAAACCGTGCCAACAGACTCAACCGCGCATTAAACAATGTATAACATAATATTAAACTCCGCGCGCAATAGGTATTATGGGTCGCGGGTTCAAAACCACGCGCCAACACCCAAATACATTACAATGTAATGTAATACAAACAAGAATCGCGCCACATATATAATATATATGTTTAAACATAAACATTGTTATATTACCCCACGCCCATATATCAAAACGTATGGTTATATGCATTGAACTTATGGAACCATGGGTCGGGGCTTGGGCCCCGACCCACGCCCTTTTCTCAACCAAACAATATGTAACTTGAAATATAAAGTGGCCCGCCTCATTAACAAGGAACATAAGGCGGTAACATGGCCAACGGATATTTTTTAAGTCTTTCATAGAGTGGGAGGTCCCGGGGTCGAACCCCACGGACTCCCACACAATATTTTTAACATAGCAAAATAATGACCAACCGACGAGGGCCACGTGGCACCCAGGCATTGGGCCACGTGCCCTCTTGTCATTTGCTTGCCAATGTGACACGTGTCATCACACGATTCGTCAATGAACAACCAACCACCAATCGC